>JAUBNQ010000014.1:4878230-4893894 GCA_032353495.1 Ctenopoma kingsleyae
GTCGTTCACACCCTGGCTCAGCTGGTCACAGGACATACATGAAAGCCAGGGGAACAACAACCCACAGGTGACCATCACTCCTTTGATGACCAGGTCGTCAAGATCCGAGACTGTGAGGTCGACTGGTTCAAACTAGGTGTAAGAGAAGCAGTGTTACTGCAAGATTGAACGACCCTCATTAAACAGAGGACGTGGCCTTAGGCATAATTTGTCACCCACTTACAATGCAGTTCTTTCAACTCTACCCAGGCGGTTACACAGTCGTTCATACTCTGGCTCAAGTGGTCACAGTGACAAACATGAAAGCCAGTGGGAACAACAACTCACAAGTGACCATCAAGTATTAACGACTTGAGGACTCCACAGGGTTTATAAACGTGCTACTTCTACCAGTCAGTCAGAATTGAGAAAGTGCTCTGGAATGGAAGCCAAAACGTCTTCAAGGAACTAAAACAAGTCCAGTTGCCACTGAATAGTCTTTGTTGGGATGTTGAAGAAAATGTAAAAAAAAATGGAAAATGCGTGACTCCTGCAAAAATGCTTGATATGCTATTGAGATGAAATTACTGTCCTTTTTTTTTTTACCAGGTATGTGCTCTCTGCAGAAGGTGTCGGTTCACTGAAGTATATAGTCCAGTCACCTTTTGAGTTTGGTTGGCATGTTAAAGAGCAGAGACCTGGAGGAGAAGAATGTCATATAGTACAAATATGTGGCAAATAACCCCATTTGGGTTGGTTTATTTTAAATACACCACAACCCTGGGATATGATTTTCACATTTAGATTTTTTCCAAATATGACAGACTATTCAGAGTCTACTGCAGAGTATACCTTTCTGGCAGATCGGCTCCAAAAACTCTCTAAACCCTGGAGGGATTCCTCTCACTGTGTCACAGGAGTATCCTCCCTCCGGCAGCAGGAAGGGCAGGTGGAGGTCGAGGCTCTCCTCCAGCTGAACGTCCCGTCCTTCGCTCCGAATCAGGTTATCTGTTGAATTCTCCGCAGCTGTCACTACAGCATCGATCAAATCCTGCAGCGAGGACGACAAGTGGATTAGACAGCGGAAATTTTCAGGAAAAGGTCTTTCTAGTTCAGAGATTGGCATTTGTCATTCTGTGACAGACTTTAGGGAACGGATATCGAATCTGCCTGTGACCATGAGCAAAACACTGGAGACTCTCCAGAAGATGACCCTGACCTTTGACCTATTCAGGTATAGATACATGTTGCATTAAAGTAATAGTAGTATAATACTGTTAATGGATCAGACAATTTTCCCAAAGGGATTAATAATAAAGTATCTGATTATTATTATTCTGAAGATGGTGTGATAGTGGTACGTCAAGTTTAGAGGCAGTTGTTTCAGTACAAGTAGTAAGTAGACACAAGTAGTTATAGTTACTTTGAAGTTTTTGATTTAATATACAATCTATAGTTTTGTCAGATTTAAAAGGAGTACGTTAATATTTATTGGTGGTTAAAGTCTCAGTAGTAGATGTCAATGGTAGTAAAACAGTAGTAATAGCTGTAGTAGTAGGAACAGCAGTGGTAGTGATCATGGCAATGACCAGACGAAGCAGTATTATGTGCTGTGGTTAATAATTTAATTCTAAACCTTAGTTAACTGTAATATTTCTAAGCCTGTACTTTAAAGACAACAGTATAGAAAAGCTACGACGTACGCAGCGTTTTGGTAAAGGCGGAATATTTAAACTGACAAAGCCCCGCCCCCCGCTAATGCTAATGTTCCTTCAGTTGAGCTTCGTTAGCCGTTGGTTAGTTACAGTTAGCTAAAGTTAAATCAGTGATATCGTTATACGTTCCGATTTTCACATTTAGTCCGGCGTTTTTTGTGCTGCTCTACCGGGACTGCTTAATTCCTGCATGTAAGTCTGTGTTTCTTGCACTTGTTAAACAATGTGTTGGCTCTAATAAGTTTGGTGACTGTTTGGCTAAGCTAATGGTATGAAGTTGCTTACAGTTGGTTGAGTAACTTCTCCCGCTCTGTATTGAGGCTGATCATGTCTGGTTAGATTAAATGAAGTTGTGCTTTTATACTGTTACCATCTAGTTATGTGCAGTATCTGTGTTGGCATTAATTGAAAATTAAGCTCAGGTTTTGGCAGAGCTCTTTTTTTTGTTTGGTTGTTCATTCATCATTCACTATCATTAGCATTTATTAGTTAGCTATGCTCCTTTTAAAGTCACAGCTAACTAGTGTCCCCTTTCTAGGTGGGAAAAACAAAGGTCTTTTTTTCATATCTTCGCTCCAACCATCTGCTTAAATTTTTTTTTTATCAGTATAATATGATAATGTATTTATTTTTAACCTGTTGCAGATGTATGTTCTCACCCAAACAAATATAAGAGGATGGGTCTCTTTGCCTGGTTGTATGGTTCGGGATCTATCTGTCTATCTATGGTATATTTTAAACACAATATTGTGCATAATATAATAAATAAATTATGAACATTTAATTGAAAATAAGTCTTTTAAATGTGGGTCACACGGAGCTACCAAAACACAGTAGTAAGGGTCAGCTTGATGTTATTAAATGGCTTTCTGGGTTTTTCAAAAATTGTCAGGTCTCAACAAACATGAGGACAGTTTGGTATGTACATTATGGTGCTTTTATGATGTTAATGGTTATAGTGAGATAAATATAGAGAGTAGTATAGTATTAATGTTGATGTTTGTCTGAGCTTCAGTGTTCATGGTTGAATTGACTTTATGATTATTTCCCAGCTTCCATGTTGTTGTTGCTGTTTTTCTGCAGAGGCATCATAATCACTTATTGCAAACCCAGGCTTTGGTGGAGAGTAATGTTGCAAATGAGTGCTGCTACAAAATTATTTTCCTGTAATAATGGCTTAATGGGAAACTTGACATGGCTTTTGTCAAACATAGGATAGATAGTTGCGTTAACATTTTTTTCACACACCTCATTATCAGAAAAATATTAAGGAAGTAATTCACCCCAAAGGACCAGGGTAATATGACAACTTGCTTTACTATCTTCATTTATTATTTATTATTATATTCATCATTGTTAATTATTCATTTTGTTAAATCTGTACTGCTGAATTGTTTGGTGGATGAGGCTGCTGCTAGACTTAGCCACACTTGTATCTGTTTACTGGTCATCCACCATGGTCTTTAGGTTAGTGGTGGTACTGTCATTTGTACAGAATCCTCATCTTCATGAAATATATTTTGACAGGCTCAGTTGCCACAAAATACAGCATCATAGTTTTAGTTACAAGCAGACGAAACAAACACATGGAACATGAGAGTTGAAGAGAAGACCAAAAGTACTCACAGGAGGGATGTGAGGCTCATTGGTTGCATAGAGGTAGCTGGATAGCAACATCTGCAACTGCAATGAATTCAACTTGAAAGAGGTATTCTGGATGTCCTCCGCATTGTGTGTGGAGTACTTGTTCATGGTCAGGAGTGTGGTTGCCTAGAAATATTCAGGCAGTGCTATTTTCACAGTTTGTACTCACTGAACTATTAAATTTATCATCTAGGTAATAAATAAAACCTACACTGAGATAACATCTGCAAAGCACATGCAAGTTGAGTATCATTTAAAAAAGAATCTAATGTAATGAATATATAAAATAGATCCCCTCTTGATGTTTTGTGAATATTCATCTGATGGCTTTTTGAGTTTTTCTTACCTAACCTAATTTGGACTATCAAACCACTGTTTTACCTGTAAACATGAACAGTTTCTGCCTGCCAGAATTAATCATAGGTTTACGCCTGCTCATGTAGTTGTTGTCGACTAGTTGATGTCTATTACTAGTAGAAGATATTTATCTGACCCTTCATAAAAGCCCATTCTAAGTTTCAGCTTTACCAATATTTCAATATTTCGGGCAAATAACATTGACAGACCTGTATGATGTGTCCCAGGTGGCAGTCAGCAGCCAGCTCTAGGCCTTGCCTCTCTGCCCAGGCTTCAATGGCACTGAGCCTCTGGCAGAGAGCAGCTCCCCAGTAGTGGGAGCGCAGGCCTGGAGTGCTGGCCTCTGGACTCATCAGCTTGTTGAAGAGCCAGGCGCTGATGAAATGGAAGAGCTGGGAGAAGAGCTGGATAGTGAGAGCAGGGTTGACCCGACACCGGCGTAACAGAGACATGGTGTTCATCAAGGTGTTCAGCACCATCTCTGTAAGAGTAAAAAAGTACTTGGTAAAGAATCCAAATGTACTATATGGTGTACTGAATAAAATAATTTTTGTTTTAGTGTAAAATTAAAGAATCCTTACCAATACCAGCTGGTAGAGGACCATGTTGTTCAGGATCAATCAGAAAAGTTGGCAAGTACTTCATTAACTCATTCTGTTGACACTGTTGCAGGTAACTTGGTGGAAAAAAAACACATATAAAGACATAACACTAACTTTGTTTAATTCAGCGAAGCCATAACATATACATAGCAAGTAACTTGTCAATTTATTTTGATTAGTTAAATCTATAAAATATCATGAAACAGTGAATTTTCTAGGGCTCAACTACTTGATTCATCCTTTCAGTACTGCCATATTCACAATTAAGTACACAGTGTTCATGTGCTTGTGTGTAGTGTACCTGTAATCTACGATATCTGGTAAACTGGGATTATATTATTTTGTGACCATTATCTTATATTGGTGACTATAGTTTGAATGACGGTGCTGCAGGCTGAGCAGGTTCAGATATAATTTTCAGGATGTTTTATACAGTGGTTTGATTGAGGAGAGGCAGCTGTTTTCTATTTTCTATTCTGTCTGTGCTTCAAAACTAAGTCCAAACACACTAGAGAACCCCTGCAGTTGTTATACCTGTAAGCTTTGTGCACCAGGTGAGACAAATCCAGCTGGCTTTGCTGTGTAAGCGGGCTGAGGTCTTTGTCATTCTTGAAGAAGTTTAGCAGCTCAGAGAAGTTGGCCATCCAGAAGGCAAGAGCCCCAGCAATGGTCTGCTGCTTCTGGAAGGCAAATATAGTAAGAAGCCAGGTCATGTAAACAGACACAAAATCTGGCAGATGTTTTTGTCATAATGTGATTGTCAGCATCACTTGTTTTTAACAACTACTATACTACTTAATTATTCAGAACTAGGCCATTTATTTAATCACATAGAGTTTACATTGACTTGCCTGGATGACATTCCTTGTCATGTCCACCATTTTGTTTGTGATCAAGGTTACACTGTGTGTGTGCCCTGTTTGCAGACAGCCTCGCCTGTAATGTTGTTGCAGAGCAAAGCGTCCCACAGCATAGAGAACATATGCAGGTGACAGTTTGAAATGAACTGTGGAGCTGTTGGTGTAATTTATGACTGCAGAGAGGAAGGCTTCTTCAGCTGAAATGTGAAAGACACCAGCAGGGGGCAGGACAACATTATGGGAGGGATGGACACTGAGCTCAGAACTGACAAATATACTGAAATATTTAGCTAGAAAATTAAACTGTGGGGAAAAACATTTTTATCTCATACTCACAGTTCTCCGAGAATATAATCTTTATTGGTAATCCAGGTTGATCTGAAAACCCAGGAGAAAGACTTCCTGAGTGCTTTATTCCTGCATCTTAGCAAAGACTTTATTGATTGGAAGTTAAACATACCTGCATGGTCTTGGTCTTCATTTAGACTGCACTGTTTATATTTTGTATTATTTGCAGCTCACTCACCAGGGGGAGATTTCCTCTGTGGCGTTTTGTTTTCTGTGCAGTGCTGTCCGTTTGGGGGCTTTTCAGTTGACCTGGTTATTTGTTATAAAGGGTACAATGTTATTCTGACGGTTAGGTAAAGTAGGCCTGGGGCCAGTACTTTGAAAAACAAATACTGATGGCAAACAATGAACCATTTTACCCATTCTCATCTCCTGAAACCTTGTCTGTAGATTTAGCTTTGTTCTTCTCTGTCTTTTTTTCCTTCCTTGACAGCGTCCGCTTGAAGTTTTGAATCATGCCTCCTTTCTCCTTCTCATGACAGTTTTCCTTTATTGTTCAACACAAAAAGCATGAGAATGTGTGTGAGTGAATGAAGCATGAAAGCGCAGACTAAATTATCATCCAGCTGTCACATAGCACATTACTTGATCATTTAGAGACGACTGGTTAATTCATGAAAATAAGTACAATAGATTCAGGATACCTGTGAACTTTGCTTGTCTTTCTTCAGCACAAAACGTCCTTCTCTGTTGTCTGAGTTCCAGTTTAATTGCACAACCAGAGGTCTCTCATCCATATCCAATTTACGTTCTTAATCCACATGTAAAACACAGAAAAATGGTCGGAGCACACAGTGAAATGGTTTATAGAACTGCTGGACCAAGTCGAATCCCACAAACAACCTAAATAAGCAGTAGCCATAGGGTGGCATGTTCATGTTGTACACTGATAGTGATTGATTTATGTGTGGCTATTTGTTTTCACATGCTCTTTTATGTTACATAACATTGTGTAATTGGAAAAGAAAAGCGGGTCAGTGTAGGTTTCACATGATATAAAAATTGGATATTTGGTTTATGGCTGCCACTAACAATTATTTTCATTATCACTTAATTCGCAGATGATCTTTTCCTTTCATTAAATAATATTTTCAGTTATAATTTAATTTACTTTGTATAAGACGTGAATCAGCTTATTTATTAGCTAATATGCTTTGAACAGAATCGTATCTACTAATGTTTTAGCATGAACATTTATTGACTGCAGGTCAAACCAAAAATGAGTCAGGGTCAGTTTAACTTTAGTAACTTTACTGAGGTGCTTACCCTTATTGCCGTGGATCTCATACAGGGCATAAGAAGTCGTCAGCATTTTCATATCGGGCCTGAATTTCTCTGAAAGTGTTTCGACAACCTCACGAGTTGAAGAGTTGCTGCAAACACGTAGGCACTTTGTGGCCACATTTCCTCCACCGTGATCCTCAAAGTAGAAGCGCATCACGCCATGAAACTCCAGTTTCTGATACAAGAGAAATAAGAAAACAGTTGTGCTCTAGTCTGTCCTGGTTCAGTTTCTTTCATGTTCGTTCTCCTCTTATAAAGTTGGATGAGACCGTATTGTTGAATTACGTATTGAGATTTGAGAATCTAAAGGCCAATCTTCTATATAAAATATATAAATATAAAATGTTGCTTTGGCAGTGACAGAAAGGAAAATGTGTAAAAAAAAAAAAAGATGTTTTGTCTTTATTATTAGGGTGCACTTCAACGTTTTACTTTTTACCACACGTTTTATTTTCTTTAAAGGCCACCATCATTTGCAGTCGCCAGCAATTGACCCTCTTGCCGCACAGACGTGCTCAATGCACCAGGCATGTTTACAAATGGAGCGCAGACGGCAGGCTTTGCCAATCTTTTATTTTGAAAAACCAGAAGATTATTTTATTTTGAAAAACCGGAAGATTCCGGTCTGCGCGCCGTGTGTTTGTTTTAAAATAACAGACTGTGTCGTGTGAAAACGGAAAAAAAATAATTCCGGCCCGGTACCAAATAGAGGTTTCGCTTGGGCTTTCACGCCTCTCTCCGCGAGTTCACTTCCCTCCGCTGTTATTCCGATAGAAAACGAGCATTTGCTAGTAAAGTTTTCTGGATGGGCGGGGGAGTGAGCTGTCTGCTGTGAGAGGGCAAAGAAGCGAAACTCAAAGCGCAGTACATGCTGTTTATTTAACGTTAGAATTTATACTCGATAGTCTATAAAATACCAGAAAATAGTGAATGACATCTGTTCTTCATTATCTTCAAACTACTGATGTGGTCAAACTGTAGTTTACTAGATTTTCAGGTTTACTACACTGATCTGACGGTTGTCACCACTCATCCAATTAGCTTATTCAGTCTGAGGAAAGTTTATCATTTATTGATTAATTCTCAGCTTATCCATTGATTAACTGGCTTAGTATACTAAGCTTAAACACTTGATGGTCTCACTGTACATGCAAATTACCAACACATAAAGTGGATTCAGTGTAAGGTTACTCTTAAAATGAAAATATAATAAACACATAATGCGTTTGAGAAAATAAAATCTCTATCTAAAGCAACAGCTTTCAGTTATTATCAAAGTGACTTAGTAACATTATGATTTAGGCCTGAAGTCCACAAAGTGGAAATACTCAAGTGCCATTCAATCAGCTCTGCACTTATGAATAAAACTTACATTTAAAAATACACGTACAACTATGGCATTGACGATCGTGGAGAGATTGAAGGTCAACTGAACTACGCAGCCAACTTTAGTCAACTTACCTTATCAGGTTGGCTTATTTCAAACAGGTCCAGTCTCTTGTTATTCCACTCTCTGATGACTTTGGCTAGGTTCTCTCTCTCTTCCTCCTCTGGCATTTTCACCAGTTCACCTCAAAGTTTCTGTCTGACTGGCTGTTGTAGATTTTCTCCAGAAAACAAAGTCTGGAGTAGACAGTGACAGAAAAGTTCTCATCTGTCCTGGGTATTGTATCTGTTAAGACCCCGCCTTGTATAAACTCATTGTACTGTGCAATGAGTTCTTAAACATAATTGCCTACTTCATCCCACATACACTTTACCCCCTCCAAACCCCCTCTCCCCTCTGCCCTCATTTAATGGGTCAGTGGATCTTTGTTATGTGAGTCCAACAGTTTTTTAATAATATGTCCGTCACAGGGAAATATTTCCCACTTTGATCATTTATTTGTTATCATTTCACTTGCGAAGTTGTTTTGATATCTTAGTAGGTTTTATACTGGTGCAACATTACACTTTTCCAATATTTATTATATAGATATTACTAAATATTATATGTATGAATTATAACGTTTTACCCATTGTGCAGAAGTTGTCGTGATGCTGACAGTGTGCGTCTTCTTGAGCATTTTCAGTCGCCATGAATACTTTTCTGCTTTTCGCAATGACATGGATATTTACGCTTGAGGGAATTCCACTTCTCATGCATACCAGTGATTTTCAACACAATTTATGGTTACATGTCTTCCCATTCAGTCAGCACTGTGTATGTGGGGCAGCTTTTGTTGAAGCTTTCTGGGTAAATCCACAGTGGAACAAAAGCCTTAACAAAACCAACACTCAATTAGATATACAGTATAGCGTAAATCCTGAACAATCAGGGATATTGTTGTCTGCATGCTGGAAAATGCAGAGAAGACTCATTTCAGAGTGGCAAACATTACAGTTTCTGCCATGATAACCGATTAGAGAAACATGGAGGGTTTGGTCTGTTTCTTAATACTTTTCTGGTACTGTTTTTAAAGAAAGTCTTTCCTGTCCATTCCTACTGAAGACATTCTTAAAAACATGTCACCTGGTGACACAGTGATGTGCACATTGATGTGTTTTTAATAGTCTCGTACAACAACAGAGCTCTGTGACACAGAGGAATAAGATGGTAGGCTTTGACTACACCAGCAATACTTCTTTATACTTTACTGCTTTATACTTCAGTTCATTGTTAGTTTTTGTCTTCTCATTTCTCAAGAGGTTCTATGTTGCATCCAATGTAGGGTTAACACAAGTCTGCATTAACAGTCACTGCAGTACATTCACAGTTGTATTTACTGGCTGTAAAGCTAATTAACTAATAAATAATAAACTATAGGAGGACACCACAGGTATTTCAGACACAGCGCATAATCATTATATAGATGATCCAGGTTCCATGTTCGATCCATGTTCTGCAGGGTGATTATACTCATCTTGTGCACAGCTTATTAAAACAATTCCAAATCTACTAACATTTAATGGTTTTACACTCAAGAGGTGTCAAAATGGCAGACTGTGAAACTGTTACCTGAAATCTGCCTTTTCAGTAACCTTTTCATCTTAAAAGATAAACTTTCCAAAGGGGGTGAATACTTAGGCACCGAAAAAATGTGCACTGTTTTCTGTTTATTTAACAGTCACACTTACTTCTGTACTAATATTATCAGTAGAGGTCATCTGTTTTCTTTTAATTATTCTGTTGTGTTGTGCATGAAGGAGTTTCACCGTGTGGATAAAAACATCCTCTACTGGGTAGAGCAGTCGTCTTCCAACCCAAGCGTGAGCAGTTCGATTCTCAGTCCCGACGAAGCTACATGTCGAGGTGTCCTTGGACAAGACACCGAAACCCCATAGTAGCGCTGACACAGGTCTAGCAGCTGTCCAAACAACAATTTAGTATCTATTATTATTATTATAATTATTATTACTGTGGGTCGGCCCATTAGACAGTGCACCCTCTGGGAACAGACAAGACACTTAACACTTTTATTAAATAAATATTAATATTATTTTTTTGTATTTGTGAAAACAAAACAAAAAATTTTTAGCCTTCACATAGTTACACATCCACTGATCCAATAAGTATTGTATATTGTTGGTTAGAAGAGAAGTTTCACTGAAGTACTGGAAATTTGTGTTTGTACTTTGAGAGCTGCTTTTCACCTGAAGCGTCATTTTGAATTGATGGAAGTCCTCTTGGAAGCTCCATGTTGCTGACCACGTACTCAGCATAGAGAAACATGTTGGCAAAATATAATATTTTTATGTCATGTCTATTTTTATGTTCACTTCTGTGGCTTCACAAAATGCTGTCTGCTTACAAACTACATATCTACCTTAATTTACATCACACAAAAGGGTTTTATTCATCAACAAAAATTCGTCACATATTTATCAGATTATTAAATTAACTGAAATTGTATAACTGGTTCCTGACAGCAGTTACACTAATCATTGTAAGACACGTAGCATTAGCATTTTTCATGTAGCTGCTAGTCTGTTCATGTTTTCTCACTTTATCAGGAAAACCTTGACACATCAGGATTAGACAGTGAACAAAGTTTTTTTTCTCTTTTTATTGCTATGAATCTTACACAAACCAGGTTTTTTTTCGTAGTATTTGCAGCATTAATCAACTGACTCAATTTCCAGACCTCTCTGTTCTTTGTATTCATCGTCTTCAACGTCCTGGAGGCGCTCACTGTTCTCTGTGTGGTTCCTCTGTGGCTCCTTCCTCTTGGCTAATGACTGTTTCTGTGGGTATAACAATGAAAGAACAATCTCCATTAGACGGTTCTGCTCAGCTTTCAGTTTATCCAGTTCCTTGGTCAGAGGTGTTTCGAGGGTCCCAGCAGGGGCAGCAGTGGTAGGAGCTGCAGTATTCTTTTGAACTGATGGAAGACCTTTTGGAAGCTCCATGGTGCCTACCACATACTCAGCATAGAGCAGCATGTTGGCAAAGTATAATACTTCTTTCAGAGATGCTGCCAGTCCAAATGCAGCACATATCTGCAATATCCAATACAGAATTATAAATCAACAAAAGTATAAAGGTGTATTGTGCATTACTGTCATCTGGCTCTGCCCCCTGACTTTCCTGTGAGGGTCCAGCAACATGTCATACTGACAGCCTGTCCGTTGTAGCCACTGCGCAGCTCCCAAATGAAATTACCAGTACTTCTACAGAGAGTGCATCAAGCATCTCTGAGAAATCATTTCACAACAAGACACATAGCTAAATGTTAGATAAAATGAATTGCATTCTATAGCTGAGATACAAAGGTTCTGTGTCTGGAAAGGCAAACGCAAGGCTATGGTGGAGAATTATAACATCAAAATGCAGCTGTGGCAAATCCAGAAATCTGTTTTTCCAACGATTCAGAGGCGTTTATTTTAGAGATGTGGTCTCCACTGCCTGGTCACTTCTGTGAAGAACACTGCCAAAATCATTGGCTACTTTATTCATGTGAATGAATGGAAAACAAGATGTTCTGTCCTGTTTACTTCATTCTTCTCTATTTTTCCTATGTAAACAACAAACTAAACAGGAGAACTGACAGATTAAAATTAGCAGGGTCTTTTTGCCTCTACCAAGATATTTTTCCAGAGTCAATGTTCTGCAAAACGCACAGAATCAGAAAAAAATTGAGTCCAAAACTGGCCCGTCCAACAGAAAGACTTTGTATTTCCTTACATTTTAAGAATATTGAGTGCATGAAAAGAAGTTAATCAAACTCACTCTCCTGTTCTGGCATTCATGAGAGGGGAATCTGGTGAGAAATATATTTTGACTGATGGTCCGTATCCCATATTTTAACACTCAGTTGTAACTCATCATCCAAACTCTGTAGAAAGGCATCCCACTGCACCTGTGTTACATCAGCTATGCTTAGTAAGAATAAAACACTTCAGCTGAGAATCATTTCTGAGATTTTCAAATTTAAATAACACACTGCTAGCTGCTGAAATTTGTGCATAGTATCTCTCAACGCAACAAAGCTGAAAACGTCATACAGCATTGTTTTTTTTGTAATATAGAGACTGTGAATAAATTTCTGACTAAAATGAGTGAAGGTGCTCTAATATTACATAATCATGACTCTCAGAAGCTTTCTGATAGTTTGGTGGCCCCAGTGAGGACTTTATTTGAAAGCCATATAAAGTCTAATATGTGTATTTTTTATGACTCGAAACAACTAATCGATTTGTCATTTGTCTTTTTTTAACATTTACCTAGAGGCGTACTTTAGCAGTATGTAGTAAATATAATACTGCATATATTATGTTCTTACTGCTGCAGCTTCGGTCAAACCCAACAGTGACAGTTTTTACTCAATACATATTTTCTACCTGATTAGTTCCTGTAGAAATTAATTATTTCCTATTTGCAATAAAGTACATGAAACTAGTGTGTAACATTCTGCTTGCATTCCTTCTTTTTGTCTAATGATTGACAGGCCTCTTGCTGCCCCTACTCATGGTACGACCATGAATCGCCTGCCAACTGCAGAACACGGTGTCTGTACGTCTATTTTTATGTTCACTCCTCTGGCTTCACAAAATGCTGCGTGCTTTCTTTGTTGTCCTTCTCGGCAAGGTCCTGCAAAGCTTTTTCATTTTCAACAAAAGCCTTTACACAAGAGACCAATGTCATCTCTGCACCGTTTGAACATGGGTCTGTAATAGTTTCTTAAGAGATGCATAAAACTATTCTACTAAGACATCATGTTTTGTAATAGTTTGGCATCGCAAACAACTCTTAATACAATACCCATTTTTATGGGGCAGAAGCCAGTCACAGACTGTTGGGAAAAAAGTAAAGAAATTTGGTTTCTGAATTCTTTAACAATTGACCCAGAATCTAAAAGTTAAGTTTTGTTTTTGTTTTGTTTTTTACCAAGATGCACTTTATTAAAAAGTGTTGTATTTTCAGCATTTTATAAAACTATATATATAAAAAATCAAATCATGCTGCAGAACTCTGCGTCCATCTAACCCTTGAAAGTGATTTACTCAGAACTGTCTGACAATGGAAATGGAAGCTATACTACTGCAACCAGGAGAGCCTAAAATAGCTAATAGAAAATAAAGTGTGTCAGATTCTTTACTTTTTGATCTGTGTGTTAGAAAAAGCACATCTGTAAGGTTGTTGCGGGCACTATAATGAACTTTCTTTTACATCTTGACACATCAGGATTAGACAGTGAACACAAAGCAAGTTTTTTTTCTCTTTTTATTACTATGAATCTTACACAAACCAGGTTTCTTTTCACAGTATTTGCAGAATTAATCAACTGACTCCATTTCCAGATCTCTCTGCTCTTGGTATTCGTCGTCTTGGACATCCTGGAGGTGCTCAATGTTGCTGTTCTCTGTGTGGTTCTTTTGTGGCTCCTGGTCAGCCTCAGGGAGTCCTTGTGATTGGCTAATGACTGTTTCTGTGGGTATAACATGAGAGACGATAAAAGAATTTGCAATCTCCTTTAGACGGTTCTGCTCATCTTTCAGTTTATCCAGTTCCTTGGTCAGAGGTGTTTCGAGGGTCAGGGTCCCAGCGGGGGCAGCAGTGGTAGGAGCTGCAGTATCCTGGATGAAGGGGTCATCTTTAGCATTCTCAGGGGTCTCTTGTACTTCAGGGACCTTCTTCTCTGTTGGTTCACCAGTGTTGATGTCTGGACTTCCAGCTCCCTGCACCTTTTCATACAGATTCTTCCTCTCCTCTTGCAGAGCCCTGCACAGATTCTCAAGCTTCTGGTTCTTGATGGTGATGAGTTCAAACTCCTTTTCTTTGATTGCTTTCTGTAAAGGAGTAAAATGTATGGCGCATATTGGTCAAAATGGGGGAAAATACGCTTTTTGTGGGCCTTGCAGTTATTACAAAGAAGAAAATTGTTTCTTACATCTGCCACCATGTCAATGAGATTCTTGTTGCAGGCATCAAAGCGAGTTTTCCATGACAGGCACTCCTTCTCCAGCTTTTTCATTTTCTTGGCCATCTACAACAAACAAAAAAATCACTGCATAGAATCAAAGCAACTTCTAAAAATAGCTGCCACATTAGTGTTGGATTCTTAGTTTGTCACATTTTTGAAGTGTTTTTGTAAATCTCATGGGCCTTTTTTTCTCTTATGCTTGTTTTAGATATATATGTTTTTGATTAAAACCAAACAATATAAACAATATTGATTTAAAATCTTTTGCACAACTCCTACTTTGTCCATGTCCTGTTTGAAACTGCTGTAGACACTGTTACTCTTTGATACCGTGCCCTGGAATTCATCAAACTTCTTGGAGTACATATCAAGCTGAGGAAAAAAAGTTAAGAACATTATTCATACCTCTAAAAAGGTAGAAAAACAAGACAATGACAATTTTGCTCATGATTCCCTGTTGACGTACCTGATTCCTCATAACAATTTCTTGCTCCTTCAGGAGTTTCATTTGCGATTTGTTCTCTGCCACCTGTTTTAGCAGCTGTGGAATATTGAAATGTTCTATGAAAGTGAGTATTATTGCAATTGTGTTATTAAAATGCCTGTAGCACTCAACAAATCTGATAAACAAAACGTACGTGCTCTTTTTCCAGTTTGTGCTTCTCCTCTGCCTCCTTCAGTATCATGTTTGCCTGTGTGAGTTTGGTTTCCAGCAGCTTTTCTTTCAGGTCTCTGTGTTTGAAGACCTTTTCCAGGTTCTGGAAGACATTCAGATGAATTTATGAGTCGTTTTCGTACAGAAAGCGGTTATATTTCTAAGTCGAGGAGCTTTGGCTGCATAAAACTGAAATACTCTGACTAATAAATGTAAGACCTGGGCGAAATTTGCAAATATTTCATGTGCTTAATAGAAGCATGTCAGCCCAGATGTGAGGTTTTGCGTATGTCCAGCAGTGTTTTCCATATATGCTGCATTGATGCTGTTGAAATGTCACATTTTATTAATATTCACAATATAATTTACATTTACTTGGGAGAAGCAGCATATAGCTTAACTACTTTTTTAATTCTTTTATTTTTTTGGCTGGTGTCTTTAGCAAAGGCAGTTATAATATAACATACTGTAATTACAAGAATGGCATCCCCCTGATTAGGATATGAATAAAAGTACTTGTTTGAGTTTATTTTTGTATGTTAGCACCTATTATCATCCAAATGACTCCAAAGTGATCTCATTTGTTTTCACATTGTTTGTTCACATTTGTGCAAGCAGAACAAACATCTATGCTTTATTAAAATTTATTTAGCTGATGTGCTACCTTAAGTTGTGCACAAATGTTGTGCAAACCACTTTGGTGTTATTTGGGTGTCAACAGGCTGGTGAGGCCAATGCTTAAAATGTAAATTTAAAAAATGTAAAATTATGTTTAATTTCTCAGAAATGGTGCAGGCATAAGTTTTCACAGACAAAT
>JAUBNQ010000014.1:4897328-4914378 GCA_032353495.1 Ctenopoma kingsleyae
TGCTCACAGACCAAGCCTGTTTACGTGCATAACATTAGTGCAGCCTGCTCACAGACCAAGCCTGTTTACGTGCATAAAATTAGTGCAGCCTGCTCACAGACCAAGCCTGTTTACGTGCATAAAATTAGTGCAGCCTGCACACTGCCTGTGCTTTTACAAGCAGAGCACATGGCACCTGTTCCAGACCCCACAGGCTATTTTAGGAACTTCTTAATATGGGCAAGTTATTTATTTATTTCTAATCCACTCTTATTGATGTCAATGTCAGTGGTTGTGAATGCAAAAGCTGCATTATGCAACTATAACAAACATCAATGTTACATAAGCGACCCCATCTATATTCAATATTTTTAAAGGAGTCAGACGTCCATGTGGAAATTCAACTAAAAATAAATGACTGGAGGAAAAGACATTATTGCTTTCCTTATGATTTTTTACAAATATTGAAAAGAAAAATGTTATATAAAAAATTTATCTCATTCTGCTGTTAAGAAATGACACGTCTGAGTAAATGTAACACCTTCTCCTATCAGCAAACTTAGCAAGCTTCAAAACGCCATCAAATCCATATAAACTGTTATATGTTCTTTTAAGACTAAACATAGATTTGTAAATCATGTAGAGCAGATATTTTGAAGTTATTTTTATGATATTTAAGGTGTAAATTTTTATGAAGAAGCAGGGTAACAAGCAAACAGGGTCTTACCGGGACCAAGGGCCAGAAGGGAAAAAGGAAGAATGGTGTGGGGCTCGGACAGGCTGCCACTACAGATACAGCAGCTGTGATAAGACCACCTCAAAATAAACCAGAAGAGCACAGCTCACTCTGAGCAGAGAGAGGGAGGACAGAGACATGCAGTCTCTCTCTGTCCAGGAGACAAAAAACAACTCACAGACCTTCTTTGATTGTGATCTTAGCAGGAATTTACCCCAGAATGTGACCTGCTGTACAGAAGCTGTGTGAAAACTAAAAATGCATGACTTCAATCACAATGCTTCATCATTTAAGCTCTAGAGCAGCCATTTTAGATGATGCCACTGCTGCTTTAAACCAATGCATTACTAATTTTATTTTAAGCTGGGATGCTGTTAACAGCCATATAATTATTCTAACAAATGGGCCTGACAGAGCTAGTCGCTGAGCAGGAGAGGAAAAAAATGAACTGTCTCTCTGATAGGCCAGAATTAGAACAGACCTCCCCAACCCACAGAAGAGTGTCAGAGCCAGCATAATGTGCTGTAAGATTAGTTATTTCTTCACTTAATATATGCTTCACACATGCAGCATTAACTTACAGTACAGTACTCTGTACCTGCTGCTGATGTACAGTGGAGATAATGCAGTTACACTGAATTTGATGCAACCTGAAAATTGTTGAATATTATCCTCAAGGTGAGAACTATTTTTGGAAGCATTGATTTATTTTTCTTATTCCATGTTATGACTGCAGTAATAATTTTTCACCAGAGGATGTCACTGGTCGGAGTCTCTCCGATTTTTCATTCTTTTTCTACACACCCCCTGAAGATAAATGTGAATTATTTCATCTGAAAAGTCTTTGTGTGCTCTAATTTAAACAGTTGTGAATCACACAGGAGGAAAGGTACAGAAGCATTACAACAAAAAATAAGCTGCCACACACATCATTGGGATAGAAGTATATATAAACAATTTTGAATTTAATCTGAAAAAGTAGAGCACCAAACAATAAATTCCCCATAGCATAAAAGAGGCACTCCGTCCTGACTAACCAGTTTTGATGCAAATAGCTAAACAACAAATTGGCTACTGAGGCTTTTCCCTCAAAAAATCTTAGCTGAGAGGTAAAATGATTTGTCCTCTGTGTGTTTTACAGGGAATTTCATAGACATGAGAGGCACAATGCAGTTCAGTATATATGAATACACAATAAAAACAAAACACAAACACAATCTGAATACATACTGTATGCAAAGGCAAATAAAAGGCTTCACTTTCCCTTCACATTTTATGAGCATTCTGCACTGTTATCACGAGAAATAAAATTACATAACCATGAAATCAAAGCTACATACATCTTCAAAGACGGAAACACAAACTTAAAGCAGTGCACCTTTAAAAATGTTTTATGTAAACATGATTGAACAAAGTGTTTTCTGATTTTGAAATCCATTCTCAAACTGGTAACCACTTCAAGATGTGAATAAACTTCTTTTTTTTTTTTTTTTAGATGAGTAGCAATCAACACTGTGCTATTTTTGCCCTCATTAAACCTCTGTTATATCAACTGCAGACATTTTACCTCTTAAAGAGATATAAACAATCCACATAAAAAGTTTTCAGAATTCAACACTGCAAAAATAGTTTAAATCATAAAAATACACATATATATATACAAAGAAGAAGGTAATGCATTTGGTGAACAATTACTTACATTTTGAGCTGAAGCACAGTAATAGTCAACCAACTCTGTTAACTGTTAACATCATTACTTTAGTATTACTTACAGTAAGTGATATTGATTTATCCAGTTACACTTGAAATGCAAGAAAACGTAGTATTGACTGATCATCATAGCCCCTTGAATTTGTGTGCAACATGTTCACACAATGAGAAACATGAAAAACAACTGGAATGTTTCAAAACCACAAGAGAACATAACATGCTTTACTCCTCCATTTCCACTGACCAAGTCAGTTAAACATCAAAGATGAAAGGATGAAAGTGCATCGTCAAAACGCATAAATTCTTATGGTCATCTGTAGAAGAGAGAAAAAATCTGTTTGTTTAATCAGAGCAAAGACATGATCAAAAGCAATGCCAGTGTGGCTCACTGCATAACTGCATCACTGCTGCATAAGTACAGATATACCATATAAATAGTAGTCAAATATTTACCAGTATCAATAAGTGCTTATGTTCTAATGTATAAATACATCTTACAGTATTCATAATTACATGTTAACTTCCTCTATTTTGTGCAATAGCAAATTCCATGCATTTTTACCAGGATAAAAACCACAACATTAAGAAAAAAAAAAAGAAAAATGCAACATAAGAAACATTTCTTAAGATTGTTTCACATAAATCAAGCTGCATTCGTCTGTCAGGAGAACTGACAGGACAACAAAGAAAAAGCCAACACTTCTGAATAGAGTACCTCAACGTGTTTTCCTTATTCAACAATACCGTTCTGGTAAAAAAAAAAGATGAAAAGCAAATTAAAGGCACAGACTCTTGCCGCTTGATCAGAAACACCAAACTGCACAAGAAGCGTCTACTTAAAATTTGGTCAGACTGTTTCATAATACACATACTTTTTCCCTTATAGTCTTTATGTACTGCACTACTGCATCACACTTTGATATGGATACATTAAACAAGTCTATTTTCAAAGTACACATACAGTAAAATACACTGTTTGTATGCATCTAAGAAGGAGTATATGTTCAGGACATTTGTACATAATCCATAAATATAATTTATGTGCAATTGTACGCAAACTTACTATGTCAAACAAAGGCATATTAGCATATCTTTCCATATTGCACCTGCACCCAATAACGATTCTCCACCTTCCTGAACATCCTGCTGCTCATTCAATCATTTCAAAGAGTCTCAGAAAAGGAGCGCACATCACACAGGACAGGTTTCTTCTTCACTGCAAAGGTTTGATCTCCACTCAGATATAAAACGAGCTGTCTGCGGTATGCGCAAAACCAGAGAAGTGTTACTGTATTGCCTCTAATGGGATAAAGGTGTGGTTTTTATGCCTAAAGGGCTGAGGACAACAAGGTTGCAGGTGTAGCAGGAGGGCATCTGTTCCTGGATCAGATCAAGGAAACATTAGGGTCTTCTGTGGTAATCTTCAATGAGGCAATGGCTTTCAAGCAGGTCTGGACATTCTCCTCCTGTTTGCTGTCCCTGATGCCAGGGTCGAGGCTTTTCTCTTGAGTGGCCTGATGGGAGGACAGCTGGTTCTGGCCTCTGATGTCCTCTCCTCCCACCTCAGGCCCGTGGACAGATCCCTCTCTACTGCTGCAACGCTGACCCTCGCTGCTCTCAGGGCTCGGCACAGAGGAGAGGGTGACATCAGTGCTGGAGGAAGGTGGGGAGTGTAACATCTGGAGCCCTCCGACAGGCACGACAGGGAGCAAGCTGTGGGCCTGTTGCTGAGAGTGAAGAGGGAGGTGGCTGAGGATGTTCTGGTGATGTGAACTGGCAGCACCAGGCACAGTAGAAGCCAAGTTGCTCCTTTGATCCTGAAACGACATATTGGCAGCATTAGGGGCAGTTTCAACATCGCCAAAATCATTTCTCATGTGAAAATATGTTAGTAATGAAGCAGAAATGTGAAAAGTACAGCATTATTAAATTAAAAATATGACCAGCTTCTGGAAAATACACCACAACCATAACTTCACAATTCATTGGGCTGCTGTAGATTTTTTTATTTAACAAATCTCTTAGCTCCAAGCCCATTTATCCAACCCGGAGACATAACTCTTCAAGAATGATTACTACAGTAAATATGTACTTTCACTTTTAAAAAACCTTAAAAACCATTTCAACAGCTGGGCTAACATATATGAATTCTTTCACTAAAATACCTTGCACAATAACAAACTGACCAATAGGTATAATATAGTATGTATAAATGCACAAGTATGGTGTTATATAATGTAGGACACTTCATCTACATACCATTTCCATTTCAAAGGCTCCTTGTTGTTGAGCCATTTCCATTTTTGCCTGATGTCTGGTTTTATCACCGCTGCCTTTGTGTTGGTGCGAGCCTCTACGTGGTGAAACAGCTCTCAGCACAACTCGCTGCCGACCCCTGACTGAGGATTCTCGTTTCCCAACCAACTCTGATCCAGGAGACATTGGTCGTTCAAGTGAGACAGGTGAGAGGTGCTGAATAGGTGTAAAGCTGGGTGAGCCAGGCCTTAAAGGGGAAGTGTCCCATCTGGTAGAGGAGCGACCTCGAGGGGAGAGCTCTCGCCTAGGGGATGGGTAACGCAGACGTGAAGGAGAGGGCTCCCTGATGGGAGACTCCCATCCAGGAGAGAGCAGACAAGAGGAGTAAGGGTCAAAGAGGAAGCTGGCCTGATCTGGAGACAGCATGGTAAGAGAGTCTTCATCCACTGATTTCTCTCTCTGGTCAGTTGTGAGAACAGGTCGGTGGTCAGAGCCTTTCTGTCTGCCAGAGAACTGTTGGCGGATGTTGGTGCCAGGCAGAGAAGTGAGAGAACAGCAGTGAATGGCAGCAGAGACTGTAACTGCCACAGAAGTAACTCCACATGGCTGGGGGCTTGTACTTCTTGAATGTAGCTTTGGAGTGGAGTCGCCTTCATATTCATCGTCCTCGTCATTGTCATCATCAATCTCATCAACTTCTTCATCCATGCAATCGGAGTCCTCTGCATCTGAGAACTGGTGTTTGGTTGTAACTGCTACCTCTGTCTTGGACTCATGTTGGATGTCATCTGCTTTAAAAAAACAAACAGTTTGGGATTTATTTTGATATTATTATTTGTTTTTGTCTGACAGTTTGCATTGCTGTTCAAGCTCACAGACGTGTTTTAAAGTAATCCGAAAGCTTAAAAGAAATGCCCCATCATGCCCCTGTCCTTTTTTGGAGTACCTTAACTGTTACATGTGTTAAATATTAGTGGATAGGCCAGTTCCTTACCATGCTCCTGTATCTCAGTCTCATCCATCGTCACTGACACTCCAAGTTCAAGACACTTCTTCATGTGCGCTTTTGACTTCATATGTTTAGTAAGGTTTCCTGGAGAGAATACCAGGAGAATACAGGTTACATGTAAGGTTTTTGTTTATTATCAGTTTTCACTTACAGATCAGACCCTACATCTAGTTTTGTTTATTATTACATGTCAAAATAAATGGTTTCTAACTACAAATTCCTATGTATAAACTCTACTGTCAGTATAATGAATTAGCTCACCTTTAGTTTTAAAAGCAAAGTTGCAGACCCTACAGATGTATGGCCTTACATCTGTATGGGTCCGGATGTGTTTTTTCAGCATGCTGGGTTTCTTACAGCGAATACCACACTCCTCACAAATGTATTTCCCCCGCCCTCGGCCTCTGACATACACATAATCTTCATTAGACTTGTACCTGAAAAGGGACACAATAGGAATTTTAATAGACATGCAGAATATAATGCAAAAAGTCTTTATGTGGTACATGCCCTAACATCCTAATATAGCTTTTTTATTTGCTGTCAAAAATGACAAGTGTTATGATAACTAATATTGTGACTGACCCTCCTTCAAAGATTTTTATCCGTGTTGGCACTGTTTGGGTTGTCGAAGCCTCTCTCTCTTTCCACTCCTCCTTAGCAGTTTTCACTCTGCAGCTGATGTCTTTCACCTTCTTCCCGTAGGTGATGTCCACCTCTTTGGTCTCCGGTTTCCTCTGCAGCTAAACCAAAGGACAAACAAGCTGTTAACATCCATTTTAAGAAGTCACTGCATCAACAACATAACACGAGGCGTCCAATATTGTATGTCACCCATGGTGTTCTGCAGCATGCTGTGCAAATATGAATTATGCAGCTGTTTTCATTTTTTTATGTATATATCCCATATTATACCTATTTTACCAGCCTCAATCAGCTTGTCAAGACTGAGCCTTCATTTCTGAATACAGCTTTGATGTTGGTTATTTTCATTGCCAGCACATCTTTTTGTAAACACTAGATGAAGTGATGGATCAGAGCTCATAACATCACAAACAACAGCCGGCAAATACTCTTACCAATAGGGACCTTCTGGTAATGATTTGAAGTGTGCAGTTTGCCAAAATCTGAGTAATGAGGTCCTTCAGATTTTTCAAAGGAATATCTCTTGCTGACATTTAGGACTACCAAGGTGGAAAGCTGCAGTGCAACTTGATTATAAATATTTATAAATAGGGATCATTTATAGGCATGGCATGGCAATATTATTAAATATGTTATTAATAGGGCTTTATTCTTAGGATCCATAACATATTTTTGGAGTTTATATCATATATATTGTGTATTTTCTCACCTGTTCCATGGTCTGCCTCCACAGGATGAGGGATGAAACCAGTTTCCCTGTGCCAGGCTGACACATGGCGGCCAGAGTGTAAATAACCTTGTCTCCCCTCTGCTTGGACTGCAACAGAGCCAGAGCAGTACTGGTGCTCAGTTCAAGTGGGTTCGGGTTGTGGGAACTCACACACCAGGTGGCGTACACGGAGGAGTAAGGGCCACTGCTGTGAGAGCAGCTCGGCTTGGTGTAGTTGAGATAACACCAGCTCACACCTGTTGTCGTGCGGAGACTTGGAAACTGAGATAACAGCCTTGAATGCTCAGTGTCTGAGATCAGAATGTCTTGACTGGTAACCAGCTGTGCCACTATATCCATCTGCACTCGTTTCTCCATGCCAACTTCTTTCACTTCGCTGACCGATATCGTGGAGTAGGGAGGTGAGCTGGTTTCCAGGGAGCTACTTTCCATAGCTGACTCAATGCTGTGGTCAGTGGCCTCTGTCACTTTTTGCTGAAGTGTGATAAATTTACTCCTACATGAGTCATCCTGAGCATGGGGTTTGGATGCACCCTGCATCTCTGACCTGTGCCCCTTCTCTTCACTCAAATTACATTTGCCCAACTCTACAGCACTCAGCTCCTCTACAATCTGCCCAAACATTCTTTCCTCTTTGACACGTTTTTGCTGCTTGACTTCTATGAACAGGTCGAGACTGCTGGCAGGGGATAGCATTCGTTTGTTTGCCCCACCACTGGAGGCATTAGTGGTTGAGATAGTTCGAGAAGTGAGAGAGAGGGGAATGCCTGTTTTGAGCTTAGCTGATGACAAATCAAGGGCTTCGACGTTTAGAGTGTTTGTCGAAGGTGATCTGGTGTAAGCTAATACATTATAAGAATCAAGAGTTCCAGGGAAACGTGAAGATTGAGTGACTGTGGTGGAGCTAACACTGGCATACTGATTGTCGAAAATCTGTGATACTGAGGTGTATGTCATACTGCCATAGGATGGCACATGAGTCTGTATTCTTACAGGAACTAACAGGCTCGGATGTGACAGCTGGGGAAATGTATTCCCGGCAGAAAATATTGGCAAAGTTTGCGGCAGAACAGCAACTGCTGTGAATGGAGGGGAGGTGCCGCTGAGGTACTGTGGGAGCACTTGTGATGGGACTTGTGTTACTTCAATGTCCATATTCAATGACTCCTGTCGCACCAAGTTTCCCCTCCTCCTCTCCTTCACAGCAGAGTGGCCAGCATTGATGTCCACGTGTCTAACTTTGGATGTTGGAGAAAGACTGCCATAGTCAAATGATATGCTGCGGACCTCTGGGAACTCCTTGCGCAAGTTACATGGTGCCTGCTCTGATGAGGAGCGTCTCATCTCATGTTGTTGACGCTGGTTGAGCACAGAGAGGGAGTGCCCACTCCCTGGCACAGCTAAGAGCTCCAGTGGTTTGCCAGATTCATCTTGTCTGCCTGGAGAGACGGACTTCAAGCTGTCCTCCCTGTCAAAAGAGAAGGTGGAGCTATAAGATAAGTTGCTGTCTTGGCTCGGACTGCGGGAGAGACTGGTGCAGGCAGACTCAAAGCTAGATTCACCAGAGGAGTGCTCAATATCAGCTAAACGTAGCCTTTTCTTCTTTGGAGGAAGTTTTTCTGGAGGGAATTGTGCTAAAGTTTCACTCCTTTGAGGCCACTGAAATTCTTCCACATGCTTTTCTGGTTCCTTCACCTGCACCTCAGATGCTTTTTCTGGACTGTCAGGCTCTACTGTAACTCTGATCTCAGGAACTTGTATGTTGGGCTGCCGCACAAGTTTGGGGCCCATTTGAAATGACTGCTGTAGTTTGCTGTCACTCCTGTCCATCTCATATAATTCACTTGCCTCCATAGATTGATATGAATAACTACTTTCCTGTTTCTGCCCATGATACTTGTAGGACTCTGACTGTTCAGAGTGAGGCCTGTTAATTGAATTTGTATGCTGAATAACTGAAATTACATTCCCTAAGGTTTTTCGACCAGAAATTTCAGGAATCACAGATATGTCCATATCACACCAATCCATCTGTGTTAGCATACTTGAAGAATGTCCTCTACCTAAAGCCATAATGGCCAGTGCAGCTTGTTTTGAATCATAGTCTTTGCTTGAATCAGACATTTCTTCACACTGATCATGATGGCCCTCATATTGACCAGGCAAATCTTCCTCTTCCCTCTTCTCCTTCCTACGCTTCCTTGTTGCCAATTCCATTGCATGTCTCTGATGGCTCATATTAGATGCCACAGAAGGGTGATTTTCCATTTCCAATCCTGAGGGTGAAAAGCCACTCTCACACATCTTTCCATGGATGTCAGTATCTGCATGGCCATCATGGGCAGGAAGTTCAAAAGCAGCTTGCCGCCTGAGTCTCCTCATGCCCCCAGTGCTTGTTCTCTCATCAAACGAGTGGCTACCTCTAAGGGCTTGAGGCATAGTCAGACACACTGCTGAAGATGTTGGCATTGAGTTGCTTCTGATCAGAGGCCCCATATCAGAGCCAGGATCTATCTGGGGTTCTTTTACCTCCTCTCTTGTGAACGATTTTGTGTTTATTTTGATCGACTCAACAGTGTCTTTTTCTTGAGTGAAAACGCGGGAAACACCTTTTTCTGAATGTTTCCCAATATGTTCACTTGAGTCTGAGCTGCAGGCTATGAATGCTGTTGTCTGTTTAGGGCTTGGTCTGTAACACTTCCCGAACATAATTTCTTGATAGGATTTTGCGTTGGTGTTTGGAGGACCAGTCTGGTGCTCAGCACTCTCTGAGCGAGAGAAGTAGCCAGAGTCTGTGCTGCCCTTGCTAGACTGACTTGGGAGGGACAGATTGTGGTCAGAGTCACTGCTTCTTTTTTCAGACAGCCTTAGTGCAAGCCTCTGTTTGATCGTGCAAGATTGAATTGGACGACTAGCCTCAGCAGCTCCAGGAGGTGTATTGATTTCGTGGGACTGGGATGAACCTTCCTGAGCTGACATTGACGTGGCTGCCTTTTTCTGAGAAATGAGATTTAGTACTTTTACAGCAGTGTTATCTGATGCCTCCACTGGCGAGTCCAGCAGCAGCAGCGGGTCATTAAGAGTGTCCTCGTCCGTGTCCGTGCTTTGCTCAGCATCAGAGAATAACTCTCCTTCCCCTTCAAAAGACCCCTGGTCTGTATTGGCATTGTAAGAACCAAGTTCTGAGAATGGCACTGTTCCAGCTTTGACAGAGTGAGCATGGGACTTTCTGTGTTTATATAAATTACTCTTGGTTTTGAAGGAGAACCCGCAGGGGACACACGGATAGGGCCGTTCCCCTGTGTGTGAGCGAATATGTTTCTTAAGCACACTGGGTTTGGCACATGCCCTTCCACAATAATCACAAACATACTTCCCAGGCTTTTGTGGTTTCTGTTCCACCTTACACACAGTCTCTGACAGCTGATCCATCCCTGAATGGGAACACTGTTGTTGGACTTCAGGTGAACTGGGAGACTTCCTGGGACATGCACGTCCCGGAGACTGTGCAGAAACTAAGTGACCTACAGCTTTCTGTGTACCATCGGGAAACTTTGGTGACTGTACTGGATATGAGGACACCTCATAGTCTTGATGGCTTGTGGATTGGGTTTGGGACTGCTGATCTTCTATCTGCAGTGATTTCCCTGAGTCAGACATTTCACCAAAGCCACACGTGTCTCTGCTCTGACTGTCTTGCTTTTGTTGGTGCCACCCCTTGCCTTCCATTTCAACGGATGGACTCCTTATCTGTGTGGCCTCTGATGTGCATTTTTTCTTTGCATTTCTGTCCTGACCCTCTGTGGAGCTTTTCACCCCTGCAGTAGTTTCAAGTGACTCCATGAATCCAATGTGTCTTTGAGATTGATTTTCAAGGACAAAATCTGTTATGTAACTGTTGCGATATTAGCATACGTGTGAATTGATTGCAGGGAAGGGTCATCTGAAAGAAATAAGAAAGAATTGAAAATTAGCTCAAATATGAATGCTTGAAAAGCACTGAGAGCACATAGAGATGTATATTACCAAGAGGAAAAAAAAAAAAAAACTCAACAATCAATTCCATGGTAAAATCTGAGTGCAAATCCACTCCTCAAACCTGAGAGCTATTTCAGGCTTCTTTTCCCAAAAGTCCTCCTAATAAAGCTGGAGTGTAAAATTCATAATGAGCTCCATCACAGCAGGAATGGAAAAAAATGTCTTTACTGTAACAGCCTCTAAAAAACCAAAAGGTGCCTCGTGTTAACGCTGGCAGATGCCCCACATTTGCTGAAAACCCTGTGGACGTGCCTAGATGTGTGTGCATTTGTGGAGGTATCTAATTTATATGCCAGCACTGTAGTACGTATGTTTTGAATGGCTGAGCCTTTGTATGTTTATTTTGAGTGAGACTGAATGTGTTTGAGCTGATTCTTACTGTCATAAGAATCTAATCCTTTGTCACAGCTCAATCTACTTTCAGATTTATCGAAATGAAATGTCACTTTTATTAAATAACTAATGTAAGTGGCAGCTAGGTACTTTATTCTATATCCTAGATTTAACTTGTTTAGTTTGTGTCATCGTTATAGGCTATTAGTAAAAAACTGAGAATTTACTGGAGGTCTGCATGCCGAAAGATATGACACATATTGTAGTGTTAAAAAATCACACAGGCAATCCTGTTAGACGTGATGAGTCTAACTTTTAATGTGATATCTACATAAATACCAAAATATTCTTATATTATACTCCACTATCACTAACTGTTAGATACAGAGTTGGTATCGTATAACAAGTACAGGTTGTTTGCCTCTCATGGGATTCAAACCCTTTAACCTGCCTTAGTTATTGTCATTGCCTCCACACTGAGCTGCAAAGGACCACATACTGTACCGTACATAAACACACTGGACTCCTACAGGAAACATCATCATTATTCCCGTGGTTGAAGTGAATTGCTTTTGCCATACACTTTAATTTCATACCATGGGGATGTGTCTCTGAGGGCACGTCATTTCCATCTTCTCAGTATCAAATGCTGTGTCCTCCCTAACGAGGTTATGTAAGATTATCTGGTTCAAACCCTCTGAGTTCCCCTTAATTAGGACATCCTCCGACTCTCGCACTCCTTCTCTCACTCCCTCTCTTTCTTTGTTAGCACGCCACACACTCCTCTGGCATAAACCAGAGGATGTGAATCCAAGGTGACTCTGGAGATGCAGAGAAATGCTTGAAAGCAGCGGTAAGGATGAAAATCTCCCCATTTTTATTATAAATGCCCATTATCTTGTTTGTCTCTCTATGGTGCAGTAGCTCTGCTTTCAGGCAAATTTGAGGGCTTCTTCTAGAGCAGGGTAGAGAATAAATAACGAAGGCATACTGTATGAAGGATGGTGGGGGCTGCCTCAGATTGGAACGATCCATGTTTCAGCGGGGAGGTTTACAGAGGTAAACTAAGTGAGGTGCCTTGGGGTAACAAAATTCAGAGGCCTGGTAGGGAGCTCCCTTTCAAGGTCGGTCTGACCTCATTGCTTAGTTTCCATCCTCTGTCAGCTACGAGGTGGGAAGGGGAATATCGGTGTAGAGTGACAGTGAGATAAGACCCTCAGAAACAATACATACCTTTGAACTAAGCACGATAGAGAGGGTACAGAGCTGACATATTCAGTCCCATTGACAAGTCTCTGATTCAGACCTTTTTCTATAATAACTGTACGAACAGACCTTTCATTGCTAATTTCTCTTGCTCCTGGCAACAAGCAGCAACCTATACAAAAATATATGACACAGCAGCAATGACGTGCAACAACAGGAGGCAGGTGGGTGGCAGTAGGTGTGTTTCAGGACGACTGTGGGCTGACTGTGGTACAGTATGTCCACATGGATGGAGAATTAACTTTATGGAGATATTTATTTGAACAGCAGACATTTGTGGGGCACATCCCATAGTGCTTTCTACACATGAGAGAGGACAATGAGCAAACAAATGCTGGATATGGAGAGCATCGTTATGCCACTGCATTACATCATTAGAGACTAAGTTAGCCATTAAAGGGAACAGGCATGAAGCCGCACGCTGACAACAAATCCATAAATATCATAAGGAGATGACCGGCTTCAGAGAAGCTAGATGGTAAAACCCTCTGTGGTACACCAGCAGCAACACAGCACATAACATGCAAAAATAACAGTTCTCACTGTGATCAGAATGACATAAAGCACAAGGTCTGATGAGAGAAAAAAAAGCCTCCACTTGTACAGCAGCTGACATTCAGATATCAAATATAATCCTCATACAAACCTGACATTTGGATAGTCTCCTGTCCCATATCGACAGTCACATGTGACACTCCTCATGCTGCATAGTCCATTTCTCCATTCTCCTTATGCCTGGGTAACAATAATGAAAAAAATAGCCCAATAAAGTCCCTTCAGTCATGAAGCTGCTGGCTGACTGGGTGTACATTAGAAGATCTATTGATGCGAGCTAGTCACCAGAGAAAATACCCAACCGTGACGTGCGGACCCAGGCACAAAAATAGCAAAGGGGCCCTGGGAGGGATTACACAACAGCCCACGTTTAAGGGCGCTTTTCCTCTCTCTCGCTGTTTCAAAGCACAGCAGCTGCCTCACACTACACACAAAGTGGGGAGTCAGATATCATGATGCAAAGAGCTAAACATCTTTCTTCAACATCTTTCTACACAGGCACAGTCCATTCATGCCCACAATCAGCAATTTATTTTAGCCTGAATTTGTGTGATCTGGGTGAGCATGCACCTTTATTCAGGTACATGTTCATTAACTATAATCTAACAAAAAATCTGTGAGACAGTGCATGTGAATATATGCAGAGGTGAAGAGAAATGCAAAAGTGACAAGTGCTATGAAAGACGCTAATCACATGGTGCAGCAGCTCTGAATGTACATTTCCTACAGCGTGATCCTATTCAGTGTGTATATTGAGAGGAACTCAATGAAAAGACAGCGTGCGGCTGGCTGTGAGGCTGCTGCAAAAATTAGAAATGTTCTCCGAATTCTGAGACACCCACAGCCTGTTCAGAGCCAGTTCTTCCCGTCACGACAGGATTTGCTTTGTGAATGGAGAGAGTCGTGATGAGGGTGTCATTAGCATGGCAAAAAAGTAGGACAATACTGCAGATTATGTGCAGCTGCAAACCTCATCCTGTTAATCAGACGTATGAGTTCAGTGTGATATGATGCTATTACAGCCTCTATATTAACACGACTCTAAAACTTTCCCAGAACAATTTTGAGTTCATGAAAAACTAAATGGTGTGTTGACACTGTTTTGATAAGTCCAGGGCCACACACTGTATTATCTGATATTGTATTTGCAACTAGAAATTCACGTTAAGTAAAATAAAAACTTTTGCATCATATCTAGAATTGAGAGCATAAAATTAATTAAATTAACGTAGAAATTACCACCAGCTAAAGGTTCAAGATTGCCTCATGAACAACTATAAAAGTTGTGTTTATGCAGTCTACTGTACATATTAAGTACTGAGTACAAATAATATTCAGTGTACTCACAAGTTACAGAATAATGATAAATTCTATAATGTAATTTTGTGTACAACTGTACAACTAACGCTGTTACACAATAAGCTATAATTAGCCACCTTAGTTATATCAGACACCTGTATTATCAACCCCGAGATTGAATTATTTATTTTTAGCATGTAACTTCAGCATGTAATTAGTAAAAGTATGAAAGTGTTACTTCTTTGTTGAGACTTTACCAAGTTTGGCTTTAAAGCATCTGTAATAATAATAATAATAATAATATAACACTCATACAGTAGGGTGTATTTTTATGACTATTTTTACTTAAGTCAAGTGAGTATTTCTTCCACTGTACATATATTTACCCTTTATACTTTATTTGAATACAATTTGAGGTATTTTGATTGACTATTTCTGTCTGCATTTTGTTTTATGCTTTGTACTTTTTACTTCAGTGCATCTTCACTATGTGTAGGCTATCTCACTGGTGCTGTTACTAGAAATAAATAGCAATTTTCCATTCAAAACATTAAATATGAAAACTTTCATCAAACTTGAATTTGTATGCTGAATACAGACATTGCTGTAAATGAAATTCTAAGTGTCTGAGCATCACCTGGGATCACCAGACATGACAGTCCTGAATTCGACTTACTCATTCTGAGTAATGCTTGGTACACACTGAAGCAGATGTTCGACTGTTGGCTTTGTGTTCATTCAGTGTCATTTGTGTGAAATTCTGGCCTTTCAACACAATGTAATTTACACAACTATAAATACTTCACCTACTTTGACCATCCTCCTCAGTTTCACTCTACCATGTGTGAGAACAACTGCATGTCTCTATGAATAGGAGTCCTTGGCTTTGGGTTTGCACCAACTGTGCTTACTATGGCTAAGGCATATTTAACAGAGCTTTTACTGTTAAAATAAGCTTACACAGCAGAACAAAGAGTTCATACTTATGTAACGACTGACAGTTGAACCTCACCTCTGAGTTCAAAATCCTACTCAAATGGCAAAAGCTGCACAGCAAAACTGTAATTTCACAGTGCATTTGCTTTGGAAAACTGCAACTTACTGTGTGCCAACAAAGCAGTGAATGCAGAGACGTTGTCCTTCCACAGTATGGAATTGCACAGAGCTATTATTAGATATCGCCTCTAACAAGCCGAAGATGAAGTTGAAGCTAACTAACTGCACTGCAGCTGAGATCCATTATGCTGTATTCAGTATCTAAAGGAGCGGCACTAAAATGGCTGATACTCAATGTGCAGTGAAGGTCAAGTCGCCCGTCTCTATAAATATAATGGTCTGTCCCCCAGGATGTTCCACACTGCTTGGCATTTCCACTATCTAAAGCAACACTGCAGCCCTGCTGACCGGCTCAAATCTGCCACAAATTTGCATGTGATTGAATGCCACACATGCACCCGACTACTAGAAGGCCTTTAATGATATTAGTGCTGCAACAGATGGGAGGGGAGAATAACAGAGGGGACAACACACACAGAATGTTTATGAATGGAAGGAATGAGGTTTTCCTCGCTGCTGGCTGTAGTCATATCACTGATCGGGATATTACATAGACACTGTAGCTTGATCAAACAGATGAGACAAATACCAGTATATAGTGTATAAACCCTAAAACCCAGAAAATCTTCGCTTCTTCTCGACTGATCAGTGTTTCATTCATAAAACTTCACCCAATTCACATTTTGACCGATTAATCATCATCTCGCTTATGCGTCTCCATAAATCAAACCAGGCGCACTTGTGCCATTATCACAGCAGTACCTGAAAATAATCTGACATGATTGTGTGTTTCTATGGCAACCATGCCAATGCCAGTAACAGTTTCTCAGTTCCTGTCTACATATATAATTACTACCACAGATTGCAGCACGAAGGCTGCTGAAATGAGTGGAGAAAACGGGCTCCAGCCACATCGAACACACAGTGTTTCAGGTTATATATCATGTGCTAATACACATTAAAATACAACCACTTAAAGTTTGAATTAGTACAGCATCATTCATTAGGAAAAGGCTATTATCTCTGGCTCTACAAATCTATCAATATTCTTCTCATATGCATAAATCACAATATGACACATTCATGCTACATCTAATGCTAAATTGATGTTCAGTGTTTCACTCCTGCAATATGTATTACATTACACTACAGCTGAAAGGAGTAGTCTTAAGTTATCTGTAAGCCCAAAATGTACATTGTCTAGCTTCTCAGATTTGAATATTTGCTGCTCTATTTCCCAGTCTTCAGTAAGCATGACGTCAGTATTCAGTATAGTCAACAACCTCATGCCTCTGTGGAATTTTGATGGACATTTTATATATATTTATATAGATAGATAGAAACTGTAGATGTACACTACCAGTCAAAAGTTTGGACACACATAGGCTTTACTATCTTTTCCATGAAAAGATGCATGTCTTCAGCTGTGTTACCATCA
>JAUBNQ010000014.1:4984379-4995791 GCA_032353495.1 Ctenopoma kingsleyae
AATCTCAGAATGGTCTTCCATGTTGAACACTGTCACTCTGAGTGGTTTATCGACCAGGAGGTTGTAGAAATCATTATAAACCTGGTCATCCCAGGAGCCCTTGTTGCCATCAAATCCATTCAAACAGCACAGAAAGGCCTGAGGAGCCATCTCCAGCAGACTCTGAGGCAGTGATCTCACATCCTTGATGTCAATATCAGATTCGTTCCCATAGTCAACAAACAGAACATGGACAGTATCGCCATTTTTCCAAATTACTTGAGCTCTATACCACTGGTTGTCACTTGAAAACAAAGCAAGACATGGACTACCGGGATCAAGAGTTTCATGGACAATCACATCCTGCTGTGTCTGTCCTGCTTCTTGAGCAAGCATCAATACTTTGCTGAGATCCTCTGTGTTGGCATACTGACACCAGAAGAAACTGGGTTCTTCAATACAAGATGCATATACAATCTCCCTCTGGCTTTTTAAGATTCTTGGTTTCTTGTACATGCAAAGATTTCCATTTTCTTTGGAAACCTTAAAGAGTGTTGTGTTTGCCTCAGTTTGACTATGCTGCAGTAAGTTTTCCCTCTTAGGGGTCTTCTGGGCATGGTCCATGGCAGCTGGCTTCCAGTATTTCTGCATTCCTTCATTTACAATCACATTTTCACATTCAATTTGTACTATATAATGAGGAACTGCAAGCTCAGAATGATCCTCTATGTTTAACACTGTCAGTTTGAGTAGTTTATCAACCAGAAGACTGTAGAAGTCATCATAAACTTTGTTATCCCAGGATCCTTTGGACTCAAATCCATTCAAATAGCACAAAAAGGCCTGAGGAGCCATCTCTAGTAGCCTCACAGGCAGTGATCTCACATTTTTGAGGTCAACATCAGATTCGTTTCCATAGTCGACAAACAGAACATGTAGAGTATCACAAGTTCTTTGAATTACCTGAGCTCGATACCATTGGTTGTCACTGGAGTAAAGAGCAAGACATGGACTGCCGGGACCAAGAGTGTCCAGGAGCATCACGTCCTGCTCTGTCAATCCTGCTTCCTGAACCAGTGTCAGCACTTTGCTGAGATCCTCTGTGTTAGCGTACTGACACCAGAAGAAATGAGGATCCACAATAACGGAGGCATATACCTCAATTGTTTCATTTTTGGAAATATTTGGCTTCTTGTACAGGCAAGTATGGACATTGTCCTCAGAAAAATTAGGGCATGTCATATTGAGCTCAGATTGACCACTCGGGAAAATGTTTTCTGTTTGAAGGCTTTCTGTCATAACATGTTCTATGGCAACTGATTTCCAATATTTCTGCATTGCATCATTTAGAATCAAGTTCTCATCCTCAATTTGCACTGCATATTGAGGAACTGCAATCTCTGAATGGTCCTCTATATTTAACACCATCACTTTGAGTGGTTTATCAACTAGAAGACTGTAGAAGTCCTCATATACTTGGTCATCCCAGGAGCCCTTGGACCTATCAAATCCACTCAAAGAGCACAAAAAAGCCTGAGGAGCCATCTCCAGCAAACTCTGAGGGAGTGATCTCACATCCTTGATGTCAACATCAGACTCATTTCCATAGTCAACAAACATAACATGTAGTGTATCACCAGTTCTCTGAAGAACTTGAGCTCGATACCATTGTTTGTCACTGGAAAACAGAGCAAGACATGGACTTCCTGGACCAAGAGTGCCGTGGAACACCACATCCTGTTGTGCCAGTCCTGCTTCCTGTGCAAACACAGACACTTCGTTGAGATCATCTGTTTTGGCATACTGACACCAGAAGAAATGAGGTTCCACAATAACAGAGGCATATACCTCAACTGTTTCATTTTTGGAAATATTTGGCTTCTTGTACAGGCAAGCATTCACATTTTCTGTAGAAATATTGAGCTGTGTAATGTTTGACACAGTTTGACCACCTTGAAGTACAGATTCCGATCGACTAATTTCAGTCTTGGCCTGTTCTATGAAAAATGGTTTCCAGTATTTCTGCATCAGGCCATTTACAACTACACCATCACACTCAATATTAACAGCATAGTAGGGGACTGCAACCTCTGGATGGTCTTCTGTACTAAACACAGTCACTTTGAGTGGTTTATTGAATAAGATATCATAGAAGTCATCATAAACACCGTCATCCCAGGAGCCTTTGGACTTATCAAATCCATTTAAATAGCAAAGAAAAGCCTGAGGAGCCATTTCCAGCAGGCTCACAGGCAGGGATCTCACATTACTGATGTCAACATATGACTCGTTTCCATTGTCGACAAACAGAACATGGAGATTATGACCGGTTCTCCGAACTACTTGAGCTCGGTGCCACTGGTTGTCGCTGGAAAAGAGCGCAAGACACGGACTACCAAGATCAAGAGTCTCTGGGGACAATATGTCCTGCTTTGCCTTTCCTATGTCCTGATCAGTCCATGACAATTTGTTTAGGTCTTCAGTGTTGACATACTGACACCAAAAGTAATGTGGTCCCACAATGTAGGAAGCATAGACCTCCTCTGTTTTGTCTTGAGTAATGTTTGGCCTCTTGAAGATGTTCACTTTATCCTCAGAACAAGAAGGAGGGGAAAGTTGTGTTATTTCACGGTCACCGTGGCTACCTTGTATGACGGTCCCTGTCATCACAGTTTCTTTGTCCTTAAGAACATCCAAAGATGGTTCTCTTCCTTCATCTAAAGTCTCTTCATATTCAATTTCGGGTGCAGAGACAGATATGGATTCTGGACTCATATTTAGCTCTTCTCTAGCATCCATTTTATTTTGTTCTGTGCTCTTTGTCAGCACTTGTACTTTGATGTGCTCTTGCGTAAAATAGTCCTGATTTCGCACGCAGCCTTGTTCTGAGCTGTTAGAGAGCTGCTGGGCAGGCTGCTGATCAGGCTGCTGATCGAGACTGGTGATCTTTTGTTGTGTCATGTTTGATATTTTCTCTCTGACTTTCACATTTAAATTCACTGATCCATCAAAAAGTTCAACAATTAGCTTCCCTTTGGTCCCTTTTGCTACAACTAAAATGGTCAAGCTATCGCCAACAGCGTGATCTGCAAACCACTGATTAACTTCCTTTGGCACTTCTTCTGGGACATCAAACAATGCAAGTTGAACAGCCTGTACAGGAACAGACCTCGCAATACATGCTTCAGAGGGAAAGGGACAAATATCAGATTCATTCACAGCAAGAGTATCACCACAGTCCACAAAATGGACTTTAATTTTTGGAGACATTTCAACTATTTGACCTCTGTACCACTGACCATCACTATGTCTAGCAAAGCAAATACTATCAGGTCCAAGTGGGTGATCTATGCACTGCGGCTTGCCAACTAGCTGATTAATATTTTCCCTCACTTTGTCAAACAAATGAGAATTTTTCTCCAACTGGCAGAAGAAGTGATGAACATTTTCTGTAGAAGTTATCCACACTTTTTCTTTTCCACCCACCTCAATATTGTGTGTAGAGTAATTGTAGTGGAAACCCATTGAAAAACGTCCGTCATCATGTGTCAGAGCATCTGAATGTTTCAAGCTCTCTTTGATATGAATATCACTAGCACCAGAGGTAGGTACATCATCTAACTTGCCATTGACACCTAGATTCTTGGTGCTTGGCAAAGTTTCCTCTTGTAAATAATTAACTTCTACATTGACTTTGTCCTCAAAATCCATGTATTCATCTTCAAGTGCATTGAAAAATGGCGATGTAATCTGTGCCTTCTCAACATTGGGATCTTGTTCACTGTTAGAGGGTGGAAGAAGTCCCGACTTCTCCATAAAACAGTAATTTATGCATGCAGCATTAGCGGCATAGACAGTGACATAATATACATCTTGTGGTATATTGTGGTGGTCAAACCTGGCCACAACTGTCTGTTTCAGGAGCAGTGATTTCAAGTAATCAGTCTGGTCTGAGTTCCAACCTGTGCCATTATCTTTCACTCCATCAAGGGAACAAAGATATGTGACAACTGGCATTCTCAAGAATTTGCCATGTAGTGGTCTGATGTCTCCAACTGGGACTATCTCAGTTTTTCCTTCATCCACATGCAAGACTTCTACAGCACTATCACTGGTCACAGTATTTTGCTTCAGTAATGAGCGATGCCATCTGCCATTTGTCCCTTTAGCAGCACATGGATCGCCACAGGTCTGTGGCTGTGCATCTCCAAAATCTGAACTCTCCTCATAATGCTGGTGGAGTTGTCCCAATAGTATCTTCACTGTCTTGGAAAAAATTAGGAGTTGGCAAAAAATCTTATTTGGATTAATGATCTCTGTTACAATAACAGTTTCAAATGTGTCAGTTAACAGTTCTGGGTAAAAGTATTGACCATACTTCTCAAGTTGGCAACTAACATTTAAAGTCTGTTCATGCCTTATAGGGCAGGTGACAGAACTGTTTCCCTCGGGTAAGTGTAGACATTTTAGCACAAGGCATTTAAACTCATCACTTGAAATCTTTTTTGCAACTCCAAACCTACACATGTGTTTGGAAACTATTGGTATGTCAAGGAGAATGGTCCTATCTGGCATCAGCACATGCTGAACCAGTCCCTTAAACTTCTTTCCAGGCAGAGACTTTAAAAACTTTGTGACTCTTTCAGGCCAGTTATTGTCAATAGAAAGCACATTTGCAAGGATGCAGGATTCAATTTCCGGAGGAAGGAGAAAACTGTCACTGTTTCCCCAGGCTAAAGCTTCACTAGTGGCAAAATGGGACTGCCCCTGGTCAATCAGAAAAACATTGTAAGTTTCACTTTGAATCGAAACAATCCGAGCTCTGTGCCAGGTATCACTGATGCAAACCAGACAGAGGTCGTCTGGGCTTCCTTCTGATCCATAAAATTTCCTTTTAGGGATCTGAATTTCTTCTCTCAGCTGCTCATAAATATGCCTTCTTCCATCATCCATGTTAACCCATAGTTCCACAAGACCAAAATCAGGGTTTAGGTTTACCCTTGTGAGGAGAACTGGTATTTCTGTTCCTGGCATTGGAAGCCCGGGAATTGAACACATTGTGAAGCTGAGAGCTCAAATACACCTGCAAAATAGAACAAATACATTTATTAACATTGAAGAAAAACTAAAGGCCAAACTATCATAATAAAGACTTTAAAAGGTAATGCCACCAATTTAAAGAATTTGTGAGATACTTTAGTTGAGATTGTCAAGCTTAAGTTGCTTTAACTGTCAAAATAATGACCGATAGACAAATTGACTGATAGTAAAGTTTAATAAAGTTTAAAAGTATTAATATAGAACCTTCCTTACATAACAGCAATTCGAAGTTTTTCACATCCACTTAAAAGCGAAGTAAATTTAATTCAAAAAGTTAAGTGTAAACTTTGCCTCAGAGAGCTTTTGCAAACCAGTCAACAACAATACCCTTGGTCCTTAGAACCTCAACTCCGATACAGAAAAACTCCCAAAAAAGATGAAAACACTAGAAAACTACACATGTACGGTGCCTGTACTCTGCCTCTAATGTGAGGCCATATGTCCATAGGGAGAAGGAACTACCACGAGGCTACAGTTAAAAAGAAATTAAACTTCCATAAATACACATTCAAATTTAAAAATTTTACTCTGCAAGCTAAACATTTGATATAGTACTCAACAGTACTGCAGCATAAAGACTGAAATAATATAAACACATTCAGTATAAATTATACAGTTGGCTAAATATGAACTAAAAACCAAACATATTCAGTGTATCTCTAGTAAGTGGTTACAGCTTTCCACTAAATGGCTGTTTTTAAAATTGTTCTAGTTTGAGAGACTGAGCTACTTGATATTATCCACTTGCCTGGCTGTGTGCCTGTGTTTATTCTTAATTAAAAGAATTATTGTGAACAAACATTTTTGGTTGTATTTAATAGCCATGTGTTATCCAAAATAAGCTTTACTGACTGAACATTAATCTCAGCTCCACTCACGCATTTCATTAGAATAAGACGAGCTGCTCGATTTTTAACTTTCTCAAACTTATGCAAACAGTTTTTCGCCGTTCTGGACCATACAGCAGGGTATTATTCGTTTTTCTCTTTTTTTTCTCACCGTGGTTCATCTCGTGTTGTTGCTCCTGTCGTATTGAATTGTGACTGAAAGTTAGGACGTGGGCGGGTATTCACACGGGTTTTTAACGACGTCGGTTGCACGCACGCTCCTCGTTCCTTATAATTCATTCATTATAACACCCTAAAAATACACGCAACGTATGAGATCATTTTAATAGTTTGTGTGTTGCACGATATAATGGCCATTGGGGTGTACATCAACACTTTTCCTTTACTCCAAAAACATGATTGAAATTTCACACTGCAGGCGCGCACAGGTAGGCTGTGAACCAATCACGCCACACGCAGTCTGTTCCGTGTTTGACCTCGTTGTCGACTCGCACCCACCCCTGCAGCAGTTCACTTCACAACACTATCCGACCAGGAAGTCTTAAAACGCTCTACTGTACCTCTAATACTATGCTATTTTGCAGGCTGCACACGCAAGCAATCGCGCAATGGTAGGCAAAGTTTCTAACAAGCTTGATATTATATTTGTTTATCACCTTTGAAGTATTGTAAACTCACCAGTTGCTGCTAGTGACTGTCTGGAAACTAAACTGTCTTGAAAACAGTGATTTGTGCGTTTCGTGAATGTTACATAGTTCTAGATGTCCCACAGTGTGACTGACAAAGACTCTAGTCATTTAGAGATCTATTAGGTCTTTTTGCTTGGACTTAACGTTTTGAAATGGGTCTGTTTAAGCCTAATTTTTAATCTCAGTATGAATCCTTTAGAAGAGGTTTGCAAACACCAAAATGTTCCATCTACAGAGCTGTTTTAGATAATAGCACTTGTTGAGCTGCTGCCTGCTGTAGCTTCCTGGCTTGAAGACAAGAGGCTCACGGTTATACTCACTCTTTAGGAAGAGTCTATGTAGATCGTATATTCAGATATTACCCTGCTCTAGGTCTGACGTCACACATTTACACTTCTCAAAATAGCAAACTGCATAGTTTCAGAAGCATTACTCGTTCAGAGAAGCGAATTGAAAGTCATGTTTGGAAGCATGCACTGATGGACATCATTAAAAGCTCATGGCACGTTTTTCCATGTCCATTGAAAGCAAGAGTAATTGTCCTCACTTAAAACACATAATACATCACAAATTTACACAACACAAACATACTGTTGCAAGAAAAAGAATTGGCATAATTTCCTGATTTAGTCATGAATTGTGATCTGGCCTTCATCAAAGTCATACATGATATTTCTATACAGATAAAACACAAACAGTCATGATCATTTTGTTTCTTTCATCAGGTTAGTAATATTGTGTTAGTTGGTATTTGAGACACTGGTGAAGATCAGATCACAATTCATGACCAATTTATGCAGAGAACCAGGAAACCAAACATTACTTTTTCTTTCCACTGTATGAAAAACAAACTATAATCTGTTACAGCCCTAAAAGCTGAGCAGAAAGCCATTAAAACTTTACAAAGCTCACAAGTAGAGTGAAATGTGCCTTTAAAGTGATAGCGTGGGCTGTCAAGAGTGACCGGGTCTGCTGTTGTCTCATAGTAACTTGTTTCAAAATGAGTAAGAGGAAAGGCAAAGTGATCAGTGATGCAGGAGTTGTCAAGAGCCGTAGAATGACAGGTGTGGGAACTGAAGATTCACCAGATGATACAAACCATCAGGCACCATCTTCAAACAGCTTTACTCACTTTGCCACAGTGAGTCATTTCTCCACTACACACTCATTGTTTGTCTTTACTTCTCACCAATTCTCATTTGATGTTGAGTGACTTCTTTTCGTTTATTTTTAGGGAGATATCGGCATCATTGAAAGCATCACTCTGAAGAATTTCATGTGTCACCACTTGCTGGGTCCGTTTCAGTTTGGGCCCAATGTGAATTTCATCGTTGGCAACAATGGAAGTAAGAACCGTCCATCTAAATGTCAGTGATCTGCTGTGGGCTTTAGATTGTTAGGTTTAGATTAACAGATCCCTACCTACATCAAATCTACCTACAGGTACTAATAATGTAACCTGAACCTGACATGATCCTGACATATTATAGTATGTAATCTCTTAAATGATGGCCACTTGATAATCAGATTTGTTGGTTAAACCAACAGCACGTTTCATCATTTAATATCATATAGGAGTGTTACTGGTGTATTCAAACAACGTTCATAGTGTCCCACCTAATAAAGCACACTAAAGCAGTTAGTTCTGAGATTAATGCTCATACTTTTTAAGGTACTGTAGTGTGAGGCTGAGGCACCTGAACATCTGTATTAAGGCTGTTTTATTTACATCAAGAATCACAATGGTACAACACTTTATATTTAGACATACGTACGCCTAATGATTATTTGTCAAATTGTCTATTAATCTTTGTATTATCGTCTCGATTAATTGTTTGGTCTGTACATGACCACAATAAGAGAAAATTGTGCAACATCTCTGTCTTAGGATCAAGATTATATCCTAACCTTTTTTGTTTTGCCTCACTCTCTAAATAAATAAGACATTTCCAAGTGGGAAGACGATGGCAGTAGGGAACATTTGGATTTTTGCCTGAATACTTACTTAAATAATTAACTGATTATCAGAATATCAGAAACAAATATTCTTCATTTGATCCACCAATTGTCTCCTTTCTGTTAATTTGTGTTTACTTCCATACAGTTTTTACTTCTACCTGTCTGACTGTGATGTGATTTGATCCCATTCCATTTTTTCGTTGTTTTCAATTTTCATTCTCAGGTGGAAAAAGCGCCATCCTGACTGCTTTGATTGTAGGCCTCGGTGGAAAAGCCACTGTCACAAACAGAGGAGTATCACTGAAGGACTTTGTGAAGACTGGTGATAAGTAAGTTAGTGTATATAATGTTATAATCAATCTGCATTGCCCTTCAGTGACAAATTGATTTGTATCTTTATTGTGTTGTTGGAAATAATGCATTTATTTTTTACCAGTAGCAGGTACCTCTAGTAGTTGCCATAATAGTATATGCTACTCTCTAGTACTGCAGACATAACAGTAAAGTTAAGAAACAGAGGACCAGATGCTTATAAAAGGGACGTCTATGGTGACAGCATCTCCATCGAGCATCGTATCTCAAGTGATGGAAGTCGGACCTGCAGGCTGAAGAGCAAATCAGGTGGGTTAAAGAGTCTCCTCGTGCCAGGCTGAATCTGCCTTAGTCTTGTTAAACCTTCCCTAAATTTCAAACACTCCAGATGCACTTTAGGAGTGAAGACAAAACACTTCAAGCAGAATGTCTTCTCCCAACACTGTATACATTCTTTACTCATGGTTCAGAATTTTCCCCTATAAACGTGCCTGTGTGCATTTTATATGCATGGTACTGTTTCACTGTTTTGTACCATCTGTGTCTTTACTTAACACTATTATATACTGTATTTACTTTAACCACTGGGTTGATGTTTTGCACAAGTTGTAAATGTCACTGAGTTATTTTATAAATAAAATAAACTTGGAACTGCATGTGGCAGTTACTGATTGAGCTCATTCAAAAGTTTAGTCCTGAACAGCAACAGGATTACATTTGTTTAACTGATCTAACTGAACTATCTCTGTTTATTTGGCACCACTGATTGTCTTGCAGTCACATTTTCATCCTCTTCAGGACAACAGAAGTATGAATGTCCCCATCTTCTTTTTTAGGACACCTTATCTCAAACAAGAAGGAGGAACTGACTTCCATTTTGGACCACTTCAATATCCAGGTACTTACTCACCTTTACCTCTAGTGAATGCCTGATGTGTAATTATTTTTGATTGTTGACAACACATCCTCTTTGCTTCAAAATCATATACTTGAGCAAGGCATGAGCAAGATCTTTGATTGTGTATTCCAGTTGGATAACCCAGTGTCCATTCTCAACCAAGAAATGAGTAAACAGTTTCTGCATTCAAAAAGTGAATCAGACAAGTATAAGGTATAACACTGCACTGTTGATACTGACTATTGACTTACATATGTTTTTAGAGACGATAATGTGACTGTATGTTTGTTGTCTCTTATGTTTTAATAAATCATGTTTTTCGTGTGTAGTTCTTTATGAAAGCAACTCTGCTTGAGCAGATGAAGAGGGATTACATCCACATCAAGCACACTAAAACAGTCACTCGACAGCAGGTGGAGAGACAAGAGGAGGTACAGCATCCAACACTCAGCCCCTGCTTACACCTGGTGTTAAGATGTATCTTGGGCTCTCAAATCACAAGTGGACAGACGAGACACATCACAGATTCCTCTGCATTCATAGAAATTAGGCATCTTGTTTCACTGACACACCAGTGGGATCTCCATGCCTCAATGCTTCTTTCTTCTTTTTTTAATGATTGGCAACAACCACTGCACCCTGCACTGATGATGTATTTTCCTACAACATCCTCTGGGATACATTAGGACGCAATAGCACTCACACTACAAAAGAGATGTGATCAGATGTCTCCCAGATCACCACAGCAAATGGTTTGAGTGATTGGAGCGCAGTCCGCTTGTGATCCGATTGCCCAAGATGCATCTTAGTAATGCAGGTGTAAACAGGGCTTAGACCTCTTACTGTCCACCAAGAAAATTCCATGCATGTGATGTTGTATGGGACTTATTTTTAGTGAAACAGTGGAAGTGATTATTATACACTTATTGTTAAGTGCTTCAAAACAGTTAACAACTTTCCCTTTTCTTTTGTGTGTTCCTCTACTGTACTGTATATCTTTTCTCTCTCCCCTTATCTCCTGTTCTTCTTTCTGTAAACATCTTTATAATTTTTCTTTACAATATATTTTGGCTGCTAATTATATGTAGTCTAAATTATTTATATAATTAAATTATATATTTCTGTATTCAGTGTCTCAAGGACTTGAAGCAAGAGTTTCTACAGAAGAAAGAGAGATATGAAAATGTGTCTTCTTTCAGTGAGATGAAGGTGGCTTTAGAGAATTTGAAGAAAGCAATGGCATGGTGTTTGGTAAGACTTTATCTGCTGTCATTGTAAAAAAAAATTACACCTCCAGCAGTTTCACCTGCTGCTTTTCTCTAAGTTCTTAAGTTCTAAAAAATGTTTAGATATGCTTTTCTTTCTCACTTTCAGGTCAGGGAGAAGGAGCAGTTCATACAGCAGTTGAAGGAGGAGATTGAAAAAGAAGAGAGTCATTACAAACATCAGGACAACCTTCAGCTCTGTCAGGTGAGTCATGCAGTAACTGTTTCTCTTCTGTTAAATGTATACATCTGTTTATAAATGCTGGAGGCCTTCAAACCTCCACCACTAGAAACTGGCTGTTTATTACTTCACATACATACATTTTAGTATCACCTGCAATGAAAAATACAGGTTCTAACTT
>JAUBNQ010000014.1:5061350-5076975 GCA_032353495.1 Ctenopoma kingsleyae
AGAGAAAACATCAAATCAGAATGTGTTAAAATGCATTTAAGTAAGAATTTATAATAGCTTTTACATTAGTGTATATAGGGAGAGGGGAATATTAATTTAATGGAACTTTTGAATATGGTGGAGCAGTTTATGAGACCATGGCATAATAACTATTGCTAGTAATTCCCAATGTTTGCAATATTATAATTACACTAACAGTAAACACAGAGTAAAGTTCGTTGGCGACAGAATGGTGATTACAGCTTTATGATGTACTGAGTCTATAAAAGAAATTTTTATTATTAAGTTAATGAAAAGAAAAACACTGTACACACATTACTGTGAAGAAATTTACAGGTAAAAATTGAAATAATTCATGTTTATATCTAAAACAGTATTTGCTCTGTGGATTACAACTGTTAAACCTTTCATCACTTTAAATAAAATGGGATTTTTTTTCATTGCTTGCTTAATTGTCATCAACTGCAGTGATATAATAAAATAACAGTTGTCAAGTAAAAAAGCCTTATTCTGAAATATTAATTTAGTTATTGTTGAAAGTGCTTATAGACCAGCTTTATATTTTAGCAGATATTTTAACTTCACATAGTTCACATAGTACATAAGCAGATATTTTAACTTCACACAGTACATAATGCACAAGTGTTAGAAATAATAACATTAACAATGGCTCTATTCAGTTCAGGTGTCTTGGTAAGACATGACAGTACCAGCAGCAGAACCAGCATGTACAATACCAGGACCCAGCTAAATGGAATTCAGCCAAACATTCATTTATCATTTTTGTTCACTTTTTGTTTTTCCTATTGTGACATATCAAAATGCTAAACTGACATGACACAGTAATGGACATATCTTATATAAACACTAACTTCATTTCTGTGCATTTTCAGCTCAGATTAGCTAGTTTTATGGCACACAACAGTCTGAAGTCAGAAAGCATACAGTGGATTATTTCAAAATGAAATAATCATGAAAAAAGAGGAAACAGTCATTAACATTCAGCAGCATTTAACATGTATATAGACAAGTAACACCTCACTGTACAGCTGATGGCAGTACCTTTTCAAAAGGCGGCTCCTTTTTGAGATTAATATCCTGCAACTGGAGTCTTTCTTCCATCAGGGAACCCAGATTTACTGTTTTCATTGATGTCTTTTTAATTCTTTTCATTTTTAGCCGGTTGGCTTCAGCACAGGCTGAAATTGAACCACCCCTCTTACACACGGCAGAAATGTGGTCTGTGCAGTTGTACATGCAGGGAGGCCCGTGGTTTGAGTTTGGCAGAGGAGATGTATTTAAGGCATGACTGGACTTTTCAGCGGCCACTGTGGGTGGCTGATTGAGGTGTGCGCTCTGTGTCGTTTCTGCATGTTTAGGGGCAATTACAGCGCCTGTGTCTACGTTCGAAGTTCTATGCACAGCATCATATGATGTGGCTGAAGACCGAAAGGATGGAAACGTGTTCTGTGAGGTTCCCACAGTCTTGCTACTGGTGTCGATTAGTTTTCTCTTCCACTCTTTGTGGAGGTCCGTCAGGGAGAAGCAGCGCCTCAGTTTCCCCGCTGCTGGGTTCCTTCTGAGCTCCATGCAGCTGTGGCTCCTACAAATACCTCCGCTGGGAAGACAACCTTTTTCTGTGCTTGGGAGACTTGATGTGTTCTTAGGCGTCAGTGACAGCAAGGTAACAGGTTGACATTGTGGTTTACTTTGGAGCAAAACCTTAGCGGAATGGGCTGATATCAGGGTGTGGGGGAGGGCAGGGTACTCTGGGGATGGGAGGTGGCTTGACTCGAAACCAGAGGAAGACCTGCTCATGGACGAAGAAGTCTTTCTGTCCCTTCCTGAAATAAACAAGTGCAACGTGTGCAGATCATGCAGATGCCAGCCACTGTGATGTATTTTCAACTTAAACACAATGACAACAACAGCACAGTCAGTGATGGAAAAAGGGGTCATGAATGTGAAAGGATGCCAGAGAAAAGAACAGGTTCAAAACAAAGTGTGCGCTACTAATAAACAACAAATGGAAGAAAAGAAGCAAGCGGTCAAGTCTGGTAAAGTATGGAGCAGTTTATTCCTCACGCTCAACCATGACAGAAGCACACTTAGGAAAAGACTTCAGACCTAAATCTGCACACTTCAGTCAGAAGTGTTCGAGTTAGTGTAGCTTTTCATTGTGGTAAACCATTTTCAAGAACGTCCTAGATAAGAATTTTAGTGCACTTACAATAATACAAAATGCCATATTTTAACAAGTATAATTATGTTATTTTGTAAATATTTTAATAGTTCTGCATTATGCAGTTTTCAGGCACATGATAAAATAATATGCAACATTATATTTTACCCAACTAAAAAAATATACACACAAACAGCAAAATCTTGAGAAATACACTGTACAAATGTGGCAGATCACACATCTTTAACCACATGACCTTTTGACATTCACAAAAGCCCCCATTTTATAGTAAGCACAAGTCTTTAAACCAAACACCCACAATCAGTTGATATACTATGAATAAATGTTTTACAGTAAATATGCATTGTGATTAATGAGAAGAGTTATTTTAAACTATTTAAATCTAGAGTTTGTTTAAACACTCTTATCACACATCAGCATATGAGTCACCATTTTCTGCAAACACACAACCACCACACAACTCACGACTGCAGATCTATTTCTGAGAAGACCTACAAGCTGCTCCACACATAGCTCGTTCGAGTGTCAAAAATACCTTTAGAGTTCACTGTTCCAGTAACATGATGTAAGTAAACTTTCTAGTCCCATTTTAACAGACAAACTTGTGTTAGCTCGTCTCCACTTTGAATCACATATTGAGAATGTAGTGTTTGTGAAGAGTACTCAAAAGCATTGAACATACAAAAGGTGACTGCAAAACAGAAAGCATGATTTGAAGAACAAGATGCTTGGGGAAAAAAAAAAAAAAAAGAGAGCGCCAGAAGTAAATGTGAAGATAGCAGAGTCTTTCCAGAAGAGGATGAAAACTGAATTTGGTGGCTTGGAATGCTTGAGCATCAAGAAGGACTTAAGATCACACAAGTCTTTCTAGTGAAGGATGAGGCAGAATAAGAGGACAGTGTTTACAGACGACTCAGGCTGTCATTACCATTCTCCAGGTTCTCATTGCTCTCGTAGCAGCCCGAGTCTCGCGGGGAGTCTCCCACGAGGCCACGCCTGTCCAGGAGCAGCTTCTCCTGTGAGCCCCCGGACTTACTGCTTCTCTCTGGATCGCTGCTTCCTGCAAAACCCAACACCACCAACAGGGGACACACAGTCACATGTTATGATCTCACAGGAGCACTTCCAAGGCAGACTGTATGTACTGTATGTGCTGTGTGGACATACTGCTTTTGAAGAAAACTATTACAGACATAATATATTCTTTATAAGTAAGTACTGCAAATTACGTAATCAAAATACAAATACAGTACTGCTACAAACGAGGGTCAACATTTTTTTTATATTTCTAGTAGTAATGCATCTTTTTCATCAGTATTATTATCATGCAGAGGCATTAAACATTTTGTATTCTTATTTGTTGAAATCCTGAAATATTTCAATAAATAATTGCATTTGACGACCTGACCCACCTTCATACTCTTGCAGCAGCTCCACAGCAGTAAGCAGCACAGCTCTGTGCTGCGGGTCTCTGATGTTTAGCTCATCCAGGTCCTCTTCCTCTAGTAACTTGAATGTGTCCAGATCCTCATAGCCATTAAAAAGAAAGGTGGGAAGATGTTCCTGTGGAGAGGGGAGGATAGAAGATGCACACCAGATCAAAAACAAAAAACTGTGATTACAATTGGATAAATTCAAAGCTACTCAAAGGTACAATGAGCTAGTAGGTGAGAAATATTTTACTAAATTCTTAACCAACCTGCAACTTAAAAACTAATTGTTTTTTCAAATTAAGGAGAAGTTAGACATTTTGGGAAATACAATTATTTGAGTGTCAACAGTAGGATGAGGCAATAGTCAGAAAATGATGTTAACTTACCAGGACTTTGCAACAAGAAAAGAAATACTTAACTACATGTCACATCAAACCACAACTTCTCATTTTAACACTTAACTTACAACTATTCCTTTAAATAGAGCTAAAATGCATCACAATCCACTACATTACATTTCTACCTTTGTTTGAGCCACATAAAAGTCGCCCACTTATGTGTTTGACAAATAATCATATTATGAGATTACTTTAAGGTTGATGCGATCAAGGAGCTCCGCCACAGACGTGGGTTTGGGTTGTCGGGCCTTCCTCCTCCTCCGTGTCTTTTTGGGCTTCACCTCTTCTTCATTCAGGACATCCACATAAATGAACTTGAAGGTGCCGACCTTACCGTTGAGCATCCCCATCCATGTACCCATTGGTGGCTTACTGATGATATCAATGACATCTCCAATCTGAAAGACCGGACCAGTAAAGCTTCAGTTTTTTGTTTATATATTAAAGTCCGTCTACGTATTGTGTGATTAGTTGTACTCTTACTGCGTTGTACCTTCAATTTGAGAGAGTCAGTGTCATAGGGACTGGGGATGAAGTCCGTATGAACCAGAGCACGTCCACAGAAGGGTCCATGGTAAGGTAGCTCATCCTCTTCGCCGTCCTCAGACTTCACACTTTCTCTGTTGCTGTTGGATGAGTCAGTGGTGCCCACTGTCTGACCACCTACACAAACCACAGAAGAAGAATGAGATGCGTCAGGACCACAGGCCTCCTGGGTCTGTTAGTATTTCACAAATATTTTTTATTATTTCTTTTAGTCTGATAGGTGTCACAGGTTTTTCCTACACAGATGAATACAGTAAAATTCTGTTTAGACTATGCTGAAGGCGATTCAGCGTCTTTCAGTGTCTGACAACACTCACATCTGGTGTTCCAAGGCCAAGTGAAAACAAACACTGAGAAACACCCAGATTGGGCGCACGCACACACACACAGACGTACTCATGGAACTCTGTCCACTGAGGGAACTTCTCAGGCTTTCCACAGATCCTCCTGGTTTCAGTTTGGGCTTCTCTAAAGAGTCAGAGTCTGTCTGAGGTGAGTGAGGGCAGCTCGAGATGCGGTCTGGGCTTGACTAAAAAAGAAACACAATTGTTACCCATACTTCAATATCTTCACAACATTACCTGCTTGTACAAACTACGTCAGGATCACTGGCAGATGCTTCTTTACTGTAATGGACTACACAAACTCTACATACCTGTTCAGACAGAGAGCAGTGATATCTCTTGGATATGTGTTTCCTCATTGTTTCTCTCACAGACTTGACTTTCTTGCCCAGGGAAATACGTGATGTTGGAGGAGACTTTACAGCATCTCTCACTCCAGCACCTTCATCTTTGTTCTAATTTACATTTTTTTAATCACAAAAACAATAGATACAAATCAACAAACATGTTTAACCATTTCTTATGGTTCAGTCTATGGAAAGCAGGTATGACAGTTACGTACAGTACTATCACCGTCAGAGGTGCCTATGTGAACTGAGCGGTTGGTCAGGTCAAATCCTCCAAAGCTACAAGCTCTCTGTGAAAACAAAAAAATAAGACATTGATAAGCAGCAGGCATGTAGAGATGTGCTGTATGTGAAGACGGGGATTTCATTGGTTACTAAAGTGAGTATTTAGAACATGTATCTATTCACCACTGACAGAACAGCACCTGGACACCTGTTATAGGTTTCAGTTCTGCCTTATGCTCACTTCTGCTACACTACAATTTGAGTATTTTTTTTGAAGATTTATTTTTAACATGGAGCATGTTCTTTCCTGCAGCAGGTCCAGGCAACATAAACCAATGATGGACAAAAACAACAATTCTCTCAGAACCACCATCAGGGTCTGTTGTTTATAGAAGTAGTGCCTTTTTACTGAATATGATATTTGGACTACAATTGGGCAATCAGCTGGTTTAGTCCACCACATTTAAATAACAATAAGAGACTATATAGTATTACAGCATGTATGAATGTCAAGTGCGTGTCTGTGTCAGTCAGCGGTAACTAGGACATTTTCAGACATGCGACTTCCTGTGGTGTGAGCCAACAGTCAGCGGTTTTCTCAACCTCAAGCAAGACATTGTTAAAATTAGAAAGTGAACAAAGCCAAGTTATTTACTGGTGTTAAGTTGAGGGGGTTGATGGATGGCACTAACACAAACTTTAACTGATTCCCTAATACTGCAAGTTGTAGGAGAATTTATTTTTCCACAGTACAGGAGTGTTAATAATGCAAACGCTCCTCTGTACTCACCCCATGGTGGTTGAGTGGACTGAGGATACGATGGCGGAGTTCTCCATCAGTCACTGAGCGAGCGATTTTTGGTTCCTCATTATTGCAACCTTGTATTTCAGAAGAAGAAGAACCGCTACCTTCACCTGCCTCCCTCACATCCCGGGCTGCATTTGTTTCCTGCTGAACAGGGCTCCCACTAGACTTAGTAAACGCCTGGAAGATTTTCTGGCTACTGCAGGTGTCCAGACTGCTAGAGGAGGGGGAGGTAGTCAGGCTGTCAGAGTCCCTGCTGTAAGTGAGCTCCTCCTGCAGAGCTGATGTCAGAGACTCAACGGGACAAACAGCAGACTTCTTCAGCACACCAGAGTGCACGGAGGTACTGAAATCTCCACAGGAAAAACCATCTAAGTTTAGGTTATCTAGGCAGGGAAAGAAGGGGAATGGAGGAGAAACGTTAATATGTTGTCCTGACATTTTCTTAAAAAATAGTCATGAAATTTACTATGGAAAAATGTAACAATAACAATACACATTCAGACTCAACAATTAGTGAAAATCACAGTAAATACTATCATTACAATATGTATGCTAAATAAAACAAACTTGATCCATCCCTGCATCACATTCAGAACATTATGGTTCCTCAGCTGTGCTGCTTCTTTAATACAAAGTCCGTCCTTCCTGTAAACACCTACTGTTTTTTACATCTTGGCTGCATGTATGGCAACATACTTGTACTTTTTCCCTACATTTTTATAATTTAGTACCTTCTGCTCCAGGCCTCTTAGACCCTTCCAGTCTGATCAACTTCTTCTTCACATTCCGGGTCGAGCTGACCAGTTTGTGGAGTCTCCTGAACGTCACAGATTCATCTTGTTCATGGTCTGACAGGTCACAAGGCTGATAAGACAAGACCCATGTAAGAAAACATTTATTTATAACTACAGAGCTTTGTAGTCACGTCAAAGTAAAAGCTATTTTATTTATTGCAAGGCTTTCATTACAATCTGTTATTACATCTCACTTGACACTTTTGCTCTTTTTACTAATAATCGCTTTCAATTTCTAGTAACTTGTATGACATGAAAATCTTTGCAAGTTGTGTGTGTGCTGCAGATGCTGCAATTATCTAGTGAGCCTGCTTTGGAAAGTACACGTAGCTCAATATAGATTTGTGGTAGAAAACCACAGTGATGTGAATAATGGCCATGTATTTGTACATGCTTGTACCATATGCACCATGTCACAACAAGGTTTTTAACACGTCTAAACAAAAATACATCTGCTTGGAAATCACCAAGTTTCACCTTAACCAACACAAAAATATCTGTAGTGTGTTTGCAGGCTCCTGTCATGCACATTAAAATTTCATCTGCTGGCCAAACTGTATGCAGACCCAGAATACATGTCAAAATGAAAGTTGATTAGCAAAAGCGAGAGTAAGAAGAGACGGTCTATGACAGAGAAATAACAAGGGAGCATGTAACACTCATCACTGTCACAGAACCATCTCACAGGGAAAGTGAGAGGGGAACACACTGAGAAGAGAGAAACAGTCAGATCATCCAAACAAATCTGAAAAATGTGCCCTGAACCTGAGCCCCCTAATCACCCCACCCATGCATAAAAGAGCTTCGGCCTGCATAACAGGGCCCAGTGCTGAATCCACCCGCTCACTACAGCACAATAGGGGGTTAGTGCTTTGACAGCGATGAATAGAAGTCCGCCCAGTGCCCTGCAGTTGGGAGAGGTTTCTGAGCTGCAGGGCTTTAGATGGGGCCCCGGTTCATTGCCAGGACAAGGAGGGAGGGAAAGAGAGCTGATGCCAACAGCTCAGCACTCTTCTCCAACAACACACACAACACACTGCCTGATGCTGTGAATCAGCATTAAAAAGCAACTAAGGTCCCCTCAACCTTGGAGCTTCGAGACTCACGTTGCAACTGGATGACTCCTTTGTGGTGGGACTGGAGGGATTGGTTGGCTCTGTGGAATCGGATCTGCATGTCTGTCTGTTTTGTATCTCAAACTCCTTCAGCTGCAAAAAAAAAAGATGACCCTGTTACCACATGATGCAGAGGACTGCTAGAGCTCTACTGTCATGTCAGCTGATGATCCTTTCCTAATCATCCTTTAACAGCTGGAACAAATAAAATGTTTAAAAATATATTAAGACAACATCGATTAACTAACATCAGGATTTCACTGATTCATACTTAAAAATTTATATTTTAAGGTAATTGCTTTAGACAAAAGTGCCTTATTCCTGGATAAAAGAAAAAATTGGAAACATTAAAAGGAAAGTTCAAAGTTAAAGTTCAACAGTATATTTGACCCATTTGATCACTGCCAATATTCCTTTTTCCAGAGTGAAGTACAGAGTAAGTAACTTTGGGGTGCCTGATTTCATACCCGCGCCAGGGCTTCCTCTATAGAGATCATATTCTCCTTCACCATCATCATCAGCTGGATACGCTCTTCGTCACTCATGGTAATATCACTGGCCACAAAACCAACATCATCGCCTGTCAAACAAAAATGAGCAATATCAGTCGACAGGAAGAAACACGACTGACTGCTTTCATTTGTCTTTTTATTAAGACAAATCTTGAAAAAAAAAAGAATGTGTTTACGAGTAAACCTTATAAACATTTCATTATCTTTTTGTTATTGACTGGACATACCTTTTGAAATCTGACGCATCACTCCTTTCTGTGACTTTCTCAAACTTTGCCAAAAAGACTTATTCTTTCTCTTTCCATCCCATTTTCCTGAACAGGACAATGATCCAGCTTTAATTAGTGCACACAACATCTACAATAGTATCACATACTAACACAACTATTAAATTCAACTATAAGATACTATAACTACCAACTATAAAATATGAATAACAAAAACTCTGGCACCTGCACTAAATGACATAAGACAACAATAAACAGCATATCTGAAAATATAGGTCTTAGATTACACCAAAATTACAGTAGTCAAATTAACTTTTTCTGTAGGCTTAGTCTTATGTAAAGCTACTTAAATACTACTAAAATAAAGACTCATAACTGAGACTGATAAATTCATAAAACTTTAACTTACCTCCTGATCCATCATCAGAGATAGATTTGTGCACAGGCAGCCTAAAAGTCAAACACAACATTCACTTAACTGAAGAATTCAAATTGCAAATAAAAGCCCTGAACAGAGCAGTACCTGTTGTCCAAAGTTATTTTCTTCATTTTCCCTGCTATCCCACCATCTCCTTCTACATCTCTATCCTCCAGACTTGTGTCAGATTTAAAAAGAATAAGAATCACTAAAGCCTACTGTCTCTTAGACGATAGCATTGTAATAAAAGACAAATCAATAGTACTCAAAACAGATGAAGACTGGCTGCTCTTGTCTGATGAACAGAGGTCACTTCACTACACCCATCCTAAGAACAATACACCCTTTTTCATGTCCAGTCTGGGTTTTGCAGGAGCAGCGCTAACGTGGCCTCTGCATTCCCTGCACATTTCCACCCTCCCTCTTTCTCTCCGTCTCCCCCCCCTTTATCTCCCTGGGCTGTTTGTTGTGTTCAACTGTCTCTCTCACAGCTGACACTGATGCATCAGTCTGCGAACAGATCACATCTAAATGATTTGTTTTCTATATCAAATACAGTAGATACTCGTCATATTGTCTTCTGCAGAATCCCTGATAACAGATATATAAAATACAACTTCCAATAAAATCACAATCAATTCAGTTCTGTAATAAAATTCAGTTGTAATTTAATTTTCCCTCACAATGAAGAATTGTTATAAGCCATGTAAAATATACTATAATTCTGGTTGTTAATTCAGTAAAGACATATTTAGTTTTTCTACTAAACACTACTAAAACTACATAAAACCATAGTACTATTACGAACATCTGTCGAAAACTCATGTTGGTTTTCCTCAGAAGACCAGGTGACAGTACAGCTAATTTTATACCAAGCAACATAGGTCTCAAAGCCAACACAACAGTTTGTCAAACTGAACACCAAAAACTACGTGAGAAGCAATAAATATTGTTCATATTTTTGATATCTTTGAATCAAATGTATCTGTATAACTCTTGTTCACATTAAAAAAAAAATCTCATTAACAAGAGTAAATATGTAGCATGCTGGTCCCACTAGGGGGCAATGTACTGAAAGCTTCCTGTGAATCCTGTTGGAATACGTGTGTTACAGAAAATATATTTCTATTCCTATTCAGGGTGTAAGTAAACGCCAAAATTATTATAAATAAATAATAAAATAAACCCTCAAATATATATACTCTAACCCTACACCTAACCCTGTTCTTTAACATCTCTTTAACACACCTAATTAATTCAGTATATTGCTTGATTGTTAGTCATCACCCAATTTCTTTCCTCTTATTCAGCTTTCCAATGACAAAATATGACTAATCTTCAAAATCCTTCAAAAGAGACAATGGAGGGAAGAAGGAAGTTCAGAGGTGACACAGAAATGCTTCACAACTGTGACTGGTTGGTACCAGGAAGCAGAGGAAATGCACGTGTCCATGGGGTGATGAAAAGATAATACAGGAGTAATAATCATAGGTCGGCTTCTAAAAATGACACAACCTAAATAAATATTACCATGTAGTCTTTAAAGCCCCAACACTACACATTATGTGGACTAAATAACAGTATGAGTCATATTTATTATTATGTATTATAGTATAACCTACTATTTATAATAATCTCTAGAATCACATCTGTCCCTGCTCTGACAGACACTTCTCCTCTAGTCACAGGTGATATGACTGCTGGTGCCTGAATCTACATTAAAATACTGAATTTCTATTAAAAAACAAAAACTTCTTAGATTCTTTTTTTACCGTCTTTCTGTCTCTGGAGTTGACATGGTGCTGCTGAGTCCCAGGGATTCCTTAAGAAGTTGATAAAAGTGTTAATCCAAATATATATATATATATATAAGTCATTCTTCAACTTACTAAACTGTTTGTAAAAGTCACATTTGGAGATTTAGTTTTTCCAAACCATCATAATCAACAACCAATAATTAAAAAAAGTAACATCCCCGATTTTGTAAGATATGAGTATTTTAAATTATTAGGAAATTTGGGTGAAAAAATTTTTTTAAAGGAAAAAAAAAAAATGTAGCAGTGTAACAGCTTATACAAACTGAATCAATAAATCAATTTAATCAATCAATCAAATCAATCATTTAAGAATGGTCTAAAGGCCAGCTCTCTACTTTTCAGTCTATTACTACTCTCTAGTCTACTAGAAAAACCATGACAAAGCAGCTCATCAGGCTCTTATCAGCCTGTCCGCTGACGCACAGGAGGAAGTTGCCTTCTCCTGGGTTCTGACACAGTGAGAGCTGGACACTCACCTGGATCTGAGAGCGAAGCTGCACTGATGTGGCCACTGACTCAACCTTTCCCTGAAAACGCACAAGCACGGAAAGCGGAAGAGTAAATTATAATGTCATCACAGCACAGAAATAGAAATAATATTCAGCTGAGTGAAACAGCCAGCCATCATTATGCTGTCTGCCACTGGCTGCGTTATCTTCAACAGATATTTAAACAAAACTGAATATGTGAGCTGAGCTTGAAAAAAAAAAAACAACTTTAACTTTTAGGAATTGTTTATAATTATGTATGATAAAGAAATAGCAACACAGGAAAACCACAAGTTAAAGGAACAATTCAAAATCAGGCAAAATACTTCTTTGCTTTGTTGCCGAGTGCTGGATAAATAAAATCAAAACCACTCATGTCTCTGTATTAAATACGTACCTACAGCCATCAGCTGGCTAACTTAGCTCAACAAAAAGACTAGAAATAAGAGGAAACGCTAATGCTAATCTAACATGGCAATTATAGTGGGGTAGCAGGTATGGGTCACCTTCTGACAGAGACAAGTTAACAATTACATGTTCTTACTTCATACTAAATGGATTAGAGAGTGATAACAACCTTCTTTTCCAACTCTTAGCAAAAAAGCAAATGAATTTCCCTAAATATAAACTGTCACTTTAATCCTCCTGCACAAATGTCTTTCTCTTTGAAGGATAAGAAAGCTGACAGACTGATAAGAGTGTTTACCATATCTGCATCTTGCACTACTTTGCGTTTCCGCAGCTCCTCCATCCTTTCACACATGTCACTGAGGGAAGTGCCGTAATACTGACAGTACTCTAGAGCCAGGTCATCAAGGTTCCCCACCGAGCCATCCTGTAAGAGAGGGTTAGAAAAGTGGCATTCAGACGTTCTCAGATGTGAGCACAGACCAGAAGAGGAGGTTGAGGAACATTCTAAACACCAAAGACTCCAAACATCACCACTGTCATGATAAGCCATTGTTTTAGGCTCTGTATGCTGTAGTATGGTCACCAGCAACACAAACAGCCAGGAAACACTGAGATAAAGCAGCTGGAGTGTAAAAGCATCAGAGACATCCAGCTGTGATATTGTCTGTGTCTTCACCAGCTTGTTGACATCCTGCCTACTGCCCCCGCCTTCCCCTCCTTGACCCTCCTTAGACCTGACCCCCTGGCCAGAGGAAGCATCGTGTGACGCAGTCATGACTCTCACCCAGCTCTCCTACAGTCAGGAGCCAGCTCAAGAGGCCACGGTTCAGTCTACCATAAATCAAAAGAAGCGCATTCACACAGTCAGATGTGTTTTTGTCCTAGAACAGCAAACTCCCTCAATGTCTGTAGCTTACTTCAATTGTGCTACGTGAAATTATGTGCAAAGGTGAACTTTTGCTGAGTTTTATGACCCAGTGAACTTTGGGACCACAATCAACAAATGAGGCAGTTTTCTGTGCCAAAGAACAAACCCCAGTCCTACACTAAAGATGCATTTTACACCAGACAACTGAAAATGTCTAGATAAAGACCTTTTTTATATAAATTACTTTTTATGATTCAGTAGAGATAAATTGGCAACACTTGTGTGAAAAACACTGAGTAATAAAATCAACAATAATTTTGCAGAAGTGTAATTTTGTTCATTTTTCAAATTAAGTGTAGAAGCCTATTGACTCTCCTCTCAAAGTTTTCCAAGAGACCAAATCCAGGTCTCCATACTAATAAGGTTATCGATTCTTATCTTATGCTCATGTGTGAGTAGATAAATGATGTTATTGTGCAGTTATGCAGAACACTGACTCAACTTTAGTCATTCATGACTTGCACATAGAATTAAACAAACTATGACCGAGAATCTTCACAGACACACTATGTCAAATAAACTATAACATTTGGGTTCCTTTACGTTCCTCATGACATTCAGTCATGAGTTACAATTGGACAGACAACTCCAAGCTGTGTGTGATCTTTAGTCATAGCCATCCAATATATCCATAAACCATTTCATGCATTGTTATTATCATTATGCTTCAGCCATGCTATATCCTGAAAGTATGCAAATGTGGCTGCTCTACACAGTCATCTGCAGTGAAAAGTAATACTGTGGGCTCACTTGTCTTGTGGCATGACAGACTGTGACTGGCTCAACTGTCCAGAAAAGAAGGCTATTCATCTTGTAAATGACATGCCCCCCGGTCGAAAATGGCCCGAAAATCTGGCTGCTTTTCATACAGTCAAGAAACGAGGCTGAGGCTGACTGAGAAGCTTTACACTGTGCCTGTCGACAGCCAGTCTTCTGCCTCAGACTGCCACTGGTCCACATAAACATCTTATTGTGACACAGCCACATGATATCGCATTGCCCTGAGTGCTGATTAAACATTGTGCATGTATACATCCCTGTCACATGCGACTAAAGACAGAGTTCATATGCATATGGAAAACAAACTCACTTGAATACTAGTTCCATTCTCGTGTCAGAAGTCAGAAATCCTCACAGAATGGTAGTTTTGGGAAATCATTCCAGTGTGCTTTATATTTCCCTCTGTCTCCAAATTAATGGTCTCTGAAGCCAAAACTGCAGCATGAGACATCAACCACAGATGCTTGAAAAGACTGTGGTGTCACATTTCTCAGGCACTGACAATCTCATAGCAAGATCCATGTGTCCCCAGGGCCCAAACTATCTAATGAGCCTTTACAGTTCCTCTGTCTTATCTCACCCTTTTAGACAATCACACCTAGGTTACAAAGTGTATCCAAATAATTAGATTTGTTTTCTACCGCAATGAGCTGTATGCTGTAGATTATGGGTCAACACCAAGAGCATCACAGGGTTAAAAAAATGAAAGCCTCCTTTGTCTCACAATAAATACATTTTCAATAAAGTCAGCTCCATGTTGGTCTATTTTAGGTTTCTCAGAAACTACAGTATTATTCTATAGAATACCACTGATAGACTGATGTAGTAGAACATAATTCTTAACCAACAGATCTTCGTACATGCAAAAATCATCCACAAAACCTAAATGTTTTTCTGACACTCATTCCAGCAAGTTAATTTAAACTGAGTGTACTATAAACAAGTGATTTTAGTTTAATAGAGAATCTCATTATCTGAATGATGCGATGAAAGATTATTGTAGATCTCTGACAGTATTAAGTCATTTTTCAAAAGATCACGTGAAAATAAGCACTAACTTGTTTAAGCCCTTTCTACTAAATAAACCAACTGAAGATAGAGTCAAACTACAGGGAAATCTTAAACTGCTCACAAAAAGCTGTCTTTTACAGCAAGGCTATACACTAGATTAAAATTTCCCTCAATGAATTTACAGAAAATGACAAGCTCTAACCAGAGGACCACATTCCAGCGCAAAAACAAAAATACACTCACCACAAACAGGAATCTAGCTGCCAACAGTCGCTACCCAGCACTAGTTGCTCCTCAGCTTCTCCATACTGCTGCAAGTGAGAAGCTCCGTTTTGAAACTTAACTCAGTGGAGGACAATACATCCTGAGGTGAAGGGGAGGGGTGTCCAGCACGCATAAATCAGAGAGAGCTTGGTGGAGGCGAGGTTGGGGGAGTTGCAACCACATTTGATGCTGTTGCTGCTGGGTGGGGCGCTCTACTCTTTCCAGCTGTGGCCCATGGGGACTGGATGACTCACAAACCACCACCCCCTAAGTTTGTGAGAGAGTCTGCCAGCATGTTTATGTCTGCAGGAGGGTTAAAGCCATGTGTCAGGCTGTTACTGGCCTTATAAATATATATTTTAAAAAAAGACAAATTTGACCAGATATGTCTCCCTCTGCTGATATGGAGGTCTATGAACTTAGAATGAAATTACATATTTGATCGAGGAAATGTTCAATTCAGTTTTTTAAATAACATTTATTTTAAAAAAAAGGCAGGCTGCAGAATTCTTATAAAACAAGTTATATTTACACTTTGTTTTCTCACCACCTTGCA
>JAUBNQ010000014.1:5114700-5129016 GCA_032353495.1 Ctenopoma kingsleyae
CAATGTAGGGCCCAGTGTCAGAAAGCTGGGTCTATGTCAGAGGTCATGGGTGTTCCAGCAGGACAATGACCCCAAACGTACCTCTAAAGCACCCAGAAATGGTTGAAGACAAAGTGCTGGAGAGTTCTGAAGTGGCCAGCAATGAGTCCGGATCTAAATCCGATTGAACACTTATGGAGAGATCTGAAAATTGCTGCTGGGAGAAGGCTCCCTTCAAATCTGAGAGACCTTGAGCAGTTTGCAAAAGAAGAAAATTCTAGTTGAGAGGTGTAAAAAGTTGATGGTTATAGGAAGTGATTGGCTTCAGTTATTGTTTCCAAAGGGTGTGCAACCAAATATTAAGTGGAGGGTGCCAATAATTTTGTCCAGCCCATTTTTGGAGTTCTGTGTGAAATTATGTTAAATTTGGCTTTTTTCTCCAATTTATTTGTGTTGATCCAATGGGATCAAGGGAATAAACGTGTGTACACCAAAACATTTGTAATTGGAACAATTTCCTGGGAGAAATGGTGCATTTCTCTGGAAAATTCCAGGGGTGTCGATAATTTCAAGCATGACTGTATACCTTTTTTTTCAATTATATATTTCTCACTGAAAATATTAACATAGTGCAATAATTAACAGTTTTGTTTGTATACTGTGTAACAACAATATCCATATTCTGTGATAATTACCAAAAATATTATAAAACACACAGTATTTGGAAAGTTGGATAATTACCCAATCTGTCCGAGATCTATTACAACTAAATCCTTCTCGAGGAGGACGACCACAGCATATGGCTCCTGATAGTCTGCCAAACAAACAAAGCACAGAATTAATAGTGAGACCGATGAACAGAACTTGTCTGAGGCGAAGGACTGCAGCTCACCATTTGGGTACGGAGTTTCACACAGCGTTAGGAAATCTACAATGGGGTAGTCCATCTCCAGGACGGCAGTGCTCTTTCCGTGCATCACAGTCAGACATGCTCTCCTCCCCACCGTATCATAAGACAATCCTCCAGACAGGACCATGAACGGGTCCCTGAGTTCAGCAAACACAAGCCAACATTTTAGTTGCTTATTCAAAAAATTCAAGTTTGTCGTGAAGGTGAAAAGCTACGTGGTCTATGTAGTGGTACATGTCTGAAGAGGGACACCAAAACTTTACTGTTGTGATCCTCTGGAGATACGTTGACCTGATTTCATCAGCATCAGAGCATACGACAGGAGAAGCCTACTTTTTAGTTAAAATGACAACTATATTAATCCTTGTCCTCTAATACCTGAGAAACATGATAAGGGATAATTAAACCAGTTCAGGTGAATTTGTTCATATCTAAGTTTATAAAAAGATTTAGTCATTCTTCTCTGACATTGACGTAACCAGCTTGTTCTCTTCAGGTAATTATAACTGTGTTAATAGTGATCCAAACATAATTATCCTTTGACCTCGACTAAACAACAACTCATCTGGTATAACAAGAATTCATTTTGCTAATGATGACACAACAGACCTCTCCAGCCTTCCACCTACATTTCATCAGCGAACTGTCAACAGGACAGGCCTGTTAGGCAGAGTATATGGTTTTATGGCAGAATAACAGGAAAAGCCACGTTCAGTACAGGACATGGATTCAAACCAGAACGGTTTAAGATACAGGAAGGGTGGGAACCTGCTCCCATCACACTCACCCAGCCCTTGTTGTTTTGTATTCCACCTTCAGGATAGGCTTGCATGGTTCTGGCTTTTTTCCATCCTTAGGCTGCTTTCCTAGTAGAGGTCAAGTGTTAAAATTGTGTTCGACCTTAATTTGCTGAAGTGCAGTACATAACGTGTACAAACAATATGCTCCTGTACACGTGAACATGCTGCATCATTCAACTGCTTGTTGTACTAGTCACAGCTGTGAGGCTGGAGGGACACTGAGCTATATAATATGAGCTTTTATAGCCATAGGTGGCTTCCATTCAGTACATCTCTGTGTGTGTGTGGATAAAAGCAATACAATGGCGTATATGTAACCGTCCCTACCATGTGGTGTGATGATCTGTGCAGGCTTGGCGGGGGCTCGTACATTCCATGTGGTCAGAGTGCCATCAGAGTGGCTGCAAACAAACTGTTTACCCTCATGGTGCCAGGCGACTGAGTGGATCGCCTGAAAGACAAACGACGGCACCGTTAGGCCACACATATCGTAAATGCAAACTGTACAGCTGTGCAATAATGAACGAGAAAGCATGTTTAAGGGGAAGGCTGGTGATATTCTGCATGTTTCTCATTGAAAGATAAAAATACCAACAGTGTTGGTTCACCTTCCACTTGCTTGGCTCTCAACTCGAAGTCCATTCATCCTCATTGAAGGTGTAAATCTTTCATCTTTTTTTATTTAAAAAAAAAAAGCTAATTGCAGTAATTTCCTCAAACATTAATGATGCTTTGAGAAAATTCTGCTTGTCTTCTTTAAACGGAAAATTTATTTAATCAAAGAATTTGGCAAAAATTCACGTTATTTCTCTTCATGTTATTAACAATAATTTACAAAATTGTTGTATTTTTCCTTTATGATAATCAAAGACAAATTGAATCATTACTTTTCTTTTACTATGTCATACTGTCAATGTCATGATCCTGTAAAAAGGGGCTCACTATGCAACAAAATACTTGTGAGAGCTTTTGTGGTCTCACACAATAGAACTGGTTACACAACTTCTCAGACAACAGTGAGAAAAGCATGAACAAACTCTCTGGGATCCTCGCGAGAACTGAAAGTAAAGGAAATAATGCCTTACCTCATCATAATTGTAGCGATAGTCAGCTTTTTTGCACTTCAGATCCCATAACACCACAACCCCACACTCAAATCCAATAAGAAGCTGAAATAACAAGAGAAGCAAAAGATGGTTTGGCTGAAAGCAATACTCACAGACACAATGTTCTGGAGTTAACATGTACAGTATATATTACCACAGCTGGTGATGTGCAAACAACACTTGGTACTGCCTTATTTTCTCTAAATGAACTTTTCAATCAAGTAGCCGTACATTTACTGATTTAAGGTTTCTGTAAAGGATTAGCTTAGGAACAGACCACTCTCTTTCATTCTGACAGCAAAGTTTAATGTCAACCATTGACATTTTAATTAGCTGAAAATGTTCTGTGATCAGTCTCCATCATGGATACATAATAAAACTTTATTGGCATCGTGTTGTCTGTGGTGGAGCAGTTAAAAATGAAAAGTGCACCACCAGATAACAAAATAAAACTATGTTTTGTTTTATATTTTGGTGGAGAGATGGATCACATATGTAAAGGCTCTATAATGTTTAACTCTCTGTTACCTTTCCCTCATCCATGGGGTTGTCACTGATGTGCACAACAGGTCCTGGGTGTGTCTTGGTGGATCTGTGCAGAGACCAGGAAACAGACAGAATATTTGGATTGTGTGGAGGAACATGATGTACCTAATGAGTAAATGTATTTGATAAATGTCTAAAACAGGCTGGGCAGCTTTTAGAGAGAAAGAGTAGAGGTAATTAGGAAAGACAGCCAAAAAGGAAAAACATATAAAAATCAAGAAATTGTGGTCAAGCTCAAAGACAGAGAGAAACATTATAAGATGAAAATGTGCATCAGTATACTAGAGAAAGGGACACGACATACAAGTGAGACAAACACAGAGAGAGAGATAGATAGACGGAGAGCAAGGTCACATGAGGGTCTATGAGAGATTACAGTGTGTGGAGACAGCATCACCGTGGCAACAGAGCAAGGGCCACGCAGGAAGTGAAGGTCTGGCCTAAAGAAAGTGTTGCAGGCTCTGAATGTGGTCTGGCTCCAGTGGCTAATGATCTCATTGCTGCTGATGAGTCGATACAGGAGGATGAGTCAGGGCCGGATTGGAACATGAAAGCTAGTCGGTAAGCACCGTTTTAATATACAATAACCATAGTATATGTTCCCACTTTTTGCACTAACTGGAATAGTAGCTTTATACTATTTTACAACAATAATGTGTTTAAGTTAGTGGGTTCAACTTCCATCATTAAGACTGTTCACTCTTTCGGTCCACTGCAGGAGACCTTCAGTAGAACATGAATCCACAAGTTTACAGACACGATGAACTATGAAGCAGAAAGTGCCAATCTACTCAGAAAAGACAAACCATCATGTTTTGAATTTCACCCTACAGCTAAGAGCACTTTTCTTTAATCATTTTCACAGTCAGACAGCCAAATCATTTCCCATCTCGACTGTCTGTTCTGGAGACATATCTGAGCTGATGGCATACTTTGGTGTTCTGACACTTTCAACTCGCAGATCTAAAACAGCAATTTATCAGATTTCACCAGCAGCCTCACACACACAGCTTTATACTGCACTTCCTTTTTCAGCTGCCAGTCACCGTCTTAAATTGTTTTTTTTAGTTCACCATTGGGAAGACTAGAAAAACTCCTCAGAAAGAGAACTTATATGGGCTTAAGTTTTCATTTTCCATCCATCCATTATCTGAACTGCTTTTCCTGTTACAGGTCACAGGGGGGGCTGGAGCTAATCCCAGCTGTCACCGGGCGAGAGGCAGGGTACAGTCTGAACTGTCTGCTTGGACATATAGATGCAGACGACCATCCACACTCACATTCACACCTATGGGCAATTTACAGTCACCAGTTAACCTAACTGGATGTCTTTGAACTGTGGGTGGAAGCCAGAGTATCCACAGAAAACCTACGCAGGCACAGGGAGCACGTGCAAACTCCACAAAGAAATGCCTGAAAGGTTCTTCTAGCTGTGAGGCTACAGTGCTAACCGCTACAACCAGACTTTCCATTTTTCCTAATAAATACTTGTGACACTATCCATCTTCAGTTCCATTATGTGCACAGAACCAGATGCTGTAATTTAATTAATTAATGTTAAAGTTTCTGTTTGCTGAAATCTAATTTTACCCGCATGTGTTTTCTGCCAGGATTTATCTGAAACATGAAGGAAAAGCATTCTGTGCATTTATGGGAGCTCAGAATGTGATGTAAAATTCCTTGTGATCCTCACAGTGGGTGTTTACATGCAAGAGTGGGCGGCACAGTATAAGTCACTGGAGTCATCAAGTGGGAACTTCCTATCACAGATGTTCAGTTGAATCAGGCAGTGAAACTCCTCCAGCAGCCTCGACAGCAAGTTGTGTCTTGGCACAACCACCACCTCCATACCACCCTCACACTGATCAGAGCTGAGAGTATTGTCAGCTTAAAGCACACACTGTATCTGCAAACACAGGCATCCACATTCCTCTGCATTTCAGAGTTTCCTGGTTGAGTGTCAAAAACACAAGTGCACAAAGAAGATATGCAAATAAATGGTGAGAAAAGAGAGAGAGAGAGAAAAAAAAAAGACAGTTGTGAAATACAGACTCACAGTTCAATGGCTTTGTTCCACATAATGACGTAGCCTGAGAGAGTGAAGGACTCCACGTTGACAATGTGGATGTTTCCTCTTTCTGTGCCGATATAAAGCCATTTGCTCTGGAAAGGCAGGTGGCAGTATGTGATCCTGCAAGAGGAGATCAGGATGCATCACAACCAAGCTTTTCATTATCCTATGACTCAATCCTATCAAAGAGTCAATCTCATCCCAAATCATGCTGGTCCAACTGGAAGAAGCAGCGAGTGACTAAGATTTAATTACAAAGGCCTTGCTCTGTGTCACACTAATGAAGGCAGACTATATATAGAGCAGTGAGGAGGAATTGCAGAGTAAATACTGCTGTCTTTTCTCAGCTGGCAGGAAGAAACAATCATTCATATACCACACTTACCGTTTCAGATGGACAAAGATGATGTTACACTGCATCCACACATCATACATTAAACCTGGACAACTGCTCTATTTCTTTCCTTGTCTCTGTCTACATTAGAAAAAAATTCTGAAACTAATGTTTGCACCTATTAAAGATGCAGAAACTTTTTGGGCCGCGTGGGGAACAAACACATCTAGCACAGCACCACCTTGTAAAACTGTTAGGGAGAAAGAGACAAAAGCATTCATTTGGAGTTATGTTTCTGACCACCTGATGAGTCAAATATTCTTTGGTGCACAACTTTGTTTTCTTTCCCAGCTGCTGAGGAAGCTGACGGTTGGTACTACACATAGTAGCATTCAGTAGGATGATACTGTTTTTTTATTTGCCTGTAAAATTATGTTTTATTCACTTGTTTTTGCTGTGTAAAATATGCAGAATGCTTGTGCAATGTACTGTATGCGAGAGCTTATAATATGTTTAAGGAAGATGGCCCACAAATGGTTGGTAGAAAGACAAGCGCAACCCTTTTCCAGAAATGTAATGTTATGCACTATTATTTTAACCTGACCTCAGGAATTTTCTTCTCCTGTTCGGTTAAAAAGGAAAACCCCAGCTGTTGCAGAAGACTCTAATGCATAATTTTTCGAAGATATGCTGACAGCAAAACAGCTAATTATACAGTGTGAAGCATGTGGCCAGCTGTGAGGGCTGCTTCCAGATTTAGCAGTATAAGATCGTGTCTCTGTACCTCTCCCTGTTGAACTTGAGAGAATGCAGGATAGCTGGGATTTTCTGCCTCAGGTTCCACAGGTGGATGCTGTCATCAGCTAAGGCACTCACCAGCGCCCCCTGTTGGCAGGGTCAGAAACAAGTGGGTTATCAGCACGTGGATTGGGATTTGTTAGCATCACGAGCACACAATTGTGAGGTTATTATAGAGACATCTGATTCACAAAACTAGCATTAATGTGTTTAAAGTGTTTGACAAAAGTACAGTTCATCTTGCCAGGCATATAAACACTAAATAGGCACCAGTGTTTACATGACCTGCTAGTAAGAACACAGAGAGAGTCAGGAGACTGACAGGGAGTGAAGGAGTGAAGGAGTGAAGAGGGCAAGGAGAGAAAACCAAACAAGGAAATAAGGAACAGGTAATGACAACAAACCTCGTTGATCAGGAACTGGAGCTGGATGACAGCAGCACCGCTCTCATGCTGACAGTAGCACTCCACACCCGCACGGCCGAAGCTTAGAGTCAGCTCAGTCAAAGAAAACTGCCAGTAAAGTTCATGCAGAAATGTGGAGAAAACCCCATCGAGCACAGTGGAGTAAGTGATATAAAAACTTTGAACATTGTGTCTGTGAGTAATTGATTATTTTCTAAAGTTATTTGTTCATATTATGAAATTACATATAAAAACGTACCCAAACTCTTCCAGCTTACATTCCAAAACAGGCACTGCCAGGAACATGAAACAAATCAAACTACTGAGTTATAAATAATATCAGTGGGCCCTGTCTGCCTTATTTATTCACATGCGTCAGTCGGTATGACGGCAGCCAAATTAGCTTAACTCTCCTTTCTCTCTTCTGCGCTGTTCATAGCGGAGAATTCCCGTCTGCTAAATCTGTCCATTGAAAAAGAGATTTTGAGGCTTGATATGAACTGTGTGTGAACTAAACAAAAACCTAATATATGCATGAACGGCGAAAAGGAGACTGTGGCCACAGTGGAGCCCTGCCACATAGACACCACGACTGAATATATTACAAGCCTCCAAATACTTTTACAAACTGCACAGAAATCAGGAGGATCATGAGGAAAAGCTTGTCTACTTCAACCAGCCTGTAATCACTTTCACAGAGATAGGATGTGCACAGTGTCTTGCACACGAGCACAAAGAAGAAGCAAGCAGCACAGGATCTAATCACAGGGAGAATCTCTAGACGGATTATTTGGCCACAAAGACAAAAAGGTGCACTGCTTCTCATACTCTTAATGCAATCACGTTGAAGAAACAGTCCAAACACAGACAGCTGCGTTCACTATCTGAGTCTATTTTGAGCTGACACAGCATAATTTGTCTCAACAGGATTAACCGAGCTGTGATCAAACAATCCCTCAGTGCCTTAAACAAACTAAGGTGGGGTTGCAGCAGACTGTTTTAGGACAGCTTCAACAGTGGGCATCACTTCTGCAGAAGGAGGCAAACACAGACTTACAGACTCGAAACTGGCGCCTTTCGGACGCCACAGGCAACTGAACTCAGGTTCACCCGTGACCTCTCTGTCCCGTTTTAGCTGCTGGCCCCGCAAGTTCTGTACAACATTTTTCAGAATTACTAATGAATATCATGTCTCCACAAGTCCACAATAGAGGAGGAAGAGTCATTAAGTCTGTTTCGTAGCCTCTGGTCGTGCATAAATAAGAACAGAGCAGTAGACTACAGAGCAGAAATGTTAATAAGTAACACTGTTGTGCATTGAATATTGGAACTTAAGCACAGAGCAGGATCAGCTCAACAGGATTGTTACTGTTGATACAAGGTGCTGTTACAGCCTGTTTGTTTTTCTCTGAGCGTTAACACATCACTGTACGTAAATGTAAAGGTGTCTACAGGCTGAACTCATTCTGTTGCACTGGAGTTTAACAGTGCTGCTGACACAAGCTACTTTCTAGGCTAGCAGGAAACTACTAAAATGAACCTCTAAACAAGATTGTCTCGATGTGGTGAGCAAGTAGAGCATTCTGTTGGAACTTCCTTGCACTCTTCATTATCAAAACCTTTGATACGATCATATAAACCACAGGTACAAAGTACAAAAAGACGACATTTGGAGTAAAATGCGTGCTATCCTTGTGATTTTATTGCATGAGTAGAAAATTCTGGGATTGTGTGAGCACGGGAAACTGTGTTCCGTTATTCAACTGTGACTTTGCATGTGACAAAAGATTTTGCTAAGATGGAAACCAAAAGTTGAACTTCACCATCCATTAGTCAAGTGATACAATTCAGATGATTTTTCCATATTTCCAAACATGGCTGATAATCAATAATGAAAATAGTACAATTTGAAGCACTACACTCAACATGTCAGACACAATTTATGTCTATTTAAATCTTCCATTAAGGGAAATAGAAGACCACATACTTGCTCTCTCAACCTTTGCAAAGCCTTCTACTTTCTTCCTACGAGTTTAACATCACACACTAGTTCCACACCTTGAACAGCAGCACTTCCTCATCTGGTAAACCAATGTGGTTCACCACAGCATTTCAACATATCAGAATATCAGCGGGTTTTCTCATGCAGTCAGCTGATAAACATCAAGGCAGGAAGTTTTCTTAGTCATGCTAGCTCACAAACAAGAGCCAGAAAACATTCTCTGCAATCTTTCTATAAATTAAGGTTAGGAATTGTTCGCCGCAGGTAGATCTTTGATGGTTAGGTGGATCTATGCCATTAAAGATAAAAGACTGAGGCTGATCAGTTTAACAGTAAGCGTGCACTGGAAGCTCATCAAAGTAACATACTCATAGTTTATCAATGTTGCACAGCCTTGGACATGTCCTTAAAATGCAAATAAATAATACAACATATCTACTAATGAAAGGATGCAAGAAAAAAGTTCTTAATGTTTACTGTCACCACTGTCCTCTATTCACTTGTGGGCCAAAGTACTTTCAATAGCAAACTTGCCAAAAGGTAAGGGCACGTGAATTGGACAGGCCAGTGAACTGTCTACTGTAACACACTGATTAAAACACTGTACTACAGACAGATCTTGTAAAAGCAGACATTTATTGCTTGTAGACACCTCATTGAGCTTACGTCTACTGAGCTGTGGCAGCATTTCCAAACTCCGGGGGCAATGAGGTGGATCGATGCAGCCTGTCTTTTGATAAACGGACCAATTGCCTGAATGACACTAATCCCATCAGCTCCACCTTACACATTAGGACAACATGGAAGCTGTGTGTGTTCTCTGGGAGATGCCCTGTAAACACAGTGATCTCTTAAACCCGAGGAGTGGATAAAGACGAGGATGGAGCCACTTCCAATGAAAATCTAAATAAAGCAGATTGGCCTCCCGTGCAGGATATCAACACAAAAGGGAAACCCTGTGTTTAAACACAATAGGCCAAACCAGAAGGCATGTTGCATCATAACCTGGATATGATCACACTGTCACATGCAGCATTTAACAGTGTGGAATGCAGGAGGGGGGGTTGTTGCTGTGACTCATGGACTCTTATTGGTTTGCTGTAAAGACACAGTTTTATCATTGAATAAAAACAAATACATAAAGTGCCCGAGGGGCCTCACAGAACTGCAGCAGCTTGACTGTGTGCGTGCTGTGCGCGTTCAGTGATGTTTACAGCACATATGAAGTGGCATCCTGACACAGGCTGGGCAGCACGGTTGATGAGGTTGGCTCCTCGGCATATGGCAAAGGAGCTGTTCATGCTAGTGCAGAGATACCACTAATGAGCCTGGGTGGTCCAAGAGAAGGTGGCTGCTGGCTGGACAGAAACACACGTACTAACTAGTCTCTACCTCCACTTCTTTGTGGTTTGGATTTTCTTTTTGTTGTGGTGGATAAAAGGAGGAAAAGACAGACTGCTTACTATGTGCATTCCCAGACTTGGAATGCTGAGGGGCAGCTTGGTCATATGACGTGGACAATCAGGAAGACATGGGTCTGCTGTGTGTTGTGCACAAGAGAGAGGAGGATGCTTTGCTTTCCTTGCATGTCTTTCTTCATTTTAATTTGCCAGAGAATTCAAAGGATACAGCCTCAAAGCTCCAGCCTGAGTCCCGATGGCCAGGATTTTCTGCACAGGGTCAAAAGCCATTGAAGACGGTTGGTATGGGAAGCCATGACGCACAGTCTGCAGGAAAGAGCAGAATTTATATGAAACCTCCACTCGGCTAATCAATCATGTGCTGCACAGTCAAGCTGGTATTACTGGAAAAAAAACATTATCATAATCTCCTAGAAATGTAATCCATCAGTGTGGAAAATTAGTCTCATTATCCAAAGAAATTAGATAAAGCATAAACATTAGTGCAAATGAGGACTGGAATGTCTTTCCTGATATCCGCCTGACATGTGTGAGACTCAGTCCTAAAAGACATCAGTAAATATTTCATTTTTTTTCTCCCCATCCTAAGACTTAATTTGCAGCCACAGAGTGAGTGTGCTCCACTGCTAGGATTTTGCAGGGCCCCAGCTACCAAAATATTATCATCATCATCATCATGCATCTATAATTCTATTGTTTCGGGTTGGAAACCTTTCCCGGTCATCCATGAGCTTTGTACAGCTTGCAGCAGGATTACATAACAGGTAAAGCCATAGCCCTGTAACCTGGGGACCTGACCTGTTCCAGTCCCAGCTGGTGGGTTGACTGTAGATGTACAACATGTTTCACACAGGCAAAACGTTCCCAGCCAGGACTAATGGTCATGTATGGTTATTAAACCACTGTCATATGCATGACAAAACATTAGTTGGGGGAAATGTGAGGCTGGGATTTAAAGGACAGCATTACACTCACATGCTGTACACTGAACAAGTCGCTTGCCGTTATCTCTCCTGCTCTCCTGTCGAGACTGTCCCTAAAAAGATTCCTTTTGAATATTATTTTAATGTGGGGACAAAAATCGACGTGTGTTGGGTATAAAAATGCATGAAAATATAGCTGAAGCTGATGTGGTGGAGATTTACCAAAGTTAGAGACTCTTTAGTACTCATTTAATGCCCTCGTTTTAATACTGTCCAGAGGGAATTTTGTTAAATGATACCCTTCTGATTTATACTATGCAAGCCTCATAGTAACCTCTGCTGTATTAACTGCATTTTGCCAATAGCAGAAGAAGTAAAAGTGCCAGTACAACACTGTGAAAACACACAGTAACACATCAAAACCATGTAATACTGGCTTTAACACGACATGCACTTTGTTACTTTTCAGACCTTTTTCCACAAGACTTGTTGGTTTTGTGACTAATTTGTGACTTAATTGAAGTGAAAGGCAAATGGTGTGACCTTAAACGGGCCAGTCATGCTCAAAAACCCCCAAATGTGGCTGAAATAAAACAATTGGTACAAGCAGTTATTAGGTTTGGGGGGCAATTACTTTTTTTACATAGAGGTTTGGAGTTTTTTGTTTTTTTTTTTGCCTTAATGAATTAAATCATCATTTAAAAACTGTGTTTAACTCAGGTTATCTTTGTGCAATTTCTTTGATGATCTGAACAAATGTGCAAAAACAAATACAAAATCAGGAAGGGGGCAAATTCTTTTTTTTTTTTTTTTCCCATACCTACTTATCTTCCCTTCTTTGACAAACTGCACTGAGCTGATTATCTTAGCTAATCTGGAGCTGTGAGCTAACTTGATGAGAAAAAAAAAAAACTGTGACTTGAGGCAACGATTCAGTGCAACGCAAACAGCCGCGGTGCTGCCGTGTGACAGCCTGCGTGCAACCGTGACACACAGCCGAGCTCGGCCGGCAGTCACTGGGTGAAATCTATCGCCTGTTAACGCAACAACTTTAACATTTGAAGTACAATTCTGGCGTGTTTGTGCTGCTACCTCCGCACACTCAGGTGTTTTCTCATCCCGGCGAGCAGCGCTGACAGAGACGAAAACAACGCCAGTGTTTGTTCATGTTCACGCCGCTGTCATCTGACTGTCACCGGGCGAACACAGCCCCGTTTCCCGTTAACGTCAGCCCCTATTAACGGAAACCCACCTTGCAAAGCTGGAAATGCTCCGACTGGAGAGTCTCCTGCACAACATCGTTTTCCCTGGGAGTACCCGGCTGAGCAGTTGCGGAGGAGGAGGACGAGGAAGAAGCCGCTGTCAAGCCATCCAACACCTTCCTAATGTTAAACTTCTTCATTTTCCCCCGGTGCAGTCGCGATGGTTGGAAAAGCAGATCAAGCAAGCTACCATAAATTGGTTAGAGAGGGTAGCTGCTAGCTAGTTAGCCCAAATAACACAGTTAATATCTTTCTTTACACATTTCACATGTTACGGAGGGTGTTGCCGGCGCACTCTCCAAAAGCCCCCGGGTCACGAACATCGACTTAGCGAGTCCTTTCCAATGTCAGTGTTAATCCGCCATTTATGTGGCCAGCTTTGGCGTTTTTCGACCAGGATCAATCGTCTCTGTGAGCTGTTTCCCCAGCAGCCAGGGATCAGCGGGTAGCAAGCTGGCTACGGAAACGCAGTGAGCTGCAGCGGCGATTGAGTCTGCGCTCCGCGGTCACCCGGATGCAGGGGCTGGTGTTACGGCGAATTCTGTGACCCGTCACATTAAGTGACCTCGGTAGGAGTTTAAGTCCTAACCACAGTCTGTAGTTTTTTGTTTGTTTTTTTTAATCGCTGTTGATAAAAGCTGAGATTTTATGTCTTGTCTTACAGGATTTTTATTCAAGTGTTAGAACAACAGTTCGGTGATTAAATGAACAACGAAACAGGTTTGTCCTACTGTAACCATTCAGGCCTTCAGGAGCTCCCTACAACACGTACAAAATCAAGAAAAACAGGTTTTAAAACGTTTATCTGTTATAATTAATAAAATAATGTAAGGCAGGTTGCTGCCTTTTCTTATTTTCTGTGGATTTATTTTACTGTTCCTGTCTATTGTGTGTATTCATTAATACTAATTCTTCAAAGGCCTTATGTAGGCTGTACTACATATATGTAAACCAAACATATATAACCAACTTGGGTATCTCAAGCTGCAGGAGCCTCATATTAGATGTAGATAATATGAAAACAACTCTAAAACTACCCAAATTAAGCAAAGGCAAAAAAAGAAAGATAGCCTACACATTTTAATACATTTTGCACAGGACAAGGATTGTGGATGTTGTCCCCCATCACGTCAATCTTAAGGGCTTTAGGAAAAAAATAAATCCAAAATGACCAGAGGGAATGATTGCAGCATGAAAAACCTTTTGTAAGGTTCATCTGGGCACCTGACTCTGTCTCTTCTTGTCTCTTAATAGACTTAGAAAATTGTGAAAGTATTATTAAACCTCACAAAAACTATTGAGCACCAGAGTTATCCAAAAAGCATTTTTTCTGTCCCCACTAAGTCAGAATATAAGAGTATAATATAATAAAATAGCAAAGTTATTGAGATCATTTGGGCAATGAAATTGGGGATATAAATATTAATAGAAATATGGACTATACTGTATATGTATACTGTATATGGACAGACTGTAAGATAACAGTGTGCTGCATTATTAAACTCAAACATGCAAAGGAGAAGCACAGACATACTAGTCAATGTCCTTCTGTTATGTGATTGTAAACTCAACAATTCAATTTGTGACGGTTGGTCAGACAAAAAAAGCTATTTGGATATTCCAGAAAAAGGTTTTTCAGTGTCTTCAAGCCCAGTAGCCACTGAAAAGCTTTTTCTGGGATAACCATGACCTGGATGACAGAATCTTCACAGACACGCTATTTGGATATGTTCACTTGATCTCCAGAGAATACACTAAAC
>JAUBNQ010000014.1:5129116-5140602 GCA_032353495.1 Ctenopoma kingsleyae
ATTCTTACTGTGTGTAAGCCTCTGCACTAAATACCTTTCCCACAGAAACTGAATAGAAGAGTTGTCCTTTTCTAAAGTTAAGTTCCCAATTCAGGATCCAATCCATTGTCTGTGCATGGAAATAGGTCATGTTTCCTCCTTCCTCATGTTCCCCAAGGAGGAAAAAACAAGGTTATTTTATCTCTGCAGATAATTGTGTGTAAAACTAGAAAATCTGGTTGTGAAAATGAGAAAACCTGATCACCTTTAAGATCTGCAGTCTCAAAGCTCAGTGCCTGAAATTTCTTTACTGATTGTAAAATTTATGGCAGAATTATAGAGGAAATGTACAGAAAGTGAAGCAAGTACTTATATTTAGGCATTTAGGTTATTGCACACTTATTCTGCAGATCTTTGTATTGCATAGATGTGGGAATTTAAGATAGATAAAAGACAAAAGAAGATAAATGTGGACAGATAGGCAGCATATACTATAATGTATGATCTGTAAGTTTGCTGTGTTGTGATTCCCCCTTCTATAAAATGCTTTGAAATTACTTATAAAAGTTTTTTTTCTCTTTATAAACCAAACCTACTTCACTAATATGTTGCAAGCTGGGAAGTTTTAAATAAATTGATCTATTGTATTCCACAACAACACAGAAAAAAACTGAAATGTTTAAAATACAGCACAGTTACCTCTAGGTATACTACAAATCTCCTTGTTTCTTTTTATTGCATTACATTTTAAGTACAGCTACAGTATATAACACTGCATCTTGTGCTACTTTATCCCAGTTTTCACCTCCACTCTTTTCAGTTTTATTATAGTCATGTACTGCTTTAATACAGAATCATTGATCAGCTTGGATCAGAATTACATTTATATAAGCTACCAAAATAAAAGCACACATAACATGAACTATAAACTACAGTGTCTGGCAAAAGAAACACAAACAGGCCTCATATCAACCAAAAAATGGGAATTCGGACTAACTATTTTTTCCCAATATGTTGTCAACACTGGTGGAACATCATATGTGTATCTAGTCCAAAACTGAACTTAAAAAGTTGTTTGTACTTTGAGTATTTCAATTTTAAGCTATGTTTTGAAACAGTATATGTTACTTCCATTTATGTTGCCTATTGCCTACTTTTTTACTTTCTGAATTGTACATAATAAGGGTAGATGCTTTGTACAATTTTGATACCTAATATTATTTTATCTTTAAAAATCATCTGAGTACCTCTTTCATCACTGCTAATAAATACAATTGGATTGGCCATAATGCCTGTAAGCAGCTGACATAATGTGATTTCCAAAATAAGATATTCTGTTTCAAACTCCATTTGCTTTAGATTTCTCCAAAATTTGCAACCCAGTACATTCCTTCATCACTGTAACTGTGTTTGTACATGCCTGTTTTGTACACTAGATGGTGTAGCCTTCCTGCAATCTGCCAACACCTTGTTGTGCTGGAGGATTCTCCTCATAGCCTAAGATTCTACAGATTCCCTATCCCGATTGGTCCTGATTGATTATACAGAAGATTATCTGTTAATAATTTGGTTTGTTTATATTATAGCATTGTTGCACAATAACTCAGACATGTCAAATAGTTGTTCTAACATACTTAGAGTCTGTGCAGTAAGGCACTAATCTGGTATTTATGAACACTTTCCACAGACAGTGATTATCTAAATGATAGTGGTCATCATGAAATGGGCCATTGAAGACAACAAGACACCAAAGGAGCAGATCGGGGAGGTGTATGCTGCCTTACTCTTTATCGACCTGTTCACAAGTCTGACTCAATTGAAACTTTCATGCAATCATGAATATATGAACGAAGCTGCCAGAGAAATGCGCACTGGAGGACAGATAAAATAGGGCAATATCAATAATGCAGAAGTAATGGGATCTGTTGCAGAGAGTGGGACTCCTGTTCAGACTGTCATAAAGAAATTAGTTAAGAGGCTGAGCTTTTGTGTTCGATGTGAAAAAGTATCGGGACCATCTTCCTTGTTTGACTCCTGAATCTTGGTCTCAAGTATTTGGGACATGTATCCATAATTAGCAGTTGCATGTTACCTCTTCCCTCACTTTCCATCAGGCACAAACGCCGCACAAGGTAAACTACCCTCCTGGCTTTTATGTTGCAACGCACCTGATTAGCAAACATACACGTGGTGGGATAATAAAGCAGGGTGGTGTTTTACATGTAGGCTATACCAAGGCTATCATTAATGTGATATATCGGGATAGAGCCTGAATTTGGACAAAAGATACCGTGTATAGGTACCCAGCGGCAAGATGTAGAACAGTTCCCTAGATGCATAGCAAGGACACCAAAAAGTGAAACTACAGGACAGCAAAGAACAGATCAGTGTGCAAAAATAACCTGAGTAATACACAACATGTCAGCGAACATAAAGGACAAGGTTTCACTCTCCCCAAATATCTACAAAGTAATACAGTGGATTATGTCTCTTACTGTGTGAGGTGTACATTAACTACATTTACAACACCCTTCCTAATTTGTTAAAGTAACACAATTTACTTTTTGGCCATATACAGTAGTTAAAATGGTCGAAATAACCTTCAAGAAGACGCCACACCAGTCTTCAACAGGGAACTGCACTACATGGACACAACAGAATAGAATTTGCCAGATGCTGTAAGTGCCTGATATGTCATCTCTCACTGTCTCTGTCTGCATCGACAAATCTACACCATCATCTTCAAAATGCAGTCATGGAGAGAAAAAATGAATGAAGAATATAATGTAATGTAATGGTTGTCTATCAGTGCCCTGATACAGTATTGATGCCATGCTTCCTGCAGTTTAGCACACTCAGTACCACAGTCCTCTGGGTGGTGTATGTAGCAGAGTGGTACATTTTCACATATTTCCTCCCTCCACCAAAATCAGGTCACGCTGATAGCTTAGGGACGCTGCTATTGGCCATATCAAGCCGGGGCTGCAGTGCTTTTGCATGGGTCTTAGCTCATCTGGCTGTGAAGTGATTAACAGATAATTTTATGCATGGGTTGCATTACAGACGAGTAGCACTATGAACTGCCATTGAATAGACTGTCATTTATTGAGGAATGTTTGACAGCTTAAAATACAAAAATCTTTCGAGACATTTTTATTCTCTCTCTTGCTGTTTCCACGGTTTGAAAATGACAGTTGTGACAGTTTCACGGTTTCTGGCCTCTCATTAGTAGGTCAATCGTCGGCACGTCTTGGTTGCTCAGGGAGTGTCACAGACTTTTCCCAGCAGGATGTGTGTCATGCTGATTTGTTTATTAGCTTGACTGTATCAGTAGATTGTCACAGAAATGAGCTCAATAGTCTCCACAGAGGTGCTCATGAGGCAGCCCACATAATCCACGCTGGCTGTAGTGAGAAAACTGGCAAAGCGGAAATATGAATAGAAAGTTACTGAATATATAACACCGGCTCACTGGCTTTCTGAAAGAGCTTCTATGTGATGGTTGTGAATTGGTATCAGAAACAGGTCTTGTTAGAGTGTTTAACCAGCAGCAGCCTTTCGTTTGGCTCTTTGCCTCAGAGCAGCACAATGACTGTCTCTGACTCTCGCTGGGATCCTGGCTCACTTTGATGCCATCTCTGTGGTGCTCATCACTGGGCAGGTCCGTGTCGCGCAGCATCATTTGTTTGACAAAGAAGGCACCTGCCTAATCAATATTTATGTTATTCTGTAAATGGTGTGTTTGTGAACATGCTTTATGAGTATCGGCTGTGCAGTGTAGTACCTTGTCTAACCTCATGTAATTCTAGTTTTGAGCCACAAAAGATTGCTTTATGCAGGCAGACAGCAGCTTCATAAATGTATAATGTATAAATAAATCAGTCAAATGCAAAAGCCATGAAACGTGAATTCTACCTTCACAAGGTTATAATATCTCAGTTTATGTTAAAACTGACAGAAAGGTGATAATCCTATTATATATTTATTATTGAGGTTATAGTGGGTGAATGGATGAATGAAAGTTGGAATCAAATTAATTAAGTTTGGTTTTCAAGTGATTCCTGGGTTTTTAAGGGGCCCCAGTGGAAATGCAATCACAGAGCATGTTTCTAAGTGATCGCTGATAATATGGTTTTGATTTTTGTTGAAATATGTTTACTAAAATGATGTCATCATGACAAAAGAATAAAAGCATTAATACACAGAATAAATAAATGAAATAATGATATAATAATATTATATATAATAATAATTACATAAATAAATATAATAAATGAATATTCAGCTCCTCCTATCCCTTTTAGGGATCAGACTTCCACTGTTCAGACACACTTTTCTGTCCAGGTCCGTCTTGCACTCCTACGCAGACTTCAAGGTGGAGCTGTTTGTAATGTCAAAACTACTACTGCTCCCATCGCCCCTTTGAACAACACTCTGAACGTTTTCTTAAACCTTGACAGAACAGAAAATAAATGTGTGATTAATCCTCCCCAGCAGTTTGTGCTCAAATGTTAATCCAAGAGTGAAGATTAATTCATTTCACACAGATAAGCTGTTATTATTTGGCTTAAGGATCACAGTTTTGGGATTTGAATTTAAAGTGGTCTCAGACACACTGAAAGTAAAGCTTCTTTTTGTTTATGATGTGTTATTTGAATTATCATTATGAAATAAGACTGTTGCCTTGGTATTATACAACAAGTGAGACACATAATTTTCTGGAATAAAATGTTTCCATGGACACTGTTTAGATTTAATATTAGATCTGAGAAAACACTGGATAAAACGGTCGCAGTTTTACTTGTTGCAGTTTCCAGGCATGAAGACTTTCCAACAGCAGTAAACATAATCAGCATATTCTGGAGGTCATTTAAACAAATCTGCAACTTTCTGAGAGCAATAAGATGTAGGAAAGAATAGGAGACATGCATCAGCAGTAAAGAGGTCAAAAACATGTATCAGAAGAACTGTTGCAGCAAATTGAATTACCACATAGAAAAGGGTGTATGCAATTTTAAAACTAATGTATAATTAATTCATACACACTAACTCATATTGTAAAACTTTGAAACTATCTACATTTACATCGACTTTACTTGATTTAAAACCTGTTGTTGAAGAACAAGAACACAGAGCCACCTAATATTTCACCATGAAAAACCAGAGACAAAGCATAAAAAATATTTAATTTACTCCAACCAGATAAGTGTCCTTCAAATGCTCTACAGTAAATAGTTATTTAAAATAGCAGACTTCATACTATGTATATATCAGGCTGCATATAGCTTATTGAGTAACAATAGCGCTTTATCACATTATATGGTTTTGATAGGCAGTTATAATATTTAGGAAACTGATGTGTACAAAATTTCACAATATAAGCATACACAGCTACTGAGATATTGTTATACTGCAATGCATATAGGCTAGATATAATCTCAATATCAAAATATGATACACAATTCATACATTCACAAAACATACAGTATGTATGTAATTTATCTTACATAAATTTATACATCTATGATATAAGACATTTAATTATAAAATATACAAATCTGAAACAAGTTCAATGTTTTCACATTTAACATGTACAAAAAAAAAACTCTTAATGAAAATGTGGCACTTGAACATCTGCTGCTACATTTACGACACAGTCGGTTCAATTTCCTGGCAGTACTGTATCAGTTGAAATTTCACAGGTAGGTATTTTTTAAACAAAAACTCACGTTGACATATCACTTTTTAAGTACTCTCAAAGGAGAACATTTTTTGCTGTGCCCTCATAGCTTAAAGAAATGCTCTGACATCTTGAGAAGTGTTTGTTTTCTTACTAAGATTTGGATGAAAGGTTGGGGTGTCACGTCTGAAGCTAAATATCTGCAGCCAATTAGCAACGAAATCTGGCCTAACAGAACCTTGAAAGCTCACTAATCAACATAATCAATCAATCAACAAATCAATGGAGAATCAGGAAATAGTTCCCATCACTCCCTGTAAAACCACATATTGTTGTTAGTGGTGCTGCAGACGTCTGTTTTTACTCATCACGCTGAGCTAAGTTAATGGTTGCTAGTTGTATCACTGTATTTATTGGACTAAATTGATCTACTGTAACCCAACGTCTGAAAATGGCTAGGTACTGCTTAAAATGTCAAACTATTCCTTTAAACTCCTCCTCCGCCTCTTTCTTTTCCACATAAAACACAAAACACACAATATGCAACACAAAATATTGTCAAATTGAATTGTTTTGCATCACATACAAACTATATTCACCAGTAAGTTGCTCTGTTTAAAATCAACAAACTCATCTGCTTATTACATCACCTATAATTCTCAAATAAGTCTATGTGTACGACATAAATGTGCACACACAGACATTCTTATTTATTTATCTCATAAGAACATAGTCTATTTTATCCTAAAAGCTTACGTTAGCATAGAAATATATCTTTATAATAGGCAAATTCTTTCACTATTGTAGACAACATCTAAAGGGATTTAAAAATGTTGTTTTGTTGTTCACCCTTATCGTGTAAAATCTATTAAGTTACAGAGTGAAAATGAGTTATCAGACCACAGGATGACTTTTTCATTATATATCATCATGTACAGCACAAGTCATTATAAACTTGGAATCACGTGCCCTCACAGAGTCGAGGAGCTCTGCTTGTAGTCTTTGAGGATGACAGAGGCGTACGTCACGTTCGGAGGAGTGCACAAAATTGACTCGGACACCGGCGAGTTGGGAAAGGGGCTCACTGGAGGACAAGCGCAATCTCGGAATGGAGAGGGAGGCATCAGAGCCAGAGAGTCCACCACAGCTAATTTGGCCTCAACCAGGTCCTCCTCATCATGAATCTGGGCATTGTTGTACATGTAGCCTCGGAGAAGGCCGAACTGCTCGTTCTCCATCTCCTCCTCCTCTAGAGGGGAGGCAGGCTCCTCATCGAATGGGTCGAGGTGCATGGGCAGCACCGGGTCCTGCTGGATGAGGTGGGCCTGGTGGTACACCGGCATGCCGCCGCTCACTGCGTCTGGCTTGTTTATCATATAACTGAGTTCAGGGATGCCACTGTTGAATTTGCCTAACACCACCTCCTCCTGTAGGTGGTCCATGATGACATGCTGGGGCATAAGACTATTTTTTTGCAGATGCTCCGGGGAATAGAGCTCCACTTCCTCCTCGTCCACTTCTTTTATCAGCCCACTGGCAGGTATTTGCCCAAGGGCCATCATGGGGGGATTGGCTGGGGGGTTGTATGTGATGGGCTCACTCTCATCCTCCTCAGCCACATTGTACAAAGTCTTAGTGCTGAGGTCTGAGAAATCCAGTGCAGTGTTTTGGTAGGTATTAGTTAAGGGTTTGATGACAGCCATCTGATTGGAACCTGCTTCCTGTCTCTTCACATGCACTGACAGTCTGTGCCACATGTGATCCCCTTTTGGAGGATGTCTTGCACCTGGTTCAGACCATGACACAGACTTTCCATTAGAACTATGAACAAAATAAAGACGACTGTTACTTCACAGGAACCCAGAAAAGTGGAGACAAAAACAGCGTTTCTGGTTCATGTAGAAAATGTAAATTTGCATGTAGAACGTGTGAGTAAATCACTGTATCCAGTCCTAATGTTTTATATTGTATGTCTGCATTCGTGATCCCACTTGTAATCCCTTAGCACACAGAGATGCTTGTTTTAAATGTAACAACAGATTAAAGGTTAAAATGGCTGTGTTAATTGGGTACTGACCTATATCCGTCACACTTTACAACAGGTGATCCTATAAAAGTGAATACAGCGAGACAACAGGTGCCCTTTGAGAAGGAATTGCAGTAAAACCAGCATCCCTGAGGTGCCTCAGGAGCAGGACTTACAGACTCAATTAATGAACCTACCTGCCGTTTCCCGTGTTCTTCTTCCTCTTGAACATGTTGAGCAGGCTGTTACTGCGGCAGGCAATTTTGCCGTCGCCGACATGCATGCGCACGGCGTCTGAGGTGGTGAACGCGCTGCGCACGTTTCTCTCTGGTTTGGCGATGATAATGTACATCTTTGGTGTAAACATACAACCCAACGCTACAGTCACACTGAGGCTCACAGAGAAGGATGTGGTAATGATCTTGTAGTTGCTGCCAAAGTAGATCGGCACAAACGCCAGCCAGATAATACAGGTGGTGTACATGGTGAAGGCAATGTATTTAGCTTCGTTGAAGTTTGCAGGGACGTTGCGAGTCTTGAAGGCGTAATAGGTGCAACTCATGATGAGCAAGCCGTTGTAGCCCAGTGGTGCTACAACACCAAGGTTGCTGGTGTTGCAGATCAGGAAGACTTCTCTGATGCTGGGGTAGGATTTAATGGGTTCAGGAGGCTCCATGATGATGAGGGTAACTTCCAAGGTGAGTTGCACACTGATCAGAATAAAGGCGATAACCACCTGAGCCCAAGCACTCATGAATCTTGGTTTTCTGGTACATATCTTCTTCTTGCTGCCTGCCAGGATGCGGGCGATACGGTTAGTTTTAGTAACTAGGGCTGAGTAGCACATGGCTGCTGAGAGTCCAACAAGAAGTCTCTGGAGGTAGCAGGATGCCACAGTTGGACGGGCGATGAGGGTGAAAGGACACAGGTAGCCCAGGAAAATCCCTGCAAGAATGATGTAGCAGAGTTCCCGGCTGGAAGATTTGACCACAGGTGTGTCACGGTACAAGACAAAGATGAAGGTTACAAAGGACGTGACCAGGATGCCCAGGCAGGAGAAGACCACCTGGATAATGGACTCTGGATTGCTCCACTCCAGGTAGTTCAGTGTGATTGGCTCACAGCCTAAAAATGGAAAAAGCACAAGATTAAATACTCAACCACAATATAATGAAAGATGATGATCATTTCAGCATCAGCTCAGTGACTGGATTCCTGATAATCCGTAGTGACTAAATGGCTAAATAGAAAGTGATTTCAGATCATCGAGGCTTTATTGTATAGACACATTCAAAATTAATCAAATACGTCTCAGCCTGAGAAAATACAGTAATTCTCAAAGTAGGTTTTTAGCTCAACTATAAATAAACCCTTTTCTACTCAGCCATGGCCAGGCTGGGCAGCAGCCAGCAGAGGAGGGGGCCCATGCAGCAGGACAAAGTAAATCACTGCGTTTTTCATAGATCCAAAAAAGTTCTCCTTTCTGCTTCATGTTAAGGACACACTTAAAATCTCATTGCACAGCTTAATTTACGTGATTGTAGAAGAGCAGGGTGTTTGGGGTTAGAAAAGTGCACAAGAGTCATATTCGTCTCTGTGCTCTACATTTTCTAGTTGCTGTGTGTGTGCGTAAAGGTCCTGCGTTAAAAGAAATGAAACAGCATGGAGGCAGCATGATGCTATTAAGAAAGTGTTGCGCCTTTGAATAGTGCAGAAGGCCTTTGAAAGTGGGCCAGAAGAGTGGTAAGTGAAGTAGGGCTGCTGTCGGATAAAATGGCGAAGATGATGAATGCTCTTAGGTGTCATGGGAAAGCAATGAAAATAGGACAGAACAGGTTTATGAAACAGCTCTGCGAAAATCTTAGCAGGACAAACTGTACAGAGTACAGGTGGTGGGCGGTGCAGTAAAAGCTTTGAGGAACTTAACTTTCTACAGCGCTTCTAATAAGACCAGAGAATCTTTTATCTCTTAATGCATCAATCATGCAACAGGAACTCAGCCTGTGGCTAATGAAGTAACCTAAATTCATCTGAATTGCAGAACAGAAAAATATTCAGTTCTAATCAGATTAGGCTTGTCGGCTTGGGTGAATTTAGCAGAGAAATAAAATTCAGGTGTCTTAAAGCAACAGTTTCCTGGCTCTATGTTATAGAGTTAAGCAGCACCAGCATCTAACAAGTGTACTAGTATATGTCTTATGACTGTTTAATCTAGGAGCAGTGGCGTCCTAAAGTTTAGGTTTAGGTTTAAAGTTTTGTTTATATACAGTATTTGGCTGCTCGCTGTAGCTTTATATTTAACAAGGAGATATAAGGGTGACATCAGTCTTCTAATTTTCAATATATCAAAAAGAAAGCAAATAATTGTGTTCCCCAAAATGTCAAACAGTTCTCTGTCAGCTCTGGTGCAATGTAAAGTGAGTTCGAAGCAGATCAGAATGAAAGAAGAAGAAACCAAAGCATAAAAGAAGACAAGCCCACCTTCCAGTTCTTCGTCAGGCCACCAGCCCATGTCACACGCCTTGCACGTGAACTCATCCTGGACATACTCATTGTCTTTGCAGGCTGTGCAAATCCAGCAGCAGCTCACTTCTCCCTTTCTGATCACCTGGTTGACAAAAGATGCATAGAAATGTATGAATACTTAATACTAAAATGGGCTCCCAAACACTAAACATGTAAAAATGTACTTAACTAGACAGTAATAAGACAGTAAAAACAAAGATAGAAAGGTGGATTAAATGAACAAAGATCAACAATTAACAGACATTAATATACTGTAAACACTAATAAGATAACTGATTTGTGGTTTTATGAGTATTTACAAATCTTTATACATTAATTACAAGCCATTAATAATAACGTTTGGGTTGCCAGGTTGTGAAAATGTCTTTCTAAAATGTGGATATAATCTGTATATTTTATCTATATATATATAACACCTTGACACTTTTTTTTAACATTTAATAGTTAAAAAGTTTTATTATTGGCAGACTTAATGACTCATGATGATTTATTCATAGATTTGCATCATTAAAATCATGTTTATACCAAATATTAATGCTGCTATTATAATAAACACAGGATGGTCACAAGATGTGAAGGAGGTGTCCTTTACCTTGATCTCCCCTTTGGAGCAGGGCTCGCTGCAGACAGAACGGACCATGTCACTGCGGTTCATTTGCATCATTTCATCATCAAGACTGAGCATTCCTTCGTGCCAGGAACCGATGTTGATATAGTCATAAACACTGTGCTCCACACGCTGGAAGTTCATAATCTCATACCTGACGGTGGAGAGAAAGACGTGACAGGAGGACAGGGCTTTACAAGGTTTCAGCTTTACTGAATCAATTCTTAAAGGGGAAATAAGGGTTTTATTGCCACACAGAAAAGAGAAATAACAATTTACCAACTGTAGGTTGACAGGTTCTTGATCCATTATTGTAGTCATAATGACATTCATATAGTATCCATTATATTTTAGTTGTGACTTATTTAGACTTATTAGCTGTTTATTAAAGACATTTGTTCATCATGTGATTCTCAGTTTTTGATGTTAAAGTGCACTAACACACACTGGAGCACACGTGTGCAGCAATATGAAAAGATAAACAAGTACCTCTAAGAGTCAGTAAAAACATGATATCCTAGGGGTGTTTAAGTTGCTTGTTAAAATGTAAGTTTAGCTATGATAAATTAAAATAAAAATTTGATAATACAGTAATCCTGTTGTATTCCAGTTTAACAAAGCTGTCTTAGTTGTCTTTGGTGAACTGTGAATTTGTTTTTGTTCTGAGG
>JAUBNQ010000014.1:5155183-5170974 GCA_032353495.1 Ctenopoma kingsleyae
TTGTTATTCTAGTACTTTGTAGTAGTATACAGCTGTTACCAGTTTCTAGTAATACACAAGTGTATTGGTTTTCAGCATATTACTGTTTTCTTGTATCAGCTTAATACGAGAATTTCCACTGGCTGGCATTGAGTGGCCTGGCGGGATCCTGGCTGATGAGATGGGGCTCGGCAAGACGGTTGAAGTTCTGGCTCTTATTCTGTTTAACACCCGGCAGGACCTGGAGCAGGAGGCCCTCACACTGCCTGTGGTGAGTCTGCTGTTATAAATACAGGCTTTAATAAATAATAATAAATACAGGATTTCTCCTTTTTTGTTACCTTATTTTTCTTTGTCTTTACACCCTACAGCAGTCATGGACGATTATTTATTATTTATTTCATAGTTATATTCTTTAAAGCACACTCCAGCAAATTTATGAAATGTAAAATCATATTTTTTTATTTTGCAGGGAAAATCTGTGAATTACTTTGTTCCTCCTCCACCACTAGAACAAGAGAAGGTTATCTGCTGCAAGTCTGAAGCTCAGCCTAAAATAAAAGTGTCCTACCCAAGTACGTCCCTCCTGATGTTCTCAGACGTTGCAGCTTTTCGTGACATTTCAGTTTGATTTAGATTTTTCTTCATGATTATTTTTCTGCAGCCGTGCGGGTCATGCTACTCACTGCAATAAAAGAGATGAGATCTGGAAAAGGAGCCTCAGTCAACGCCATATTTACTTATATCCGTGCCACCTATGGGTATGATCTCTTAAAGAATCGCAACCACATCAGGAAGACGTTGATGAAGCTGATAGATGAAGGCCTGGTTGACCGGGTCAAAGGTCGTGGCTTGGCTGGGTCATTCAAGCTGGGAAAAAACTACAAAGAAACAAAGAAGACATTAGCAGGAGCATCCAAGCCTGTAAGAATAAATGTCTCTAATATTAATCTTTTATGTTATAAATATTCCTTTGCTTTAACCTCAAACTTTTCCGTGTTTTCTTCTTTTTAGAATTCAAAAAGCACAGAGAGCACACCCAGGAAAATGTTTCAGAGACGGGCCAAAGAGAAGGCAGAGGCAGCTCTTCAAAACTCTCTTACAGAAGATCAAGTAGATCTGAGTTTCCCTTCATCTGACTGTCCTGTACCAGAGGAAATGGAAACAAAAAAGGAATCAGATGAAAGTCTGAATGAGAAAGCAGATCAGTCAGGTGCTGTGATGGACACGTCCACAACTTTCTTACGGGCATCTCAGGATAAAAGTAAGTCAGATACACCAGACATGCTGAGGACAGATGATCCACCTGAAGACAAAGGAAGTGCCCCTCAGCTCGATTCGCAGGAGCAGGCAGAAACCCCCACCAGAGCGTCCGTGGTCCCTTTCAACACCCCAGACTACAGATTTGAGTGCATCTGTGGTGAACTGGGAATCATTGACTACAAAGCTCGTGTGCAGTGTATGAACTGCCAGCTGTGGCAGCATGCAGACTGTGTTAACTACAAAGAGGAAAGTCTCGAAACTACACCTTTCTACTGCCCTCACTGCCTGGTGGCCATGAAACCCGTCTCCACTGGTGCCACCCTAATCATCTCCCCGAGCTCCATTTGCCACCAGTGGGTGGAAGAAATCAACCGACACATAAGGTCGTCCTCACTCCGAGTGCTGGTGAGAACCTAGAGGGATCTTTTGGTATTAGTTTCTTATCCATCATGTAGAAGTCAGTGGTCAGTGTGGTCAGTTAACCAATACTGTACACATTACCAAAACTCTTCAAATGACTTTTATTCTTTTTTGAAGGATGTGCACACTTCTCTGCTCTTAACTTTATTTTCTCACATTTTAACCTGGACAAAACTATTAAGCATAATTAATACAATTGCTTCCGTCTCAGGTTTATCAGGGTGTGAAGAAACATGGATTCATCCAGCCACACATGCTCGCGGAGCAGGATGTGGTCATCACCACCTACGACGTGCTGCGGTCAGAGCTCAACTACGTCGACATCCCCCACAGTAACAGCAAAGACGGGCGCCGCTTCCGCAACCAGAAGCGCTACATGGCCGTTCCCAGCCCTCTGGTGGCTGTGGAGTGGTGGCGCATCTGTCTGGACGAGGCTCAGATGGTTGAATGTCCCACTGCGAAGGTGAGTTAGAGAGAAACCAGTGATAAGGTGTTTCAGGTTTTGTGTTTATAACCAGAATACCACAATGATGCAGGATGCAGGACAGATTTTATTCAAAATTTGTAGTTGAGATGTGAAAATGTTTTGCACAATGTTTTATTTCATTTGTTTAGAAAACATTGGTTACTTCCTGTTTATTTGTGCTGTCAGGCAGCAGAAATGGCTCTACGTCTTGCATCTGTCAACCGATGGTGTGTCAGTGGCACTCCCGTCCAGAGAGGCTTAGAAGGTAATACCAAGAAAACTTTATGTGAGAAAAATGTGTCTCTAGCACATTAGCAGGACTTGGAGGACCTTTGTTTAGGCTTGTTAGGCTCTCCACATTCATCAATCAAAAATCATTAAAACTTTTTTAAGACAAAAAAAGATTTTAAAAAGTTCTTTCTTAAACTGATTTTAATCTCTGTATAGATCTGTATGGACTTGTACTTTTCTTGGGAGCAGACCCGTACTGGGTGAAACACTGGTGGGACCAGCTGCTTTATCGGCCTTATCGACATGGAAACACTGAACCTCTGTACAATGTAATCGCTCAACTATTATGGCGATCAGCTAAAAAAGATGTCATTGATCAGGTAGGATTGTCAAAGTTCAGAATTTCTTTATGAATTCTCTATTCACAAATTTTATCAAAAAGAAAAAAGTTCTGAAATGCTGTGAAAATGTTTTAATGATATAATAAACAATTCAGGATTTGTTCTGTTCTTCTTTTCCAGATCCAGATTCCCCCACAGACAGAGGAGGTGCACTGGCTGCACTTCTCCCCCGTCGAGGGTCACTTCTACCACCGTCAGCATGAGGTCTGCTCGCAGGACGCTCTGGTCAAACTCAGGAAGATCTCAGACTGGAGCCTGAAACTTGGCAGCCTCGACCGCCGCACCGTCAACACCATCCTGTGCCCCCTGCTGAGGCTGCGCCAGGCCTGCTGCCATCCGCAGGCTGTTAGGGGGGAGTTCCTGCCTCTGCAGAAAAGGTAGCTGACACTTGGTATTCTGTTTTCAAGGAGCTCATTGGAGAAAAGAGGTCTTTTTCTGAAGGCAGCTGCACCAGATAATTAACAATCTAGCTGGATTAAATGGAGTATCACAGGATTAGTAATGGTAGTAGGCTGGAGCAACATTTGGTCAGTTATACACTGTGGAGTTGTGTTTATTTAAAGCTGACCCATTCTATGTAATTTGGTTTGGAGGGTTTGTTAATTGGGTTTCTCTGTCCCCTCCCCAGCACCATGACAATGGAGGAGCTCCTGAAGTCCCTGCAGAAGAAATGTCGAGTGGAGTGTGAAGAAGCTCACAGACAATTGGTGTGTGCTCTCAATGGCCTGGCTGGAATCCACATCATCAGAGGTATAAAACCCCACTTCTGGACGTGTTCTCGCTTTGCTCCAAGTTTCCCATGGGAATCAATTCAAACAAAACACAAGCCATGATCTCATCTTTGTGTCTCCCAACACAGTTTGAGATGTTTTGTTATATGTCTGAGGTGATATCTATAATGTGTCTATGTGTTCTGGGTTGGCATGTCTCATTAAGTCTACATGTCACAGACATGTTGAGTGTCACTAATGATTATCGTTTCCTTTGCCACCTGCAGGAGAGTTTGTAGAGGCAGCAGACATGTATAGAGAAGTGCTTCGTTCATCAGAGGAACACAAGGACAGACTGAAAACAGATTCATTACAGGTACCTCAGTCCATTCATATTTCTTTCACGTGCAACATTTGATGGGATTTATTGCTTAAATAAATAAAATTCAATTAAAAATGGAACTAAATCAGATTCAGTTGAATGTTGGTTGAAAGTATATTGATTGCTCACAAATAATTTATTTCATTATTTATAATAAAAAAAAATCTGGAAACATTTTTACTGGTGAAATAGAGGCTTCATGCTACCCACAATCTGATGGAGCTGCTGAGTGCAAAGCATCCTGGGATACCTCCCACGCTGAGAGATGACCGATTAAGTGAGGAGGTAATTTTAAAATATTTCTTAAACACTTAAACATTTAATCGAGTAAGGAATTAGCAGTCAGTAAATAAAACCTGCACTATCTGCAGTTCTTGCATGCTGATGTTCTAAGCTTATTTTTTTAGAATATCCATTGCAACTGTGCTTTCTGTCTGTCTCTCTCTTTTTCTGTGTCTCTTTAGGCTGAGCAGCTGCGACAGCACTACATGACCAAATACGACTCAGAGGTGGCAGACGCTCGCCAGGCGTTGCAGCCGGTGTTACAGAACATCAAAGAGCTGAAGCGCAAAGTGAGAAACGTCTTTACGTCCGTAAATAACAGATAATCTGCTACGTCACGCGGTGTTTTAGTACATGGAGCAAAATTAAATTGGAAATGGTGAATTTTAGTAAATAGACGATGATGATGATGATGATGATGATGATGAACTTTGTTTCTGAAGGTTAAACTGAACTCTCCTTGGTGGCTGGATGTTATCCAGAGGGCGATCCGCTGCTCCACTGATGATGATCTGGTGTTCCGGGTCAAAAATGAGCTGACATCCAGCTACAAACAACAAGCTCACAAGCTCTCCATGGCTGACAAGTAAACTATATATAATATATAGGTATTATACTGTAAATAATATAATAATAGTTATAGATAGATATAGATATAGATGTGCTAACAGCAAATGTGTGTCCTGCAGGTTCCGTGATGCCTGTGGTCTGCAGTTCCTGCTTACCACACAAATGCAAGACCTGATGAAATCCCAGAAGACTGTGCAAGATGCAGTGAAGAGTCTTGAAGGTCCAGCTTCACAAAAAGTTATAGACGAGGCCACGATTTGTCACCTCAGGCCTATGAGACTGCCCCTCAATAAGTAAGCGTCAGTCGTTTAAAGTCTTTTTTTCATTTTGAAAACCAGACGTTTTAACATTTTATCATGGCCACTAAATGTTTTAGTTTTATCTTTTCTTTTATAACTAATTTTTCTGTTGTCACCATCTAGCTGCGTTTTTTGCAAAGCAGATGAACTTTTCACGGATTATGAGTCCAAGCTGTTTTCTCACACGTAAGTAAAGCAATATTTTCCACCTGTCAGATTTTCAATCGGATTCAATGAAAACATGGAGATGATTCATCTAAAAAAAAAAAATTTTAAAAAATCCCTGACAGGGTGAAGGGTCAGACAGCCATCTTTGAAGAAATGATTGAGGATGAAGAGGGGCTGGTGGACGACCGTCTCCCCACCACCAGCCGAGGACTGTGGGCAGCCAGTGAGACTGAACGCACTTTGAAAGCCATCCTGTCGTTTGCGAAAGTTAAACGCATGGACTCGGAGGTGGTGGAGGAGGGCAACACCTTCATGGAGCTGTTTGAGAACTGGAAGAAGGAATACAAGGTGCTACATGAGTACTGGATGGTGCTGCGGAATCACGTGTCAGCCATCGACGAGCTTGGTATGGCTACAGAGAGGCTACGTGTGCGTCTCCCTGACGAGCCAAAGCCCAAACTGCTGCACATCATTGAGCCACATGAGGTAAATTAAATACAGCAACAGAGAAGGAAGGCAGGAAGAAATATTGCGTTGTTAGGGCTGTAAATTTATTAACCATATGCTCATTTAATTTCCTCTCCTCCTAAATTTACAGTATCACTTTACATTGTCATTTATCTTCACACTAGTGGTTCATTTCTGCTTTAATATAACTCTTTTGGGATTAAAGTGTTTGATGTAACCTGTGACCCTAGTATCAGGCTTTGTTTTGTGCTGCTGTAAGTTTCTGCCTTCACTGTTTTTATTGCATTCCTGACCTCTGGCCGCGGTTGTTGTGCTTCCAGGTGGAGCAGAACAGAGTCAAGCTTTTGAATGACCAGGCAGTCGCTAAGTCTCAGCTCCAAAAGAAGCTTGGTCAGTTTCTGTATCTCACAAATCTGGAGAAGGTATTTTTATGTTTAATATTAACTACAAGTTACACAAACCCTTCTCAGATTCTATCTCAAAGTGTGTAGTATTATCTCACTCTAAAAAAAAAAAAAAAAATCAACGCCTTTGTTTCAGTCCCAGGACAAGTCTACGGGGGGGCTGAACCCAGAGCCATGTCCCATCTGTGCCCGTCCTCTGGGACAGGAGGTGAGCACTGTTTAGTTGTGAGACAGAACTTGTTAATTGTGAGTTTGTTACGTATTTTGTTTAGGTCAGTGTCTCTTTGGTGACCCTATAAAAATGTTCCTGCTCCTGACTTGACGCCGGCTGGGTTTTGTGTTCAATGTGTAATGGATGAAATGTGCCTTGCGGTGACTAAAGAAGGAAACAGAAAACCTCACCTTCTGTAAACTGTCTTATCAACATTGGACAGTGTCTAAAATTACATCTGCTCTGAGGCTAATTCTCCAGCCATCAATTTATGTGTTTAACATTTGATCCGTTAGACATGTTATAATGGTAGCGATGTACCTGATGCACGGATGAGGGTGCATGAAGTTAGCAGCTTGACGACTTCTCTGTGTAATGTTTGAATTTTCAGTTTGTGGTTAAATGAAGGTATTTACAACATAAAACTATATTTCTGTTCATCGTGTTTATTGGAGATCAGGAAAAAAAACTGTAAAAGTGAATAATAGTAGCAGTTCTTTGCCAAATGAACTAAATATTTGGGAAACAATTTTATTTTGATAATTCTTCAATTCTTATTAGATTGGATCATTTCTTCTATTTTTTTAATCCCACCAAGCTCTTAGGTACAAGAGTGCATAGTGTGGAATAAAAAGCTCTTGTTGCAGATCCTAAGTCTAGAGTTGCTACCCAGGGTGATCCTAGATTTGTTCTCATGACACATTAACTGCAGAATGATTTATCGTTATTAAGCAGCACTAACACATTTTTATCAGTAAAGTAACATGGGTCACCGGTTGTGTCTTTTGTAATAATCATTTCTTCCCTTTCTTCTCTTTTCCAGTGGGCAGTGCTGACGTGTGGCCACTGCTTCTGTAATGAGTGCATTGCTATTATTGTGGAGCAGTACAGTCTTGGCTCAAGGCGACGTGCCATCAAGTGTGCCATCTGTAGGCAGACCACGTCCCACGCGGAGATTTCCTACGTCTTCACCACTCAGTCGTCCAGTCAGGACCAGGACATCCCAGTCAAGGTCAGTCAGCATCACCATCTGGATTTAGATTTTTATTATGTTAGTTATGGTCATCTTGTTTATTAATTAACACAGTAACACATTCCTCTTCCTGTCTTTGCCAGGGAAGCCACTCCACCAAAGTGGAGGCAGTGGTGAGAACACTGAAGAAGATTCAAGTGACTGACCGCGGGGCCAAGTGTCTCGTCTTCTCTACGGTAACTGTAAACAGTCCCTCCCCTGTAAGGTAGTGATTTATTTTAGTTGAGTCTGCATCTGACCCTCTTTGTTTTTTTCTCTCTCCCTCACAGTGGCAGAGCGTCCTAGACATCATTGCCAAGGCCTTGTTTGACAACAACATGGAGTTCTCACAAATCAATGGGATTCACAGATTCCAGGTTTGACTTTGCATTGTTAGAAAATCAGGATGCTCACACCTCCAAACCATAGCAGTAATTTTATCTCCTTGAGAGATCTCTAATCTCCTTGATTGATTAAAACCCTCAGACCTACGTTTTAGATTGCTGTATTGAAACAATAATCAATAATGTAATGTATCACTTGATATGACTCTAATTTCTATATTAATAATTGCAATTTTCCAGGAAAATCTGAGCTCCTTCAAATATGAGGAGAAGATCAACATTCTGCTTCTTCCTCTTCACACGGGTTCCAACGGTCTGAACATCATTGAAGCGACTCACGTGTTGCTTGTCGAGCCAATCCTCAACCCAGCTCACGAGCTCCAGGCCATCGGCAGGGTGCACCGGATTGGCCAAACCAAGTAAGATGCAGAACGATTTGTAGCGAGAACGTCAGTAAACAAATAAGATATAACATGTTGATTGATTGATTGAACGTGATAGGTCCTGGTAGATCAGCTTTGTTAACTTTAAACAGAGTTAGGCCAGCTGTTCCCCCCTGTTTCCAGTTGTCATGGTAGATTAATATAACATATTTAGTTTCAAAACACTGTGAAAAATCAAAGCTTACATCGCGCAGACCTTGGTCAAAGCTGTAAAATCCTTAAACTTGCAGTTTGATGGTTGAAAATATTTACTCCTGAAACCAAATGTGATCTAGATTTCTATTTGAATTCCACAGTGGTGCATAGAGTGCTGGATTATCCAGTAATACATGTTTAAAATAGGATGAAAATACTGTTAAAAATAGAAATACTGTTATCAGGCAAAATAAACACAATGGACATCTGAAATTAAAAAGGTTAGAGGTTAGATAAATGTCATTATTTCTCCTTTGAGACTGGTATAAATTTAACTGGAGAAATATCCATTAAGAACATGGCTGTTATCTGAATTCACCTCAGTAATGCCCATCATGGTCAGTGCTCCTGCTGTTTTGTACATTCAGTCTAATTTCTGTCCTCTCTTTCCACCAGGCCAACGTTTGTTCACAGATTCCTCATTAAATCCACTATTGAAGAGAGAATGCAGGCAATGCTGAAGACTGCGGAGAAAAGGTAATGAAGTGAAATTACGATTGTATTTAAAACTCGTTTATTCAAAGGGCAGTTCTGACATCTAATGGTTGGAAGTATCTTACTTTGTGTTTCTGTTTAATTCTAGTCACACCAGCACAACCATGAAGCACTCGGAGGCTGCCGTGCTGACAGTAGCGGACCTGGCAGATCTATTTACTGAAGACACTGAACCTCTGGAGTAAATCTGAACAGTGGCTTAAGAAAAACAGAGATAGCTCACACTTAACACAGCGATAGAAGTGCTGTGATTTTGCACATTCCAGTTTTTTATCCAAATATACGGAAACTATTTCCAAAAAGATATTTTAGCAAATCAATGACAGCAGATCCTGGTCAGATTTTAAATATGTTTTCTCGTATTTGTGTATTTAGGCCTTTTTTCATTGTTGTAACTCACTGATTCATTAACTACTTCAGCTACTTCAGACAAGTTCCTGTCTGATGAGTGCAATTTACTAGACTGTACAATGTTGTTGTGTTAATCTAGTTATGTACATTTATATCGAACCTCTGTGTGCTGTAAGACAGATGTAAAATGAGTTCAGATGCTGAAATGACATCAGTCATTGATGTATTCTTAGATATTTTAGGAAATAAAAATCTGTTCACAGCAGAATGCTAACTTATGTCTAAGTCTTTTTGTGTGGTGCTTTTATTGTGGTTTATTTCTATGTAGTAAAAATGTTAGCAGGAAGGAGGTCAGTGATCTTTACTCGCTCTCTTTTTTACTTCTTAACGATAATCGCAAACTTGAGATTATAGCATTCTCTTGAAGGATTCTCTCCTTCCGGACTGTCTGCTAAAACAGCGCCAGAAGGTTCAGCCCAACACTTGTGCATGTCTTATTTGCAAGACAAAAAAAGCAGAAGACTCAGTCTCTTGGAAACTCATCTTGTAAATTGAACTCATTAAACCTCATTGCGGCAATTATCTAATCTTTTTCTTAAATTGCTACTTACAAATTGTCTGGACAAGGTTAACGGATGTATGGCTGTTTTATTACGCTTTCCTTGTGACAAAGCCTTTTAAAATGTGATGAAAATAATCTTTCCTTTCTTCTGTTTGCCTGCTTAAGTATTTTATGGCCTGTTCCACCACACACACACTCACAGGTCTTTGGCATTGACTCGTAATGAGTTTCTTTTTGCCTGACTGACTGGGATTCCCGCACTAGTAAAGGTTTTAAAATGTCCAGACAAAAGACGTAGACAACAAAGAGTGCTAGCTCTGTACTGTTGTTTCTTTTTGCATGGTTACCAGACGTCTTGTTGCTCCTCGTAGTAAGAAACTGTTGTAAGATGTTTACTAAGAGGACATCACCACAGTAGGCGGTAACATAAGTGTTACCTTGGACTCCCTTCAGTTTCCCCTATTCATGTGCGGAATCTCATTGTTGGTGGGGACATCCTTCAAGCTGGTGTTTTAAGGCTGGAAGGAGGTTCCCACTTCATTAGAGCTGTGTCCTGAGGGTTGGAGTAAGAGAGGGGTGCTACGTCTTGTGGTGACAGCAGGCTCCGGTGAATAGTCCCTCAGAAGATTCACAGAGTTTCGGGGAAAGAGCCAAAAGGCAGTGGAGTGCCTGAGCTAAGAGAAACCAGAGGGAAGGTCCTTGGAAGATGGCACCTGCAGGTTTGGTTTTTGCCTGGTTACTGCTCACTATGAGGATGTTCACCTTGGCAATGAATCAGGAGCCTGAGGAGGAGAGTGAACTCACACCACACTTCACACCACCGGGTATGAAAATGTCAAGGGTTAAGCAGACAAGGATAACCTTTAAGAAGCCATTAAGAGTCATTTTTCATATTGACAATTATTGGTTAAACACAGGTTTCCCTGGCTGCAAGAGCTTTGAAAAGTTCTACATTTAGTATTGGTAAAAGAAGCAATGCTACACTGTAAAGATACTCAAGTACAAGAACGAGTGCTGCATGTAAAGCTGGCATGCTAAAATATTATTAGACCACTCTCACAGTATTGTATTTTAGATCATAATTATTGATGCATGAATGTTTTAACAGAATTTTACTGCTGTTGCTGGTCAAGGCAAAACTTCATGTACAGTATATTATTGTGTAGCTTAACATCTGATTTTCAAATGTGAAACCTTAATTTGAAAAATAAATGTAACGAGGGAATGGACAACGGAAATATTATCATATTAAACTATATATACGTTTTAAAATTACACTAATGAGTTATTGGTAGCTACACTTTCTACAATAAACAGATTGTCTGACTAAAACGACACACACAGTGAATCTCTCTGCTGAGTGTGTTAATGAGTGAAAGGAAAAATACACAAAAATTATATGCAGCACATTTTAAATACCATCATCTTTACATTACATTATTACGCTGAAAATTATTTTTGGAATTTTTAATCAGTTTTTATCTTCTTTCCCTTAGAGCTCAATGAAACTGTCATATGTACCAATGACCACATGGACGTTATTATTCCCAGTGCTTTTTTCCTCAGCAAAGTGCCTCCCGTTTATGTGAGTCAACGTCAAAAAAAAAAGTATCTCTAGTACTGATTTCCTCTGTGTTTTGCTGTTTAATTTTGCGTGTAAATTGAGTATTCGATTTTTGTAATGTTGTTTCCTCTGTGTAGGTGTGGGATTTGCATTTAAATGACCCAGAGTGCCGTGGTGTTGAGCTCGGAGATGACTATGTTTTCAGCATAAAGACAAATCTCTCAGATTGCGGAACTATAATGGTATGCCCTTCAATAATTTGCTAATCATTTTATTCATCATCATGTTATTTAAAGTGTGTGACTTTTGCCTAGTCAGGCCACGTGTGCAGGGTTTGAGAGTGCAACAAATCAAACGTTGCACGTGAACTCAGACGTTTAGAACAACTTTTCACAAAGGCAGGAGACATCAGTTTAAAGCAATATAAAGACAAACTACAACTGGTTTCTCCATCATTATAAATTATATTTTACGATGTCTACGTTGTTGTGGGAACTAGCAGCCCAATCAGGAGCTGCTTCACACAGTTTATTGCACTTTACAGAGACAATGACTGGGATAATACAAGGCCAGAAACAGGGTCTGCAGGGTCTCAGTGGACTGAGAACTTCTGTGTTCAGATGGGTACTTTGGAATTAGCTCACAGAAAGTATAATAAGATGATAATAAGAAAGAGAAAAGCACATACTCTGTGTCCAGACAGAAAGGATCACAGAGAAAGGATGGGGGGGTGCCATATTCGCCAAGAGAGAAAGGCAGCGTTGTTCCTTTTCCCTATAACAGCTCAGGAACTTCTTCAAATCAGCCATGGAGCCCTGAATGGCCTTGTAGTCCTAAATTATCAGGATTTGCATGGAAATGATAATTATCTGTTGGAGTTCACTGAATAGGAAAGCCATAAATCATTGTCCAGCAAGCCCACTGATTATTTTAATCCAGCTACTCATGGATTCAGACTTAGGTTTAAATCCCCACTTCAGCAAACAAGTGTATTTGAATTGCTTGCTTGGAATGCATAAAGGTTTTTCTTGTAAAGTGAGGAAAAGTTTAACACAGCTTTTAACAGAGAGGAAATCTTTCAGTTCTCCACCTCAGCAGTTTTACAAGATTTGTGCCTAATGGCTGAGGAAAGTGAGCCTGCTCTGGATTAGACGGCAGTTGCCAAAGGAGAAGAATGTCATAGCTGTCGCTCTTGCTTTCACCTTGAACTTAAGTCCTTTGAAAATCCAGTGCCAGAGAAGAAATGATGGAACTGTTGGGTTTGTAGGTCAGCCATTTTCACTAAAACATGACACCGTCTTTGCTTGTGTTTCAGTGATCATTCTGTATTTATGGGACACAGAGCCTTCGTATTACCAAGTGATAAGTGCAAAGGCCAGTGGGGTCGTGTTGTGAAATGGTGAAGACCTGTTACTTTCTGTCAGTTGTGCTCATAGTGGGGGGTTGTGTGTTGACCAAGAGCTAGTAAAAGATGCCTTGACGGTTAGAGCTTGCTGCTCTGTGACCACAGAGATGACACAGAATGTAATATCTATTGCAGTGATAGGGTGCAGGTAAACTTCCCTGTGCAGTTGAAAAGTTTACTTCAATTGCACTGCTCAGTTAGCTTACTGTCGTAGGAACCCAGTGTGAAAAGATACTAATATTTGATATCAGATTTAAGTTGAAGTGAAGCCATGAGGTAGATGACTGCGGTTCAGGGTCAGTGGGTTGCCAGAATTGTTGGACTGCCTGGGGTTTCCACTGACTAAATTAAAACGTAACAGAACATAACAGTGTAAACAGAGAAGCCCTGTTGATATAATAAACCATCAACCCCATAGCTCCCTCCTCATCCTCATCCATGCCAAATACACGTGTGTGCTTCTCATCCAAAAGAATATAATGTATTATCTTGTGTGCTGGCCAAAAATAGAAGTAAATGTAATATATCTTTATTGATTATTTTTCAACTGACCTTCTTATTTATCTGTCATGTTCTGTCCTTAGGCCTCAGACGAGTCACACATCATGTTCATAAACACCATACACAACAATGACTCAGACGTTGTAACAAGAAACTACATTAATATAACATTTGTGTGTCGCTACCCCCTCAACTACATTGTTCAACAACCCAATGGTGGAAACATGATTAGAGTGGACGTCAGGTAAGTGTTTTTTAATCTAATGACTCCATCTGAGAGTAAAATTGTTGTTAACATCTATTAATCCTCTTTCTACAGAACCATTACTCTGAACACAGAGGATGGAAACTTTTCAGTGTCGATGTTACTGTACAAAGATGAAGCCTTTGAGGACAGATGGACCACGGTGCCATCACTAACACTGGATGACAACATCTTTGTCAAAGTTTTCATGGTAAAGCACCTGGAATGATAAAGTCCATTATTACGGTTCATACTACAGATTATTAAGATTTGTTTGGGTTTTATCTAAATAAAACTTTAATTTCATAATATTACACTATGTAAAGCAATAGACTGTGATTTGTGATACTAAGACCATCACAGTAGTGGGTAATTACAAGAGCCTCTTTAAGATGAGTCATGTTAGAGGAAAAAAACACTTTAAAGCGTTTAAAGTATTCTTACTATTGACAGCTATTTTTGGATTAGGTTAAATGTTAATGCAATATCTTGTGTTGCAAGATCATTTAAGTGCTGCTCACCTTCTCTTCCATGTCATTATAACTTCTTGGTACAGCTGTTGTTTACTCTCTATGAATCAGCACTTGTACAAACTGACTCGTCTGTCACTTAACCCTGTATGTTTCATAGATACCGGCTCACCTGATGCTGCGCATGGAGAGATGCTGGGCTACGCCAACCAGTGATCCGTCCAGCAATATACAGTACACTTTCATCAGAGACAGGTCTGCCATGGGACTGTTTAAATAAAAGACATAATCTCATGATGTATCCATACACTGATGCTTATAGAAAACCGTATTTTGTTCCTTTACATTTTCCATCTTCCAGCTGATAAAGTAAGTTTTATCAGCAATTTTCTTATACAAGATATTTTTCAGTATCTTGTGTGAATAAACCCCGTGTTGAAACCTGCTTATTGCTTGCACTGTGGCTGTGTTATTTCACCACACTTGCAAACAGCTTTAAGTCCTCTTACAGGAGAGCTGTTGAAATCTGAAATAAGAGAATTTGTTGCTTAGAGAGCTGGCCAGACAACAACTCTCAGAGCCTGGTCATGTGACTCCTGTCTGAGAGGCCACATGCGATTCAGGTCAACAGCTGTGCATGCCCTTGACGACCAGCCAGTATTTGGTACTGTTAGCAACAGCAGAGCAATGAAATGCACAATTATTTCACAATGCTGGAGAGACAGGAAAATACTCTAACCAGTTGGTCCCTCATTGTGTTCAGTCACTTCAGTTAATGTTTACCTTTCAAAGCTATGCATTTCATCACAACAGTTGAAATATGTTCCTTGTGTTTTTAAAGTACGACATTTAATTCAAGGTTAAAATCTCACTACCACCTGCATGACGTCTATGTCTCCCTCCCTTCCTCCCTTAGCTGTCCAGTGTTGTCAAACGAACAGACCCTGAGTGTGCTGAGGAATGGTCAAGGTCCAGAGGCCATGTTCAGGATACAAATGTTCAAGTTTGTGGGCAACTCATATGCCAACGTCTTCCTCCACTGCAATGTCCAGATCTGCCACAACACCCCAGGCCTGTGCCAACCAGTGAGTCTGCTCATGCAACAGTATATGCATCAGTATACAGAAGCCAGTTCAGACAAGTACATTAGTCTGCTGTACATGCAGCTTGAGTCCTTGAGTCCTTAATATAGATCCATTGGCAAAGAATTGTTTTCCAGCTACTGCATATCAACTACCAGTTAAACCTCTCTGCTTTTGAATGTGCACTGCTTGACACTGAGGCTTAGTGCATCTCTGTTCCATTCATGTTTCGTTCGTATTTCCCAAACAGAACTGTTCTGGTGAAGATGGTTTAATGAGAACACGTAGAGACATCCCTCTGTCACATACAGTGTCTTATGGACCAATCAGACGACTACTAAATGATAGTGAAAAGCCCAGTCTAAGTATGTTTTTACCTCATATTTAATCTCAAATATGGATCATAGAGCTCTAGCTTTTAAATCTTCAAATCTTAAGGATTACAGATACTGGAAACAATACAAATGCAAAGTGTGGTTTCACCTGTATCCTTTTCTCTGTAGATGCAGGCGGAGCCCCCCCTGTGGAGACATTTGTCCTCGGAGGGCTGTTGGTCGTGTTGCTGCTGATCACAGGGGTGTTTGGGAGGCTGTGGCTTCGCTCCAGACGTTTCTACCCAGCCCGGGAGGCGCAACTCACTCTGTCCAATATTCACCACATCTCAGAGGTGGCCTCATGAATCAGCATGAGCAGACATATGGACAAACTAACACCTACACATGTACAAATACAAACATATGTGTGATTTATAATAATAATCATAATGCATATCCATATGTTTCTCTTTATAAAACATGACTTTGTTGATTTGTAGGAAGTCAATACAATAAAGGTCTCCCTCATGTGTTGTCACTGTGCATTTATTTAAG
>JAUBNQ010000014.1:5171074-5189485 GCA_032353495.1 Ctenopoma kingsleyae
TTAGACTCATTTGAAATACTTTTTAAACAAGTGAGTTTTCAAATGTTTCTTAAAGGTGGTGATAGTCTCAGCTAGTCTAACTTTATTTAGACTATTTATGACACTACCAGTCGAAAGTTTGGACACATACGGAAATGACTATGTTTTTGAAATAGAAGCAGAATCTTTAACAACAAATTCTAATCTGAAATACAGTGCAGTTAATATTAAAAATGACTATTGTATATAGAAACTGTCTTTTAAAGGAATATTTACACAAACATACCTATACCTAGAGGCCTATAATCATCAAACATTAGTATTGTCTTCCAATAGCACATTATGTTTACTAATGGAAGTTTATTAAATAAAGAGGCTTTTCATGGCAAAGATGGTAAAGCCTATGTGTGTCCAAACTTTTGACTGGTAGTGTATATGTAAACCTGTCCTGCGGGTTTTCCCCAGTCTGTCTATTTCAGTGCCCCATGGTCGGGCTGCGTCCCAAATATGACTGACCCTTTTACGCGATGACGCAATAGAGCGACGTCCCACTCCAGGATCAACACAAACGCCGACTGACTCAAGCAGCGAAGGACTCAACACCCGGAGCGACAGTCACAGCCGCTTCATACTGTAACAAGATTTGGACACATTAATTCCGTGAGATGATTATGTAGCTGTAGATTCCCGCGGTGCTGGTGTCAACGAAGCTGATATAACTAAAGAACTGTCAACGAAAGACGCCGTAACTCCGGTAAGTTGTTTCTAGAAGCTACCAGCTAGCTAGGCTAACGAAGTAGCTGCTAATGCTAACTGACTGGCCATGTTGTTGGTGTTCTTTTGTTTAACTTAGCAAAGTTTTGTGACTTGTCATTTAAACCATTAAACATCCGTTGCGCAGTTATCATGAAAACAATGCATTGCTATTAGATAGATGGTGGGGATGTTAGTGGTGCCAAGAGTACAGTTAGTTATAATTACTATAACCGGCTCTTGATGTGTTTTTAGCTGTTTGCTAACCTGACAGCTATTCTTGCATAATTTAGTTAGCAAGTAGTTGCTTGTCATTGGTTTCAAAGAACGATAATTCTCCTGTGTAACACTGCGGTTTGCAGCATTGTTGTGTAAATGTATTGTTTCGGGTTCCTTTAGCCAACACTCATTATCCCATAAATCCCTTCGCACAAGTAGTTACCAAACAAGCCCGAGGCGAATGATTCAGTAGTATTTAAGTCGTGGGTCTGTTGTTGTTGTTGGCTGGCATGCTAACAGACTGAATGAAGAAGAATTTGTCTGACATGTTACCAGACTCCATGAGTAAATGACAATTCTCAGAGCCTAATGATGAGAGGTCAGATTTGCTCTGGAGTCCTGGAAGAACCGGTGTCCCCGTGAAACTTAAGAGGGTGTTGTGAAATGTTGCTGGACATCATAAAGATTTAGTAACACACAGAGAGAGCACCCGTGAGACCAGGTTACAGGATACTTTAAAGGTATGGGACCCTGCGTGTGCTGTGTCAGAAGGTCGCATTAAAGTAACCCCAGAATACTAGGTTTAAACAGACTGCTGCATGCTTCCATAAAAGCTTTGTCATGTTTGTCACTCAAACAGATATTTATTACTGACTTTGTTCCAGATTTCCTTGTCAGAATCAGCTGGGGAAGGAGCAATACAATAAAAATGGAGAATCTCCACCCCCACTGCCTTAAATGCATCAACAGAAGATGCATGGTAAGACCAGAGAATGGTGTTTCCTGTGACCTCATCGGCTGTCCTCTTGTCTGTGGGGCAGTTTTTCACTCATGCAAACTAGAGGAACATCGTCTGCTGTGTCCATATGAACGACTGCCTTGCCTAAACAGTGGGTTTGGCTGCCCATTCACAATTGCAAGGATTAAGATGGCACAACATCTTGAGACTTGCCCAGCAAGTATAGTATGTTGTACTATGGAGTGGAACCGCTGGCCCGTGAGCTACGCTGATCGCAAGTCTTATGAAAACTTGAGCAAAGACTTTGATGAGGTGGAGCAGCTAGACATGGCCCTGGCCCTGCAGGATCAGAGGATGTTGTTAGAGTCCCTGAAGGTTACGACCACTGTGTCAAAGAATGGAGATAAGGAAGTGAATGAAATTGACAAGATGGCCACAGCATCAAGTTTACCAGAGACTGTGTTAAGCAATGGAACAGTAGAAATGGAAGAAGAGCCCTATAATGAGTTGTATAGGGCATCAGTGGAGACAAGCAGAAGCTTAGCAGCGGCCTTGGACATCCTCACTAATGCCAAGGATATTGATGCAATTGTCGGAAATTTAAATGGGGAAAAGACTGATAAGAATGGAGTTATCCACAATGGAGAAAATGGTAATATGTATAATGGTTATGTGGCTGAGGGTGGGAAGAATGTAGATATGCAAGAGAGTGACTCTGATTCAGAGTGTGAGCTCGGAGCAGTAGGTGGAGTGGATAGTGCAGTGGGAGCAGATGGAGAAGATGACGGTATTAACTGGGCAGAGGCAAATGACTTTGTTGAGTTGTTTTTTGAAGAGAAGGAAGACATTATTGAGGAGCCAATAAATGATTCCAACCTTGTCTGGCCAGAGGTGCCTCAGAATTACATGCCTGTTGTAGCACTGGAGCCTCCTGTGCCTCAACCAGCACCACTATCACCTCCAATGCCATTCCTGCTATCTGATCATGTTCGAAACAACTTCCTGCAACACTTACCCACTGAACTCAGGTATAGATGGTTGGACCGTAAACTACAGAATGTAGAAGTCCTTAGAGGCATAAGTATGTTTACATTTAATGGACGCCGGGCTCTGCTGTCAGACCCTTACTTGTTTCGAGCAAAGATGGAGGACAAGGCTGTAGACACATCTGATCTGGAGGTAGCGGATGACCCTATGGGTCTCCATGGCATTGACCTCATCACTGCAGCTTTGCTTTTTTGCCTGGGTGACTCTCCGGGTGGCAGAGGGATCTCAGACAGCAGGTTTGTCGATGGCTACCACATTGACTTTGGTACTCAGACATTCTCCTTTCCTTCAGCCATTCTTGCAACCAACACCATGGTGGGGGACATTGCTTCAGCCTCAGCCTGTGATCACGCCAGCCCTCAGCTTTCAAACCCCAGCCCCTTCCACACTCTCAGACTGGACCTTGTGCTCGAATGTGTGGCTCGGTATCAAACCAAGCAGCGTTCCATGTTCACTTTTGTGTGTGGGCAGTTGTTCCGGCGGGATGAGTTCTCATCTCATTTCAAAAATGTTCATGGGGATATTCATGCTGGACTCAATGGCTGGATGGAGCAACGCTGCCCCTTGGCCTATTATGGCTGCACCTACTCCCAGAGACGATTCTGTCCATCTGTACAGGGCTTCAGAATCATCCACGACAGGCACCTCGGCTCTTTTGGGGTTCAGCCTGGTTTACCCTTAAAGAGAAACACTTGTCACTTCGGGACTAAGCGTGATCAGTTCAGCAGTCTTCCATTTGAGGTGTTACAACATGTAGCAAGTTTCCTGGACAGCTTCAGCTTATGCCAACTGTCCAGAGTCTCCCGCACTATGAGGGATGTGTGTGCCAGCCTGCTCCAGATGCGTGGCATGGTCGTTCTGCTGTGGGAGAAGAAGCACCGTGCAGATGGATCTCCTTCATGGCAGATCACAGATAAGGTTATTGTGTCGGTTAATGTTTTAAAAATACATTTGAACACGCTTGCACGCTGTAACAAGATAAATCTAAAATAACTTGATTCTCTATTTGTCAATCAGGTGTGGCGCTTCAGCACAGCTTTTGGTACAGTGAACGAGTGGAAGTTTGCCAATATCGCCAGCATGGCCGACCACCTCAAGAAGTGCAGGTTCAACACAATTGCTCGACGGGAAGAGGCCATTCCTTTGCCATGCATGTGTTTCACCAGAGAGCTCACAAAGGAGGGGAGGTGTTTACGTTCAGTTCTCAAACCAGTAGCATAAGCGATGAGGAAGACAACTTTTGGACATCTTTGATACTCAGATACACGTTTTCCTCCAGTGTTTACAGACCTTTTTTTCCAGCCTCAAAAAGATAGAACACGTCTGATTGGATAAATGAACTGTTGTTGTTTTTTGCTTCACAGTGGAAAAAAATCTTCACTCCCATTAATAAGACAAAGCCAGTAGTGGGCTGATTTATATGTCATTGGAGGCTGATGTGCTGACATCACAGAAGTAATTTACAGCCTTCTACTTTCTATGATGGATTTATTAATATTATTGTGCTGAAGTTGTATCATTATCTACTCAAACGACATGTAAATAATCAGATGTTTTGTTGTAGAATTCTTTTTTATTTTTATATCAAAAATTCAGTACTGTGTTACATTGGAGGAAAGAGTAGAGCCTTAACCTATGAAACACTTGATTATCTACTCATAAGGCTGTTCTGAGCTCTACTGCTTCTAGCTGGAACAGCTTACCGGTGTGTTGCATGATTTTATCTTACGCTGACACCTATTTAGAGCTCATACGTTCAGTGGTTTTAATTCTACATTTTAAGACTGACCAAACATGCGTATTAGCTTCTAAAATAATTCTCATACTCTAATGGGCTGGCATGTTAGCCACAGTGAGAGATAATATAACACTACTCACCAGCTGAATAGCAATACACTTTTAACTGTGGTTGGCTTGTGGTGTCTCTTTTCTACCAGCTGCTTCAACAAGTATACATCAATTGATTTATATTCTTTTCTCTCCAAAAACCTAAATGTAGCCAGAAAGTAATGAATGTACTCACTGAATATAAGAATCCATCAGTGTCTGTGGTTAGTGAGCAGGATGCTTGATTTCCTTCCCTCTGTGTCAGACCTCATAAAAACCTGCAGGCCAGGTGTTTAGAAACAGAACATGCACTCACTTCCCTCCAGTACCAAGCATCACAAGTTGTTTTACTATTTATCAAGTTTGTATGGTGTTGGCACTACATGCTCACTGTGATCATGTGTTGTTGGTGTCTCAGGGTTGTAGCATGAAGCTTTGTCTTGCAGTAGACTGTGTGTAGACAACAAAGGCTACTTGATTATTGTGGGGTCTTAGAAGAGGCGAGTGTACCACTCAGTATTATTATAACAGTGTGTTTTGCAGTGCTGGACTAACACATTACATGTTTTCACGTTTGTCATCCATCAGCATTGTTCATACTTGAGCACATGCTGTACATTGTAAAACATGGAGTGATCAGGCTTGTTGTCGTCTTTTCTGTATTTTTGTAGTTTTGAAATAAGATCTAACAACCAAAATGTCACAGTAAAGTAAGCAACTTGTTACTGGTAAGAGAAAATTGATAAGCATCCATGTCTGAAGTCATCTTTTTATTTGAACAAGTCCCATCTGTTTGATTTTTTTGTGTACTGGTCCATTTAATTGGAAAGAAGACAATCTGCCTGTGTAATGTGTAGATTTGCATTTGAATTATTGATTTACACATGAAGGCATGTACTGTAAATTTTAAATTATGATGCTGAAGGGTGTTGTTGCAAGACTTATATTCCCTCATATCCTGCATGCGAGTTTGATGTCTTTGGTAAATTTAGTCCAGTTGCAAAACCATTTGTACAGTTTACTTCTCAGGCACAGTGCATCAGTCTAGCACATTTTCATCCAAGTTGTTACACTTTTTGATTAATTTAATTCAGATCTGCATCCTCATTCTTCAGTTTTTAACCTTTTTAAATTGATAAAGTGGAATAGGGGACCTGAGCATTAACTTACTGTTTTACTTTCTTTGCTTTGTGTTGTATATTTAATTTTAAATTGATAAAGTTGCCATTTTACCAAGTAGTCTACAACCAGTAACTCCAAATAACAAAGTGCAAACATATTTTTTACAAAGTATTTTTAGATTAATTAAAAATCTAACTGAAACCTCTTGCGTACAAAGGTATTCAGATGCACAGCAATTGAAGCTTTGTTGTGCAAAGCTTATTAGTCTCAACAAGCTTTGCACACTGGGATTCAGCCAGTTTATCCCTTTCTTCCAGATTGCCTCAAGCTCTGTCAGGTTGCATGAAAATCCCCCCATATATTTTATATGGGGTTTAAATCTGTGCTTTGATTGAGCCACTTTTCCCAAAGCCACTCCATCTTTGTTTCCACAGAAGTCTAAAAAGAGTTCCTTGATCTTGGTTTTTGTCCTAGAGTCCTATATTTCCTTGTGTAGGTGAGCGATTTCTGTTTCTGATTTTTAATACATTTGCAAGCATTTCTGCATCTGACATGTTTTCAAATTATGGGTCATGGAGTGTAGATTGACAGGGGAAAATGGTAATGTTATCTACTTCAATTCAAACCTACAAAGCGACAGTTTTCAGCAATGCAGACATGTCTTTGCAGGAACCTGGAGTTTATCAACAGTTTCATCAGCATTTTAGGTTCTATTTTCACTCCTACTGATGTCTTTTTTTTCACCACAGTATGCCAGCTTCACGTTTGACTTTTGAAGCGTTTTAATAAAGTGGTTCCTGATTTTTAAGTGTTTTTTTTTTTCTCTTTAATTGCAGTGGTTCTCACCCATGTGCCACCCATGTTGAATTTCTATAATGTTACACATTTACAATAACAATACAGATAATCTGTTTGTTTCAACATACTGTAACTAAGTGCTGATCTGAGTGTTAAATGAGCGTTTCCTGGTGAAGTTAAAATTGTAAAAATGTATTTTTGTGCACACCCTGTCCTGTGCTTATGCCAAGTTCACTGAATGCATGAAGTATTCTCACAGTTGATTCAAGCATCCTAAAAATATTTGGAATGAAAAAAATACATTTCACTTTTCAAGATTCAAGATTAAAAAAATTGTATTAACCCCAGAGGGAAATTGTTTAGTGGAAACTTTAGTGACATCTGGGCAATCTGACAAAAGACAGACCTTACACTGCAGAAAAAGCTGCACCAATGTAATGGAAGGGTCAATATATTTTTGGGACCTTTAATACATTGGGCATTTTGGATGAAATAATGGATTTGATCTGTCCAGTTATTGTAGGTAGGCAGAAACAGTTTAATATTCTCATGTCTTACTGCTAGATGGCGCCAGATCGCTACAACACCACCGGGATGAGAATATGAAGGGTAGACAGAAAATGAAACTGAATAAACAGGACAAGCTAAAGGCCAAATTATTTTTAGTTTACTGAAGAGTGACAGAAAATAAGCATTTGATGTCCTGTTATTTAACCACCTGTCAATCAGCCCTTTGCATTTTTTGTGTATTTACCTTTCAGCAAATCTTGATTGAACATCGAGATACGAAGTGAGGTGCTTTGCTTATATGGACTGTTAAAATCCCTCTTCTAAGAAAACAAACTGTCAGAACCGTATTACAGTTCATCAGCTGAGTCAGGGAGGTATAATACGCATCTTGGCCAACTGTCTGCGGTGTGTCTTACTTGAATGATCCTAACGAAGAACTCACCTGTAATTAGCGACCACCTCGTAAGTCACACACCTGGTATCTGTCTTTGTGAAGGCCCCGCGATGTGCACAGAAAACGCAAGAGCCCTGGAGGGAAATTAAAGCTTAAACATCGCCTCTTGGAAAGGGGAAGTGACGACATCTCTTTACCCAGAATCAAAGTCCTCGTACTTTATTATTTCCAGCTTTTACCTTGTGTGTGGTTCCAGATTTCGCTCTGACATTTAGATTAAAATGCTCAGATTTACCAGGAGTGGGGTTCGAACCCACGAGGACTACTGTCCATTGGATCTTAAGTCCAACGCCTTAACCACTCGGCCATCCTGGTTACTATAAGCTTATATACTCAAAGCATGGCTAACTTAACAGGACAACAGGTAAAACAAACCTGGTAGACTCTCATTATGCCACAGTGCAAAGAAACCAGTCATGCTTCCAGTAAATACCCCCACAAACCACACAGCACCACTGAATGAAATTAAAGCAATCATTACAGACATGAAACCCATTTATTACCAACTTGAAGCAGTTATTCTGAAAACACCTACTGACGCCTCTCATGCATTGTGTGACGGTCTCTGTCACCAGATGATTACTGAGATTCACCTAGTGAGTAATGGACTACCCACACAGCCACACTCACTATCATTACACGGGTAGGACAAAGGGACAGGCCTGCTGTGCAAACAGAAAGAACCAGACCTCATTACTTTCCTTTTCTTTCTATTGTCCTGAATGAACACAGATGTGCACATCTAAAAGAATCGGACAAAAACAAGTCCCGGTTACATAGGGGTGGCCGACATATAGTTGCACAATCTACACAAATCTTTCCTGCCTCCCCAGGTAACCACACGCTGTGCCGGGTTCACTGTGTTTCTACAGAAAGGTTAAGCAATGGCTGTTATAAGAAACAGGCCTACTTCCACAGTCAAGCCTAGCCATTACCGTACATTTAGAGCTGTTGAAACAGGCCACCCTTAAGTCATTTACTTACAACTAAATCATACTTTACATCACTTAAATATCTAACACATTACAAAACTTATAAAGCTAAAAGTTAAAGGACAAAACTGGGAGTTGTGCATTAAATAATACAATAATTACGCAAAGGCTAGTCTCAGCAACAAACAGGAAATGTAACAGCCATAATTCACTGTATTCATTTGCATTTGAACATGTGATTTGAAATGACTCTATAAATCATCTCAGAGCGGCTCAGTGTGAAATTTAGCCACCATTACTGAATCAATCTGTCATTAGTGCTAAATACTGTAAATACACAAACTGAAGAAAAATATTACAAGCATCTTTGTGCAAGAAGCTGATTTGAATCTAATCTCGATATTCTCGTGACAGAAAAAAACACAGATGGTGTTTCATTTGCAGCAAGGGAAGCAACAGCAGAAAAGTTTCTTGCATGGATTATTTTTCTTGTATTTCACAGCCTTCTTGATCTGAACTGAAGCCTTTGCAACATAGTCCTGAGTTGCATATACATTTGCTTCTATGTTGTTCAGCATGGAGCCCTGCTCCTCCACCAGCGTGGCCATCTGAAAAAAGAGCTCATGAATGTCCCTGATGCGGCCCTCGAGCTCCAGAAGCTCCTTGTGCCGGTTCTCTATCTCATTGAGAGCAGATTTGGCAGACTTCCCTTCCAGAAGGAGATTATCTGAGAAGACGTTCCACTTTCCCGTCTCAATCATCTCGTCTATCTGCTCCCTGGTCACCTCCTTGCCCATGATCTCCGCTTGCCTCTGGATGCGGGTCTTGCAGTTCTCCCTCTGGGCCATCTCAGCCTCATTGTACTCAGACATGGCTTCATGGAAGGCGCTGGTCAGAGACGCATACTGTGAACGCACCATGCGAGCTACAGCTGAGGTAGGTCCGTGTGTCTCCTCCATCTCCTTGCTCAGCTTCCCCAGATTCTCTAACCGTGCATAAATAGCCTCCCCTCTGGCCTTGATATCTCGTCCCAGGGCGTTGGAGTCCCGTTTGATGCTGCTGATCCTCCTGACAGACGTGAGGAATCTGGTGTTCTGCTTCCCAAGACGCTTCACATCCATTTTTAGCAGTAGCAGCTCCTTCCTCATCACCTGAGCCTCCTTGTACATGCCGTCCATCAATTCTTCTCCTTCAAACACTATAGCATGTTGCACCTGATGCTCCTCATCGTCAGTGTCATGATTGTGGTTCTCCTCAGGTCTGCGTTCCTCCTCTGCAGCCTTGGAGGTTAAGATCTGCAGCTCACAGAGTCGGTCCCTCATCTCACCTGTAACAGGAGTCAGGAGTATTTACTGACCTCTTTAAAGGCATAGCTGGACATTTTGGCAAGCAATCACTCTGTGTTATCACTCTTGGATCTTTGTGTGAAACGAGTGCACAGACTGTTAGCTTAGCTTAGCACAAAGACTGGAAACACAGGGTCAATATTAGCTTGAGCAAAAATCTACTTTGTACCAATTATACAGATTAAACGAACGAGAAATTAGGTGTTAATTAGTCAGATGTAGAGTTGGAGGTATTATTGTGTTACCCTACGACAGAGTGAGGTTAGTTGTTTCTCCATTTTTATTCTTTATGCTATATGCTAATCTAACCATCTCCTGGTTGTAGCTTCACTACAGAAACAATGAAAGTCTGGATGAGTCTATGATCAACATGATCCACCTCCATCAGCATCTCTACTGCTCATTGATGAATATGTTGTGTCTTGTTTGTTGTTTAATCTGTGCAAAACAACAAGTTTTGGTTTTATGGATTTTTTTGTGCTGGACTATTTATTGGTTCTATGCAGTTGCCAGGCAACTGGTGAAGACTTGAGGAAGTTGCTGGTTCTCGCTATGTGCAGGACGTTACACCTCATAAAACAGCAAACTTTCCACACGAACAAAATCTAAACATCAAATCTTGCTGCAGAATGTTTTTTTTTTTCTTCTTTGCGCTACCGTTAATCATCTCTCTATCTGTCAGATTGACCTTGTGACCCTCTAGAGGGGTTTGACCCGTAGGTTTGGAACCACTGGATTAAACTTGACAGTAAAGTAGCTCCAAATGCATCTGATTGTTAAGATCTGTATAGGTCCACACTGGTCTTATCCTACTTAACTTGAACTTCTTCTCATGGAAAGATGTCATGTTTGCTTTTTAATGCAAAAATTAGCAATATAATAATAAATTATGCTGATTTTAGCAATATATTGACACAACTATGTCATATTTCCCTCGTTCCACAGTAATAAATGTACTTGTTTAATACATGTTGGGATACCTTTTTGCACATTCAATATTAAATAACTGTGCCACTTCTGTGTACTGCGATGTAGGTCATTTCAACTCATTTTTTATAATATTACTCATTAGTTAGTAGTTTGGATGGTTTTTTTTTTTACAGAGTTTAACTCCTTCAAAGTAAGATGACAGATTACTTCCTCAGCTCATCGCAGAGAAAATTAAATACAGGGCGTCGACTTACGCCTCAGTTATTTCCTCCTGAGAAAAAAACTGTTACACGGTCATAGTTTGACCACATTTAAAACAAAATTAAATGAATCGGATGATCAAACCTTAAAGCATCATTGATCGCGAGAAAAAAAAAACTTGACAACAGTAACAGACCTGTAGAAACTTCTGAGTCCAATGACTACTTGAAGCCATATATATATTGACTCGATCACAACCACATGATACATAAATTCACATACCTTTATCCTTCTTGGGTCCTGTCACACTGAACTCTTCACTGAAGTGATCACCGCAGAAAGACTCATTTCCTCTTTTTTCTCAGCGTTTTTTAAACACCGCATTTCATAATGTAACAAGAGGCGCTCATGTCTGTGCGTTTCAAGAAAGCACCGCGCTCACACACATAACACAACATTACACTGACACTGTGACACAAGCTGCAGCAGGTACAAACGCGGAAGATCACGCCTTCTCCCCCAGATCTCTCTCACTTTAATGCTTCTCTGGTTTGAGTCCAGGAAGGAGATGATCCACCACTGGCGCACAAACTTTGCGCATTTGGCTCATTAAGGACTTTTTGGAGCTGTATGAGGTGTTCAGTTCATTGTCAGGTTAACATGGCAGACGTAATGTTTAAAAAGATTAGATCTTCTTTTTCTTACATTTAAATAATTTAAAGTTAAATCTCGAAAACACCAGCTGACAATTGTAAAAGTAATAAAACAACACTAACTATATTACTTCAAAACTCCATTAGAAGTAACTTGTACTTTGATATTGCTACTAGATCAGATTAATTGCACCTTGTATATTTCTACAGTGGTTTTGACCTTTATCATCATCATGTGTTGATTTTATTCTTTATTGTTAATTCACATGTAAAACTTCACCTCATCATCAGCTCTTAAAGTGTCTTAACGAACGGTTCATTTAGTTTTTAGTGCACTTTTTTCCACATGCAGTGTGGACCTGATCCAAATCCCTTCATCAGATCTATTTGTTGTAACATGGGAAGCAGCCACAAAAGAGTTTCTTGAAGGGGTTGTTTTTATCAGATGCCATAGCTTTATCGAGCTGGATCACATCTTCCTGAACGGTCACCTCAGTGCTTTGAACATTTCTTTGGATGTTTTTGACAGCTGCTCCGTGCTGCTCTGTTAGCACAGCCACGTCCAGGAACAGTTCCTGGAGCCCCTCAATTCTCTTCTGCAGCTCCAGCAGCTCCTTGTGTTGGTTTTCGATTTGTAGGAAAGCTGAATGAGCCGTGTTACCCTCTACCTGGACACCAAACACATTTAACTCCTCACTTTCCATCATCTCCTCCAGCTCCTCTGGACTGATGTCCCTGCCCACCACCTCCATCTGCCTCTGGATCTGACGTTTACAAGCCTCTCTGTGGTTCATCTCTGTGTCATTGTAGTTGAACATCACCTCTTGCAGAGCATTACTCAGGAACTGGTACTGTGCTTGAGCTATACGTGTTGTGGGGTTAGAGATGCCTCGCTGCACCTCCAGGTCAACTCTGAGAGCGTTCATCGTGTGCAGCTGCTGCAGCACTGCTTCCGACCTGTGTTTAATATCCGCCCCGATTGCATTGGAGTCTCGCTTTGACACATCTTGGTATGAGGTCTTGTTCAAAGTCTGGTAGTTCACATTTTTCAGCTCACTGATGTCATTCTGGATCTGCTGGATCCCCAGACGTATCTGCTGGGCCTCCCACAGAACACGATCCAGGTCCTGGTCAGAATGTGATGCTGCAGCTTCGTGCTCTGGTAAATTGTCTAACTCCACTGTGAATCCCTCAGGGTCAGCCTGCACCTGGTGGAGATGCCTCAGTCTGTCTCTCATTTCTGAATGACACATAAGCGACAAGAGAAAAGTTGTCATTTGTCTGGGCGCAGAATTTTTCCATCGTCAAGTAGACGATGTGATTTCTAGGCTGGTTAGTTCGGACTCTTACAAGGAGCTGGAAAATGAATCTAAGGGGTCTAAAGATGATTAGATGTGTTAAAACTGTGTCATCCAATGTATTGGTATGCACTTTCATAGATATTGACGATATCTACTTCCCACATGTGTACTTTTTTCCTATCCCATATCTTTATTTTAAGTGGTCACGATCTAAAGAAGTTGACCCTCACTGATAGCTACAAGTAAAAGAGCAGTGACCCAATAAGATCTTCAGTAAGGAAACTGAAGACACCATTCTTATCAGTAGCAACTTGACATATCTGTTTTTGAAAAGATTTAATCTTGAAGCTGAATAACTTTTGCACACTAAAGAAGGTGGCTGACACATGTATGTGTTTAACTCTTGTGTGCTGAAATTAGCAACTCATAAAACCAATAAAGAAAAAATGTAACTTGTCACTTGTGTTCACTGTCTCCTCCTGAGCATGCCTGAAGGAATCTAACAGGCAGGGGTCAGTCAAGCGTCTAATCTGCTTAAAAGAGCAGGCAGATGTAAAGCTTTAGTTACCGATGTGCACGGCAGGTGTGAGCTTTTCCTACTTTTTGTTTTTCAGTATCATGTAATCTTAGATGGACATACTAGATCTGCCTGCACATTTAGTCTTGTATGTGACTTACCAAACCAGTTTCAAGCAGAAAAGTATAGTATAAAGGCATTAAAATAGTAATCTGCTTTTAAGTAAGTGGAGATACTTTAGGTATTTTTAAAGGGTAGTTTAACAGAAACAGTAGAGGACATATATAATCTGTAACTTTGAACTGACTGGCAGAAAAACAGTCATCAACCAGCAGCACAAGGAAGTCAAGCATGTGTTAGTTCATTTTTACAGAAGTAAAATTTTCATCATCTGTTATTTTTGTAATGTTTCTACAGGAGTGAGCACAAAAAGGTCATGATTTTCTCATCTCTATAGCGTAATGTATAGTCAGACTTTTAAATATTTGATTTAAAAAGCCACCTAAGGCATGAGTAACATGTAAAATATGCAGTATGTAAAACTGTAATCAGAGTTATTAAACCTTACTTAGGTGGCTTGTAGCGGAGGGTGATCATAGAAATGTTGTCCAGTCCAATAAGCAGTGTGATGGCTTTAGAAAGAGTGAATGATTTTCTTAAACATCATCACTAATACACTTGTTTAAGAGGAAAGAATTTTGGAAACAGAACTTTCTGCATTCCTCTAGTGTCACATGGAGTGACGTTCATTAAGGTGGAACCAACCCTCTTGAAGATACGTTATAGAGATGACAACAGATATACCTGTGTTTACATTTTTCTATACTCTCAGTGCCGCTTTTGTACAGGTAGGTTTTTGTTCACGGATACATTTCAGTTGTTTTTCATGTCTAACAACACATAAGGTGATGAAGGATCACAAAAAGCGATAGTCTTCAGTGAAGGCCTCGAAAAGGAGACAAATGAGAAAGACAAAAGTCATCACACAGTTATGAAAAATAAAGAGAACATATTTTAGACATGTTCTCTTCCAAAACGGTGGCACTGAAGTGAACTGTGATAACAAAGGATGCTGAAGTAATACTAACTGTAGAACTTTAACATGCTTTGCCACTTTTTAGAGAATACTGCTATAATCTTTCACAATGCATGCAGTGAACTGTCATGTGACTGTCAGTCATGCGGCCATAAAAAGAAGCCGAAGTATATTTGAACAGGGAAAACAGATGCTTGATTGAATGTGTGGGAAGCTCTGTGATACAGTCATTTCCTCAGCGAGCGGTGGTTTGTACGTGAACACTAATTTCCATCAGCCTCCATCGTTTGACTCACGCTGGCTTCGTTTCGCAAAGGGGATTTTTAGCAAAACTGATGCCTCACTCAGCTGCAGATACACACTCCTCCGGCGTGAATGAAACCACCTGACACTAAAAGATCCCCCAATAAACCACCATTCAGTTTCTGTTGTTTCAAACAACTTGGCACATGTGCTCATGGAGGAGTTTACTCTAGAGAAGATTAAAAAAAACACTTCCCAGATATGGATTTGTTACTCTCAATTTCTAATATGATAAATCCAAACAGGACTGAATTAAACCATTGAATTTTAAAGTATATTTTTAAAAGGTTATGGAAAAAACTACACATCTAGACAACATGCAGAATATTAGAGAAAGCTTTGACCACCAGAGGGCCACAAAATGTTAAATAAGGAAATCTGAAGATGAGTCTCGACTCAAGAATTAAATTTAAATCTAAATTCTGTGTTTCCTTTACACAGAAACCAATGTATTATTAAGAAGTCTGAGTTTTTATCAGCTCCATCAATGAAATCTTTCTGCTCCAGATGTTTCACAATATCAAATTTATCCGATACTTCACAAAATGCATAGAAAGTTCAAAAACCCGACTGATCAACCAACTCCTGAGATGAAAACACTGAACAAGACATACTTATAAAATTGCTCCTTGACTTGTTGCAACAGTAAAATGCTCACACAGTGATCCATCAATAAACCACCAGTCATACATACAATAATATATCAGACACAGGGGCACTTGGAAAGTTTAATTAGGGTGAATTTTGCTAATGCTAATACTTTTGCATTCTGTATTTAATACTTTAATAATAATAATAATAATAATAATAAACAGAATATTTAATTAAGTAGGACTTTGAATGCAGAACTTTGTATATGTATATATAGTATTTTTACATTGCTATAATTGTACTTTGATTCAAGTTTTCACCAGTTCTATTTTTAACCATGGTCTGTGCATTTAGGTGTATTTGGAGTATTTTGTCCAGCAGATGTCAGTGGTTCAACACCATCATCTGTTTCATATCTTACAGCTCACAACCTCTTCTGTGGTTTCATTCATTATATACTGTATTAAAACATTCATCTACCTTAAAGAGGTTGATAAACAAAAGTTTATTCAGGATCAGGTATCTTATCACTCGGTAATTAGGAAATATTTTAATTATTTGCATTAGTTATTGGTGTACATGTTGAATGACAACTTTAAAACTCTCTAAAGGTTTTCTTATATATTCAATTCAACGCAACTTTATTTATTGTAAGAGAAATCATACGCAGTAGCTAATTGCCAAACCACTACACAATGCAGAAAAGAAAGCAACAGGCTATATGCATGAAACTATAATTTGGATTGGCAATATTTACATATCTTACATAACTTGGCCATTTCTACTACTAGACATCAACGTTTCATGACTTTTGTTTTTAAAAAGGCATAATTTTTTTTCTTTTTCTATCTGTTTCACATTTTTTTTTCCCCAGAGTACAACTCAGACCCTGAGAAAACCTTACAAATTGAAGGTTTTAATCTAGTTATCTCTTTTCAGTCAGTTGATTCTAATTTAAACAGTATTTTAGATTTTCTGTTCACCAGTCAGGAACTGAGCATGTGATTACGTAAAATCTAACTTTGTTCCGCACACCCCCTCAGTGCAGCCCAGAATGACCAGACTGCACTAGAAAAACACTGGCAAACAGTTCACCGTGAACATGCCAAGAATGAATTCTCAAGAAAGAGCAGTAAATCTTCTAAACCCAAGGACAAAGGACAAAGGTCTATTTTGTGTACTTGGAAACTTCTTTGAAAATTGTTTTCTGTTTTTCAGGTTTTCTGTACAGAATGTGTCACTGCTGAAAAAAATAACTAAGCAAATCACATTATATGATTGTGGTTACAAGCACAACTGTGGCACGAAACATTCCTTTTTCATTCTAATAACTGTATTATAATGTCAACTACAGTATTATAAATGTTATCATAAACTTTTATTTAACACTCTGAAATGTGCCTTTACAAAAAAAGGACACGTAGATTTTTGTCATTTTGTTACATTACACTGCATCAAGCATCAGGAGTCATGTTGCTGGAATCAGTGGGGAAAACATCAGCAGTTTCCAGTTACCTAAAGTTGTGACTCTAATGGATTCAACTTGTTAGCGTTGTACTGAGGTTCACATAACAGCGCCAGTGTTTCAAAGCATGTGATCAAATGAACATGAATGTCTGTCATGAGTTTGTAGACATTTCTTTGGTCTAAGGTTTCCCAAAGTCCGACTTTGCTGAACTTACAGAAGATGACACATCTCTCACGATTTAGGTAAACCTAAGCTTTCTCAGTAAATAAGGAAGCCTTCCTGTACTGGACTTTCAGAGAAATCAATATTCAGGTATCTAATAAGACAATAATTCAGTTAGTAAACCATGAAAAACAAATGGTTCTGCTAATTCATTCACCATAATAGCCAGCTAGATATAGAAATTAAATAACTGAATTAACATAAGAACAAACAGATGGTTGGATATTAGTAAAATTAAAAGCTTGAGTCTGATCTTCTTGCTTGTCATATTTAAAAAAAAAAGCTCTAAGACTGGAGGACATTGGAAAAGGACACATCACTCAGAGTTAATCTCAGACAATGCAATAAAAAAAACCAGCAACAAAGCAATAAATCATTTTTGAACATTGAATAGTTTTGAGCTTTGCTGTCAAAGTCACCACATCTTAATGTGAGTGAACACCTATGTTTTGGATGAATGGGGTTCCACACACATGGATATTCAACATTAAGGAGCATGGGCTATGCTCTGAGGGGCTGTTGGGGGACATCCCTTTACTAAGAGTTCACTAAGGAATAGTTTGAGATTTTGGGAATACACCTGATCAATAAACAGTCCAGCACACAGCCCCCTGTAAAACTGCTGCCTGGCATTTTTACACTTCAGTTTTTGTACAGATTACTATGAAAATGATGTGTTAATCAGTACTCAGAGATGCTGCTAGGCATCTCAATACCTGTCCCTATGCTATATTTACTGTTCTGACATGAGGGTGGCATCAATCTTCTTATTGAAGATAAAAGCAAATACATGCATTTCCCAAAGCAAACTTTTCTTTAATACTGTCATCACATTCTACAGTTGCATTCATAATTATTCAACTCGCATTCCAAATTAGTTGTATTATCAAAATTAACAAACTTTCAGCTGTTTGCAATGAACAAATCAAACAACAATTTAAATAGCTCGACACAACGAATGAGTGGTTCCTCCAAAACACAAAATGCAACCTTTAATGAGTACTGTAGTCTTACAATGATTTAACCCCGTCATGACAAGCATCTTCAGCACTTACTATTACACCCTTTGATGTTATGACCTGCTGCAAAGATGATGCACAGCCAGACATCAAATTCTGGCAGCATCCATGAGGAATCTTTCTGGGAACCCATTTCTTAAGGGCAATGGCGTCCAGTTCACTAATAATCTTAGGTTTGCATGCTGCAACTGCCTTCTTCAAATCCCACCAGAGATTTTCTATGGGGTTCAAGTCAGCTGACTGTGCTTGTCACTCTTAAATCTCCCAGGACATATGTCTTTGAGGGATGCTTAGGATCACTGTACCGTTGAAAGGTCCAATAACAAGCCTAAGCCTCACACAGATGGTATGACAATATGTTTTCAACTATACAGTGGTGTGAAAAACTATTTGCCCCCTTCCTGATTTCTTATTCTTTTGCATGTTTGTCACACTTAAATGTTT
>JAUBNQ010000014.1:5201709-5215845 GCA_032353495.1 Ctenopoma kingsleyae
ACAGAGAAAAGCTCGGACTCTCTTGAACCACTGATAGACAAAGTGACAAGTGAGCTAGAATTGAAGGAGGAAGCAGAAATTGCCACACCATTAGTGAGAGATGACGTAACTAAGACAGCAACAGACCATAGTGTGGTTTTAATGATGCATGTGCCATCAACAGAGTTTGAGGACAATCACAGAATTCAAGTGCAGGTAGTTGATGTGGATATAAAATCAGCTGAAATGATTGTGGACTCTGCACCAGAAGTAGGGATAACAGAAGCCAAAGAAGTCATAGATGTTTGTCAAGAAACTCTCGAAATACTAGACAAACTCTCTGCCACTGAGACAGAAGAGGAACTGATTCATGAGGAAAACAAGATGATCACTCACAAAGTTATTCAGCATGTAAAGGAAAACTTACCAGAGAGAGTGGTTGTTCAAACCAGCATTAAGGATGAAGTTGTCAACTTGGAATATAAAAAACAACCAGATGTGACAGAATTGAGGGAGGTGGTTGAAAGTAAATCAAATGAAGTGGAGAATCAAAAAGTGATGGAGGATACGTCTGAGACATTCAGTCAAAGGCAAGATGAAGTTCCTGTCATCAGTGATGACCCTGCAACTGAACAGCTAGAGTCAGAGGATGTCATACAAACTCTTAATATTCCAGACAGTTCCAGTGGAAATATCTCCATCCATGACCACAAAGAGGATTTGGCGGAACATAAAACTGAACTGAAAAAACCTGAAGCATATGTCACAACTGAAGACGTCAAATTGTCATCAGAAGGATTAGAAAGGAAGAGAATTACTGAAGAAGCACAACCTCTTCAAAGTTCACAGAGTCAGACTGTAATAGTTAACAAAACTGAATTAGAAGTCCCTCAAAACACTGGAATAATCTCGTCAATAGGTAATATGGAGTCCCCTTCAAGTCTTTCTTTAGAATTCAAACTTAACATACAGTTTGGGCAAGCAAAAGCACCAACTTCTCCACCACTAGCAACACAGAAAATGGAACCTTCCCCATCACCAGCCACAGAGAGAACTAAACCAGTAATTCAGACAAAGGTGTCAGGTGTCGGAGTTCAGGCAGTAGAACCTCAAAATCCAATAAACGCAACAGGTGAGAACCAGAAAAAGACTGTGTTAACTGAGGTTACTGTTGAGGCAACAGAAATCACAGAACCCAAATGTGGGAACATAGGCTCAACAGAGACAGCAGCGATCATGAATCAACCTGTACTATTGGACATCAGCATCCAAGCAATGGAAACAGTACAAATTGAATCAACTGAAAGACTAAGCCCCAATGTGCAGGCAACAGAGAAAATACAAGCAGGGATGCAAATAAAGAAAAGCAAAGATTTTTTGGGTCACCCTGTACTTTATGAAGCTTGTTCTGAAGAAATAAAAGTAGAAGAGCTGGTTAAAGAGATAGAGGAGGAAAATGACCAGGATTTATGGGTGGATGCTGAGGAAGACATTCACACTCAACAGGAATCAGACATGTCTATTGATAAGGTGGAGGGCTCAACAGTAAACCAGACAGAAAGTGACCAAGAAGAAAAGGCAGAACTTGAATATGAGTTTGAAATGGCTCCAGAAATGGCTCCAAAATCCAAGACAAAGGAAGAAGAAAATCAACAAGAAATGCAGAAAATGAAAGAAACATGTGAAACTGAGAATGAGGGTGAAGAGTTTGCTGTTGCCCTTGAACATCCAGAAACTGCAACTGCTGCTGGGATAGAGCAAGATTAATTTAGCTGAAGTTAACCTTCACTGAACGGTAAGGATTTTCATTTACTCTAATCACGCATCACACATACTGGAATATTCAAATTATTTATTGTGTATTTTTTTCCTTCAAGGTTGGACAATCAAAAAGGAAGTTTGTAAGAAGTTCATTAAAGAGAAAAAGTGATTGTGGCAGAGGAAAATTATCGACTTTGCTTTTGCTTTGCTGCTTTTGACACTATACCCAAACAAAAATAATCCAATATTTACTGGTGACACTAATCTTGATTTGTAAGATTATTTTACTAATATTTCATTTGTGAGAGGGATCTAGCAAGAGAAGCATAAGCTGGAAAGGTGTTAATTTTCTCAGGGGGTGTGCAGTGTGATTTTAGAGGTATGACAGTGAACTACATCCACTATCTAGTGGCATCTTTCATTAACCTTAACAAGTAGTTTGTTATGTAGTACATTTTTCATTACTAATCATTTTAGGCCTTTGCAGTCATATTTCACATGATAATCTCTTTTTAATAGAATGTATGTCTTGAACATTAAGACGGTATTTTTGAGATTCAGTTTGTCATTTTACAGTAAACATGTAATTAATAATTCATAATATATGTGACACAATGTATAGCATTTATATTTTTTTCTGTTCTCTATATATTAGTATCATCTACTGTGTGTTTTTGTTTTGTTACTCAGTGTCTGTCTAATCATTTCAGTTAGAATTCTCAAAGGGTTTATGCAGAGAAAAACGACAAAGACTTGAGCACACATAGACAGACGTATATAGACAGACATACAGCATTGTAGCATTATGGTATAACATCCTGTATAAAATGTAATGCTTAAAGGGGCTAAACTGTTCTTATTTTGAATCTTCAAGAATTTATACTGTGACAAATTTTAAAATATATGCGCGATGAGAGCATGACAATTTTTAATTTTTAATTCCTCTTCAGAAAAAAAGAAAAAAGAAAAGAATTTATCATCAATATAATTGTAATCAACAGAGCCTTAAACTTAAACAACCATGGCAGCTTTACTCATCATGTCATATTTCCAGATCCAAATCTCAATGACCTTAAAGAATTGCACCTCAATGCTTTAAGCTCTGTGTGGTATGTGTAAGAGAGAAAGCGGTTATGACAGGCTGTTGTGTCAACTGTTTTTGGATTTATTTTCACAGACCGACATTTATGGAAAATTCTTGCTGATCTCATATGTGATGTTAACCCCTGTCTAAATGCAAAGGTAATTCTGAGAGACCTATGTTTATACATTAACATGTTTTATTAATAAAATATTTTATTTGATTAAATCCATATAGTTTCTGTATTGTACATTCTTTTTGTGTATTCTGGTGATCATAAGTTAGCTTTAAATATTTTACTGGAATAATAATTAGTAAACAAGTTGATATTCTACATGCCAACACTAACATGTAATTTGCAAACATTTAAAACATTTAACACAAAACTTTATTGGACCTTTTGAAACAGGACTCAGGACTTGATAAGTCTGAACTCAATATATTACTGCATTGTAAAAACATATCTTTCATATTTAAATCAAAACAACACATTATTGTGGTTGGTTGATAAGAGTCTCTCTGATGCACTTTATTCACAAAAGCATAAAGTAAGTTAATGTATATACAATTTTTAAAGATGCTCAGTCCCTGATCTTCAGCACAAATGGTACAAAAAGGCTGTAAAACACAAAGAGCTAATTTTCATGTGTTGAATTTTATATACTGTACTAAAGTAACAGTAAAACATTCACAATATTCAGGTCCACTTGATAATCCACAACTTCGGAAAAAACTATCACATATTATAGACAGTATATTTGTACCTTTGTGTAGTCCAGCATACTTCTGTTGACATTTCTAGACTTGTGAACTGTTGTCGGAGCAGTTCAGAAGATCATTTTTGCAAGTTCAAACATTACCTACAAGGAACATAAACAGATGTACAGTACAACAAGCTGCAAGCTCAACAAGCAAGGTTGCAGTTGAATTCCAACATTGGAACAGTGTATACACAGTTACAAGATACCATGATTGATAACTAGAGATTAAAATTAAATAAAAGGGCATTTCTGCACAAAATACCATATTATTAGGCCAAGAAGATCTTGGATCTAGAAAAGATCCATTTATCTTACCTCAATAGTAATGAGGATGACTATCATCCACTCCAACCTCAAGCTGTGCTTCTCACTCAAGTGGCTCCTCATCAGATCTGTCAACTGTGTGCAGTGTTCCAACTTCTCATTCACAACCTAAAAAATGAATGTTTCTAGCATCATGAGAAAAGATGAGATCATAAAAACAGCAAGTGCATGTCAGAGTACATTTGGTTTCATTACATTGACCCTGCGGTTGATGCTGAGGAACTGGCAGGTTTTGTCGTAGAGTTTTTCCAGATTTTCTCTGTCCCAGTAGAAATCAGGAGTGAGAAGCAGGTCAGACCTCAGGTTTATACAGTGCCTATGAGAAGAGATGGACATGGAAATAGTGTGCTATACATGAGTCATTAATATAGCTAGAATAATATGTTTGAGTGGCAATCACAATTAAGTGAATTAATTAATATGAATGTCAATATGCAGTATTCATGTCACTGAACAGAAAGACTGAAGTTGCCTCTGGATTAACTACTATTTAGAGAAAACTGAATTTACCTCAATGTGAAAAGCTCTCCTATTTTCTGCATAACCTCTGCAGAAGACAACTTAATTCTTTTGCCAGACTTCAGTGTCTGTGAAAAAAAGGACATTAACATTAAGGAAAGTCCTGTTATTTAAGAATAATAGATTTCACTTGTATATGTACAATGTGCCAAGTTGTGTGAGAAGTCCAGTGAATGTTAAATGAGTTTAGACTGATCACTGGGCCCTGCAGTCATTTTTCTCTAGTCCTAGCTGACAACACATTTAACATGACCTAACATACTTTTAAGCTGCTTTTGACTCATACCCTGAGCTAAGTAAAGAGCACATACTTGGCAGCTTATTTTTACATTCCATTTGCTTAGGATAAGCTGCTGTGGTCGACCCAAAGGTAGTAGTCCAGCCGTAATCCTACTTACCTAGCTCCACCAATATTTAACAGTCAGAACAAAAAATGATCAACATTTGAGCAACTGCACCTCTCCTGACTCACCAAACCGAATATACTCAAAGGCATGACCCTAGCCTTGTATGTGCATTGTTAAGTCTGATGTCTCTAATTAGCCTGCTAATTAGCTCATTAGATGCTAAACACTTCAGCACTTAGCGGTGTCTAGCAGTGTATTCTTGAGACCTGAACATTAAGGGCATGTTGGGTCCTCACCAAGAAAGATGGAAGCACATCATACATCAAGGTTTTCCTAGCATGATTGTAATCCTACCTGCTTCCATACCTTACACTTCTGTCCAGCTACGTTTCACCCTGTTAGCTATGGCTGTAAGGCTGCAACTGAACCCACCTTGCGCATGCCTTAAACGTCCTACACTAAGGGCTGGCTAAGACTGTAAAACTGCCTCCCACACTCTGAAGCCATCTCCAGCTTTACTTTGGTACATTTAAACTAATCAGTTAAACTGCTAATAGGCAGCTGTAAAACTGCTTTTCCATAATGGAAAAAGCTCAACAGAAGTCTGACGTCTCTTCGCTTACCTGCTGTAATAATTTACAATCTATATTATCACATAAAAAAACAACCATAAGAGAAAATCAATTATTTATAATTTCTTTCTCTTTGCTCTTAAGTGTCCACTGTACCTCGGGAATTGACTGAATTGACTCTACAAAGTTGTCTAACGACACTTCCCATATAGCCAGCTTCACTAGAAAAGAAAGCACAAGGTTAGATTCAGAAGAGAGGATGAGCAGAGTTCTACCAGGAAACAACACTAGTCTTCATGATCTGCAGTTGAAAGGTAAGTTCTCACCTGACAAACACAATGCATTTGAAAATGCAAATTTCTCTAGAACAGCTTCATGTTGGTCCATCTCTTCACTCAGAATAAAATTGCCACGTTCAAGCTTTGTATTTCCCCTGAGGGAATAATGATTTAAACTTTACACAAACTACAGAATGTCCTGAAGTACAAGCACACAAAATAAAGGGTGGAGAGGAACATACGCTCCAACAGTGTAGTTAATTTCTTCATTTTCCCAGTGGACTAATGCTACTTCATAAGGCTGAATCTCATGATTTTCCAGTATCCTCAACACCTTTTTCATCTATAAAGAAAGTGAAAAAACACATTGTCTTACATGCATTGCAGGATCACAGTTAAGAAAAAATTTACATAATATATAGTTTCATTTACCGTTTTCTCTTCAACATTCCAGAAAACCACCGAACCTTCCCTGAAATTTCAGATTGGGAACAGTTAATATTTGCCAATAACTATTTCAAATTTTAACAAATAGGGCTTGGTATCTTTTCTATCTTTTCTTTCAATCCACTGCAAATACAATACAGGAACTTTAAATACCTTACTACTATATAAATATTTTTCTAAAGCCTTTTCCATCGTCAAACAAAATGAGACAAAACATCAGTGTTTGATGTACTAATAAAGCAGGCACTGAAACTAGAACTTGCTTACATAAACCACTTTTAAATATATCAGGAAAGATTTGACCACAGAAAATACTGAATCTGACCCACCAAACCAAGCAATGTTTTTTGTTTTTTTTTGGGGGGGGGGGGGGTATTTTAGCCTTTAATCAACAGTTTGACAGTGAGAGAGGCAGACAGGAAACATGGGGTGAAGAGAGGGCTTGAAATGCAACAAAGGTCCCTGGCTCGGGACGCGAACCGGTGACATTCTATTTACGTGGCATGTGCACGAACCTCTAGGCTACCAGTGCACTCCCCGAGCCATGTTTTTAATGCTGGATTCGAGGGACATATTTTTGTCAAAAAAAAACAAAACAGTTTGACACTATCAGATTGAAAGGCATTGCATTCTGAGTGATCCCTTTAAATATTCTAGCAGTAGATAATGTTTATCCATACAAAGCCTTACACAAAGACAAGTGAATTACTTTATTTATACCTGAAGAAGAACATTAGAGCATCGTCATCTGGTTTTGCAGCCATGTCTGTACTTATCACAAGCACGTTTGAGGCATCTGAAATGAAACATAATTGTAATAAATGTGTTAGTTGTTCCAAGCACAACACTCCACAATTAAACCCCTGTAAACTTGTAATCTAAGTGTAATTTTGAGTCATACCTCTTGGCAAATCTATCTCACTGAAGCCATGGCTAATTAAGTCATGGCAAAGTGTTGGTAAATGATACTGATCTGCTGTTGCAAAAGCAATACACTGCATCATATCCTGCAGACAAAGCACAAGTTGGATTAAACACTGAAGCAAAAACTTGAGCTATATCCATCACTAATCTAGCTAAAGTACCTTGTCCTCCTTTAGGGATGGCTGATTAGTTCTAGATGGTTGCTTAGTTCTTGGTCCTTTGGGAATCCTTTTTCCAGATATTGTTGCTGGTTTTAAACTTGATTTTAACACTGACCTTACAAGGTCTGATGAATAAAAACACTTCTGTCCAGTTCTAAATGTAGTCAGTATCCCAGGATCAGCTACCAAAGTACTGCTAAGACCACCTAAAGCAGGTAGTATGTGTCTCACATGCATCTGCTGTTGGGTTTTTAGACAATAATGTGATGATGATAATAATGTGTACTTCTTTGTAAAGATCCCTGGGTCAGACAAGGTTGAGAGAGTCCTGCGTTTGAATTCATATTTGTATGGCTGGGCAGAGTGGGAGAAACTAGTGGAGATACAGATGCAGACTGGTGTCCCTGCAGGTCGCTGAACTGCCAGTCTCAACCACAAAGTCCGGAGAAGCATCTTCTCATTTAGACAGCTGCACAGGAAACTGTTATTAGTGCCCATTCAGGAGATATTCTCTAATTTATCATGACAAGCATTACAAAACTTCTACAACATCTACACACCTCAATTATTTGATTTGAATATTATATATATTTGGTTAAATCCACTATTTGACATGAAAAAGCACAAAAAAACAAGCATGACTGACCTCACTCATGTTAGCTAGCTATTAATATCCTCATTAGCAATCTCGTTACGAATAATGTATATCAAAGAACTGGTCTGTATAAAACTTACAAATTCATACAGTTCTGGGTGCTTTGAAGTAACTTTACGAGACAACCAAAGTGCTTAACGTGAGATAACATTACGACCGCAAATCAGTGGGTAACGTTAGCAAACATTAGCCATTTAGTTACCTAGCTAGCTTACCGGTTGATGAAAAATAAGCGATTCAAAACAAATTAGGTTAAAATTTGATCCAGCGCGTGAAAAAAACTTCTGTTACGCTAAGTACCACGTTAAAATACGATTGTGAACTTAACATTTACAGCATGACAGACTAGGAAGGCGTGCTTACTGTTTGCTAATAAAGTTGTTGCTGCTCATTTCCTGTTTGAGATGACGTAAGAAGTAGTGTACGCGATTTTCGCCCCGAAGTTAGACTTGCAGGCTGACAGATCGCCCTTTGCACAGGTAATTATTACTAACTGCGGGCGGGTAGTGGGTGGAAGAAAGATGACGGTGAAAATAGAGGTGAACATAAGGCATAGTTTTTAGCTAGCTCAATTTAAATTATTCTCTAAATAAGAATGCAGCTGACTGACAGCAAATGGAGACGTTTGTGTGGGGTGGGTGGGGGTGAGCCAATGCATGCCAATTAACATACATTACATACATACAAATAGTGGGTAGTGGATAAATAAATTATTTAAGATACTGTGGCAACAAAGTGTATAGGTGAGTTCCTTTAGAAACAGTACCTGAAAGTCTTGCTATGGGCAAAATAACACATGTAGTTGCAGTGACCTTCACATGCATCCTCAATGTCTTCTGCATTAAAATTGTATTTAATTTAAATTTTTTCATATACAGTATATTTTATACGTTTTCACCTGTTAAATGCATACAGTATAAAGGACTCTGGCATCCAAAGATCGATTTATCAGTTGTCTCGATGTCAGAATTCTCAGCTACAGCACTCCATGTGGAAAGATCTGGTATTGCCTGTGTTTGATGTTGCCAGGAAACTTCTTTAAAACAACAGCAGGTATCTAGTGTACAGTAAATTCCTCTGCAAACACTTCTTATTATGGAAGCTATGGAAAACTCTGATGAGGTATGTTAACACAACAACTATGCATTTTTTGTCTATGTATTGTAGATCTCTCTGTGTAGTAAAATAAACTGAACTTTATGTTGGTAAATTCTTATCATTTAACCTTTTCCAGCTCTCAAATATACATACATTTAAATTATTCTTTCTTTCTCTATACTATATAATTTATAATAAGTGTTCAATGTCATTCCCTGCTATTTTAAATATTAGGTGGAGTCTAATGAGAAGGAGAGGCTGAAGATGAGAATTGCTGTTCTGGAGGAGAGTGTGAGGTCCTGTGAGGTGGAGTGCAAAGCTAGCAGAGAGACAGTGCTGAGACTGGTGGCAGAGCTGGACCGAGAGAGGAGGAAGGCTGCAAACAGTGCGGCAGCACTCGATACACTCAAAGTGGTACTTAAAAGACTTTATAACGCTCCTTACATAGGTTTACACTCAAAATGTTTTTTTATTTAGTTTAATAAATATACATATGATATATCTTGTGGGGCTTTTGTCTCCTTTAGGAGTTAGATGGTCTGGTTGTGGGAAGAAGAAGTGTTGAGATGGAGACCCAGACCTTAGCAGAGAGACTTGAGGCCAGCAAGAGAGTGATAGAGGCATCAAGACAGGAGTCAAACTGTCTGGTGAAACAGGTGAAGGAGCTTGAAAGAAAGCACCAAGACAGCCAAGGAGAGACCCAGGCAGCTGAAGAGAAACTACAAATGTTCCTGAAAAGGGTGGCGGGCCTGCTGCAACTGAAGTCTGAAAATGTCATTGTGCCCACAGAGAAAGATATTTTACAGAAACTGGATAAGGTGAGCAATCAGAGTCAGAATTATGTCATAAAACAACCTACTGACAAAAAGTTGTTGTATTTAGTTACACATGTAAGTCTCTGCATTACATCTTCCATCTACTGAAGAGCTACATCCACTCTAAAATCAACATATCATTGTTTCTACATTTTGTGGAGACAGTCTTTGTGATTAGTCCACAACTTACTCTGCAGATCATGACAGAGTTGGAGTCCAGGCTGTGTCGCGTCTCTCAAGATCTGAACGAGCGGACAGAGCTCCAGCACGGAGCACTACAGAGGGCTCAGCTTGCAGAGCAGCAAGTGCAGGACCTGAGGGAGAGACTGCAAGGCCTGGAAACTGAGCTGATGACTGCAGACGTGCACTGTGACGGGCTGCGACGCAGCAAAAAGCAAGTGAGTAAAGTCAAAGTGGCAGGAGAAAAGAAAGGCATTTAAATGAAGCAGCTTTTATACATCCATCCATAAGTACTCTCTATTTCTCTCTACAGAATGAGGAGTTCCTGCAACAGCTGTCAGAGACAATGAAGGTTGACAGTATTGCTGTGGATATAGGTTTCGACATGAAGTTAAAACTCATCCTGTCACGTGCAGAACAACTTGTCAAACAAGAAGGAACTGCTCTGGCGGAGAGCAAAAGTCTGACCTACAGTCTCCAGCGAAAGGTAGCCAACACACACACACTGTAACTTATGGCTGTACTACTGGCATCTAAAACATAAATCCTGGAAGTTTTATCATCTTTGGACATTTCAAATGCTTATAAATTACCAATCACATGCTCATACATATGGAGACAAATATAAAGAGACCATCTTTCTGAAAAGTTCTTCTTCTCCAGCTGTGCAAATGCAAATCAGTACCATGACCAGCAATACACCTGTAATGAAAATATTCATGTTCCCAGGTAAAATCACAGAAGGAGCAACTTGACAGCAAAGGACTGCACATCCAGTTCCTGAGGAAGAAGGTTTCAGAGCTGGAGGAGGAGAGAAGGAGCCGATCTGCTTTAGCTGCGGAACGAGATGAAGGTCATCAGGAGGCCCGGAGATTACAGAGAAAAGTGGAGCGCCTGCAAAATGAGCTAAAGGCCACCAAGCTGTCCAACACTGAGCTCAAGGCCCAGCTCTCCCACACTAATGAGCTCAAGGTAGAAGGGAAACGGGTTCTGACCCAAATTCAATCCAGAGGCATTTTCACTTCATAATGATTAGTGTTTTTGAACTATGTATGGGAATAGGTTGATGGAAATAGTTTGTATTTGTGCACTAATTATGTAAAGCAAGTTGGCTCTGAAATAAACCATGTAATATATATATATATAAATATAATATAATGTATGTATTTGAGAGAAACAAGCCAACATCATCTTCATGAATAACAGTTGTTTCACTAAACACCTTTGTCTGACGTGCCAAGTTGAAAGTGATGGAACAGAGTCAGACCATGCAGGAGCAGAAAAAGAGATTGGATCAGCTGGTGGAGGGAAAGACCAAATTGGAAAAGAAGCTGAGCACAGTGAGCTCAGACCTGCAGAGCAGAGAGAAGAAGACCAGGGACGATCTGCAGCAACTCAACACCCTCAGACAGAGCCTGGCTCAGCTATCTGAGAGGGAGAGGGAGGTAAGAGAATGAGGGTAAAAGGAGTAAATATGGAAAGTCAGTAACATAATTCTTACTCTAACCTGTAGTACCAACTATCTACAGTCATACCGTATGTCTCGCACTATAACACGTTACATAGGTTTATACAGCTGATAAAAATAAGCATTTTGAGTGTTCTGTGGTATCACTTTACTTCAAACTGTGAGGCAGCTTATTACACTTTATGGCATTATGGATTATACCCTTCAACTTTTCATTCACATTTTTCAGCTGGTGGATTTCCGGATGGTTGTTTCCCAGATGCTCGGTCTGAATGCCACCGCCTTGGTTCGCCCAAATTATGAAATCATTAAACTGCTGGAGACTCTTCTTCATCATCATCACCACCACCACCTTCATCACCATGTGAATATGCCCTGGCACTGTCCTACTCACCAGAGTCTTCATCTCCCTCAAATCCAGGACCCTCCTGACAGTTCCTCCTTGGATGTTTCAACTCTCAGGTCTGTTTGTCAAGAGGATGCAGTTCCCCTTTAAGAATCCTGTTTTTACATAATACTTATACAGAACAGCTCTTAAAATGTAAAGGTATAAAGTATGTGAAGCCTGACTTTACACAGCACGAAATAACCTTTTAAAAATATATTTAGTTATTTTCCTAGGGCAGTATAAATATGATTCACTAAACAAATATTAGAAATGTACAATCACATGAAAAAATAAAGAAAAAGACAAATATCAAAATGAGGATTTGGCATTCATTGTTTTGATGGTCGCATATACATACATTTCTCATATTATTTTATATACATGTTAAATAATACAGGACTGTTATACATTTGATACTTGACATACAAAAATTACAATATTTCTATATGTTATAATTCTCAATCTTAAAGGTGTATTTCATTTTTTTTTTTAAATAAAACAGCAAAATGTATAAAGACCATGGATGGATGATTTTAAAGGTTAAACTCTTAAATTGTGCCTGACTTTGATATTAAAACACATATCTTGGCTTAAATGAATTTTACATGAATCATACATGGATCAACATAATTCAAGTTAAAAATAGACTGTTTACCACACGCACAATGAAGGATGTAGGTAAATAAAAGCAAAGGTCAGAACTGCATGCCAAAATACAGGTAAAAAAATAATTGCAATGTACGATATATTAAATGTTAATTGTTTTTTGTAGTTTTTTTTTTGTTTTGTTTTTTACAAACTTTAGAGATACAAGCAAAGTCACAGGCTATATATCAGCATTTAACTTTGGTGCTATCCACTTACAGTTCTCTTCAGAGAAATACCACATGTATATGCCACTGAGTGAACAGTTCTTTCATCCAGCAGATGTCCACTGTGTCCACAAAAACTATTTCGTTTGTTACACCAAAGACACAGCATTACAGAGAGTAACATAGTGAGATGCTTGATCCTATGTGCTACACATAAAGATATTAACTGCTGATGACAGATGTTTTTCTGTCGTACAAATGGATGGCCAAGACTGTATTTTGCTCACAGCGTTATTTACCATTTAAAATATATCAATGTATTTCTAACTCACATCATGTTGATGCAATACTGAAATGAAATGCTGCAGCAACCAGCCTACACCGGAGGCGGTCCGTTTGTGTAGCTGAGCATGGGGTAGAAGGAATGAGCGAAGTTGTTGGACTGAGCACAGTAGTCCTCCTCAGACATGGGCAGCAGGAAGGCAAATATCACTAACAGGAGCAGGAACAACTGGAAAGGCAGCGCCACCCAGAGGACGCGCCACAGAAAGGACGACCTACGAACTGGTGATGTCTCTGAATCAGAAGGGAAGGAAGCGGATCCAGCGTCGCTGCGAGACCTGCTCACACACACACACACACACACGCAGTCACAATGCAGCACAGACTCAGGTTTAGTCACTCGGCAATCATTAATAAGACCACAAAAAATCATATGCTTTATCATCTAAATCCCTAATTTGAGAAAATTATAATCACATCACAACAGTACCACAGTAAACCAAGCAAATATAACTTACAAATTAAATTTGTCTAATCCAATAAACAACTTTGCCTTCAGAGTACTTCTGACTATTTCCTAATCTAATAACCGTCTCTACATTAACTTGATTGTTTAAGTGTCTTCTATGAGTTTTCAGTCTTAATAAGATCTCAGTTCAGTGACAGGAGAACAGCATGACTGTGCTTTATAAGCACCATGCTGTGTTGGACAGACTTTGCCAACATGGTTGAAAGCAATGTTCGGACAATGTTTGACAATGATCTACATGCTGACTGAGACTGGGTGGATAAACACAACTACAACGACAATCACACAACAGTTTTCAAAAGCATACCGTACATACAATCCTGCACCAAACAATTACATTTAATATGTGAGCTTGCATTTGCATTTTGCATTGCAAAAGATGTTAGAATAAGAGACAAAGGCATGCTGCAAGTACCAACTGATATGCAGATATTATCTGAAAAGACTCTGAAAGTTTGTGTCCTGTTGAAAAATGCAAAGCATGCCAAGGCAAGAAGAGTGTAGCCATTAGAAACAGCTTCCTTGACAAAGTAGTTTAGCTAAGCAGTGGTTTAGGGCATAACAGCAATAGCTGTCCAGAGCTGTTTCTCTCTGTTTCCAGCTCTTAGGCATAAAGTAAATAAACATATCTGCTAAATGTCATACTATTCATTTAATTGTATTCATTTAATTGTATTCATTACAGTCACCATCGCCCTCAGTAAAAACTGTCTTATTACAGCATCAAAGGAGAAGCAACCATTAGATAAAAGTGA
>JAUBNQ010000014.1:5224747-5235894 GCA_032353495.1 Ctenopoma kingsleyae
AGCCAGGACCGCAGGCTGCTCATATTCTTATCCAGCTGCTGCACAGCCACCAGTGTCTCTCTCAGCTTCTTCACTCTACATAGTCAAGGCAGATTGATGGTTGACAGTTTGTAGAGCAAATGTAAAATCAACAGACACTGACCAAAATGCTTTACAGAGAAAAATGACAATAACATAATTAATGAATCTCTGTCTGCACAATATAATGCCATCTCTGCATTAGATAGCTACTTTATTTAAGTGAATTGAGGGTGCGTCTCATCACCTGGCTCCAATGAGATCCAAGAGGTGCTGCCAGCGGTCGCTGACTTTGTTGAGTTTTTGTTCAATCTCAGTAGCCTTGCTCTGATGGCTGGCTTTGGCCAGACGCTCTCCCAGCTGGTGCAGGTGTAGCTTGTTCTCCTCAGCCACAGTGATCTCCTCCTGGTAGTCCTGAGACACAGTGTGATACATCAATGGTGTGAAGATCATTTAAACGGTTTGAATGATGTGCAGATCTTAGTAAAATGTAAATGGAATTTCTGCAATTAGTTGCAGTACATCAGTGATCAATGAATACGTAGAATTCACAATACAGGAAACATTCCTATTTACCTTACGGAGCTTCTCGATCATCTCTTCAATGCTGATGTCTCCATTTTGGGAGACCTTGCTCTCCATGTTTGTGAGCCACTCGCAGAGCTCCTTGTACTTCTCGTTGAATACAGTCCACTCATTCAGCTTGTCGCTCACCTGCTGTCTGCGCAGGGACAGCTGCAAAGGCACAGCAATGTATAAAAACTCAAGTGCATTGCAAAATATCAATTAATGCATTATGACAAAAGTAAATTCACGTTATAATTCTGAAAAGGATGCATTGCTACAGATCAATGCACCCTAGCTTGTTCATTTGCATCGAGCAGCGAGTGTGTGCTTCAGTGTGTTTCCTGTGCATATATTTTTTCTGTGCAACACAGGATGTGACTTTGAAAAAAAAAATTAACTTGAGGTTTCAGGTTTTCTGTAGTGTCTCACTGTGAGTAAGTCAGCTTTGCACCACAAAAAAGTGATGTAGACAGCAAAGTTCCTTTTTAAAATTTAAAGTGAAAACACCTAGTTTTACTGATCTGAGGAATAGTGCGTACTGTATTGATACAAACAGTAAAAAATTAAATATAAAATCTCTTTAACGCTTGTTTGTTCTTCTGTTATACAATGAACTGCAAGTCTATGTGTGAAATTCTCTTCTGAATAAAATGCAATTGCATTTTTGATATATGTCAGACTAGAAGTCATTCTGGTAGTTTGGATTACGTCTGTAACTTGTAATTTAGTTTGACAGTGGCTCCACCAAGTGGTACGTCAAGGGATTGCAGAGGCAAAACAGGTGTTTCAACTAGTAACATTAAATAAAATGTTAAGTAATTTTAAGTACTTTAAATAATTCTACAATTACTGTAACCAACATATAGTATATTCAGAACACAGAGCATGCAGAGAAATGGTGTAACACACTATACCTGGTGGCAGATTTCATCCCACTGTCGATGAAGCAACGCAATTCGCTCCTGAAGGACAGAAAGGTCTTCAGTGCTGATGTAGCAAGACAGGGACTCTCTCAGCACAGTCAGATGGGCCAGATCCCCTGTCCAGCCATCAAATGTATTCTCCAAGTCCTGTTATTGAGACAATAGTCATTATTATTATCATTATCATTATTATTATTTTTTAATCCTGCACACAGAACACTTGAACCTGAACAACAATGTCAATGTTCACGTCAAGTTCCCACATGTGTAATTACTGAAAAAAATGCCTAGATGGTGTTACCTTGCAGCGCATCTGCTCAGTTTGCAGATCCTCATGGTGATCAGGAAGAGGCTGAGAAAGTTGTCGTTTGAAGGCTCGAAGTTTTTCCAGTGACCCACCAATCCCTCTTTCACACCTCTCCCAGTCCTGTAATAAGATTATAAACATACACACATATGGAGACAATGATTGCATCTTAATTAAAACTACTTGTATAATTTCTTTTCCACAATAATTTCTCTTGTGGCTTGTTTAGCATTTACTGAAACCATTAGTAACAGGTTGTTCCATTTTACAGATGGAATATTTACAGTATCTCTTCAAAGACTCCTGTGATTCCCTATGCACCACGAGCTGCTGTTATACCTTTAATACAATGGCAAGCTCTTTCTTCTGTTCATCCAGGCGGATGCTGGCATTTTTCCATCGCTCCTGGATATCAGCAAGCTCTGCCTGCAGGGCCACCTCTGCCCGGCTATCAGCCGACAGGAGCAGCTGTCTGCCAGCTTCCACCGTCAGGATGTAACTCCCCTGTTGACGCTGCAGCACCTTTTCCTTCAGCTGCAGCAGAAAGCACAGCCACAGACAGGATACAATAATTCGTAAAGAATAACCAATAAATGCACATACTTCTTACAGTTACCTATTTTGAGATATCAAATGAGCAGGCTTTAGATGGTGAAGACGTTATCAAAATTTTAGGCCCACTCTGCACCCAAACTGAATCAGCCACTGCTGTATTAGTACTTTAGGGATTTGCTAAAGTTTATTTTTCCTCATAATTAACATGGTCCTAAATGATTTAGGGACTAAAACATTCATCAATATTGGGCATATGTTCCAGTTCTGGGGAGATTAGTAGATGGATTCACATAAAATGGTTTCGTCCTGCAGCATCATCTGTAGATGGATAAAAGAAGTGTGCTCTGTAAGCTTTTTCATTATGTACCTGGACAGCATCCAGCATGGAGCGAGCTTGTTGTAAAGGCACAGTAGTCCCAGCCTGAAGGGCTTCTGCAGGGTGGGAGACCTCCACCAACCATTTGCGTAACTTCTCCACCATTTCTCGGTAGCGCTGCCACTGACGAATCAGGCCATCAATGATACCGCGTCTCTGCTGAGCACGCCGGACCACTCCCTGCCACTGGTTGCTCAGGAGAGCCAGCTTCAGGTTGAACTCGTCTCTGCAAGAAGGAGGAGAGATAATAACATTTGTGGTGCATTTTTGTGGTATACAAATGGCACAGAATTTACCATGTTTCAAAGTTTCCACTTAGTGCTAGATATAAAGTAATGACATATAGACAGCGTGAATTTTACCTGTCATCTACTTGACCCTGCTCTAACATCTTCTGTCCATCACTGATGATAGAGTGTAGGATCTGTTGTCTACTGAACATCTCCGCTTGAAATAACTGGAAGAAAACAAATGGATAATAAACAGTTATTACTCGTAATTATTAAGACACAGTAGCTGTTCTAGGTTCTTTTACTTTAAAATTGATTCTAACCTCGTGGGCTTTTTGCTGCTCAATCAAACTCTGGTAGTTCCCAGAAATTTCCACTGCCAAATTCTGTTCAGTTTGGACCAAGAACTCCATCCAGGTTTCACACTTCTCCAGGAAGGTCTGCTGCTGCAGCAGGAAGGACTGAAGCTTGCTGCAGAGGAACAAACAATGAGTCAGTCTTAGTTTATTCTTTTGTTTGAACTGTGTACTGCTTCTTAGCTAAACGTGAAGGTCATTAATTTATAGAAAACAACCTCTTTAGAAAAGTCTCTGAAACTTTATCATCTACAAAACTAAACCCTCAGAGTGTGTCACACCTGAATCTCTCTGTAGTCTGTGCTGAGGCTGTTGACCAGCTCCTGTTGAGGTTCTGCATACGTTTGATTTCTGAATCGTTGAGAGGAAGCCGGTAACCAAGCTCATTAAGACGCTCCAATTCAGGGGACATACTGCTGAATTTCAACATGAGTCTCTGTAGACGGACAAGGAAAAAATATGAAATTAAAATATTTGTTAAATTTCTCCATTTCAGCAATCAGCAAAGTTGATTCTTTCCACAAACAAATCAAATCAAAACAACCTTGAGCTCCTCCATGCGATCCTGGATGACTGTCAGGTCAGTGGAGCCATTGGGATCTTGCACCTTCAGAGCCTCCTCAGCTTCAATTATCCAAACTCCCAATGAATCGAGCTGATCATTAAAGATTTCATAATCTTGGACTCCAGTCTGGTACAGAATAGACAGAAATACCAGCACATCACAAGTGAACAATTCTGAATTCAGTGTTGATTATTTTTACTCTTGCTTTTATAAACTTAAAAACACAGTGAACTGCAAGAAGTCAAAACTATTTATTATATACTTTGTGTTTCCCCTACCTGCAGAGTGGTGAGTTGTCTGGTGAGAGCCTGTTCCACAGCAGACAGTCGCTGGGTTAGAGAGAGGTGATCTGACTGGATGGCAGATCCTGCTGATGTGTCCACCTGCTGTTTCAGCTGATCTCCCAGTTCTTGGAGAACCTGCAGGGAGGCCTGCACTGGTGCCTGGGACCGGAGCAATTCCTGTGATAAAGCACAAAGTTAATGTCCAATTAATTATTTTCATGGAAAAAGTTCATACATCAATTTTCACTTTAAAAAACCGCTGCCCTGGTGTTGCTCTTCTTACAGGTTGCATATTGGCTTTGAATAAATAAACAGAAGATATACAAGACAAAAGTGGTACAGATGCAGCCTCACTCACGCTGCATTCTTGAATCCAGCCGGACACTTCTTCATCAGCGATGTCCTTGCTGCAGGAATGCTTGAGGAGCTGGTCTGCCTTTTCCTCTTGCAGCTGCACATTGCTGTAGCTCTGCTCATACAACTCCTTGTAGCGCTGCCATAGCTGAAGCAGGGCTTTGCTGCTTCTTAGGCGTTCTGCAATCTCCTCCAGTAAGCCGGTCCACCTGAGTGCAAATTGGTCAGCGTTTCATTGTAATAGATAAAACATCCAGCTCCACCACAATATGTTTATGTCAAAACAGGTGTCCTGATTACCTTGCGTTGACATCCTTAAGGGCATTGTTTAGAGAGTCTGACGCTGAAGGGTGACACTCCTTCAGCAGTTGGTGGGTCACAGCACCAAACTTTCGCAGACTGCTCTCCTGTTTCTCCAGTTCCTCTTGCAAATCCTTTATTTGTAACAAATACAACAACGCTTAATTCATAAAACTGGAAAACATGGTTTGCAAATTTGAATTTGGAAACATTTTTCTAATGAAAGATAAATTTGAACATCATCACAGCAAGGATCAGAAAAATCCTAGTCCAATATTACACAAATCTATACAAAGGTGGGTTGATAACTTTCACAGTTAATCAAATCTCTCTTCATGTTGACATACCTGCAGACTTTGCACCTGCAGCTGAACAGCCTCCAGGGAGCCTGTGAGGAGGCGAAAACGAGACACAGAATACCTTCCTTCCATCAGGTAACCATTGATCTCTTCTGAAGCCCGCTTGTACAGACTCCACTGATCCAACACTGACTTCAGGCTGATCTTAAGCTGCCCTATCTGTTACAAGTAAAATAAAAAATGTGCGATGAAATTCAGTAAACAAGGAAGAGAAGAGTGGAGCAGATGGGTGTAACCAATCTATAACAGGGGAGCATGTACCAAGTGGTCCAGGTTAGCCCAGGTGTGATTGACTCCCTGGAGCGTCTCCATGACGATAGCACAGGCCTCATCTGTCTTGTTCTGGACAAGGGCACAGCCTTGCTCTTCCACCCTCTCTAGCTCTTTCTCTTTTTCCTTCACCAACTCCTCCATTTCCTAAAAGTTAATAATTTGGAAATGATAAATTAAAAAAGTGTTAATAACAACACGTACAAAATAAATTGGTAAATCATAAGAGAAACCAACCTGGCAGTCTCTGAGCGCATTCTGCACAGATGTTAAATCCTCTATTCGGTGTTTCCTCTTCAACCTTTCTTCTTGATTTGCCATCCAAGACTTCAGGGCCTGAACACTGCTCTCGTACTCCAGCCACATTTCCAAAAGGCTCTCCAGGAACTGGATCTGTAAGTATTAGAAGATTACAAGATAAAGTGTACCATCTTGCTTTTGCACTAATACGTGACAATAGCTGTTGTTCTTTTTCTTAACAGCATCAGTGCCTCACCCTCTCATTTATGCGTCCTTGTAGAATCTGCCAGCGTCGGTTCATAGCTCCCAGGCGCTCAGCAAAATCTGTCTTATCACTGCGCTTGCTCTCCACATCTTGACCACTGATTTGCAGCACTGACTGGTTCACAAAGTCCACAGTCAACTGCTTGCAACTTAAATCTACTCTGAAGCCCTAAAGTGAGGAAACAATAGTAGAAACACAGATAAACCATGGTTACAGATTCATAATTAGAATCCTAGATCGCAACACCATTGAATTCCGATTACTAAACATACATATACAAAATAAGCTGCTGTCCAAGATGTATTTAACCATCTAAATAATGGATATAAATACTTTTAGATATCCACAGAAGCTGTCACAAGTGTCATGAATCTAACAAAATCTGTATTTAAAAAACAATTTCACAACCTTGTATTTTTGCAAATAGTCCTGAATCACATTTGATCCCACAGCGCTCTTGAGGTTTTCTTCATCCTCTTCAATGACATTCTCCATCAACGAAATCCAGTTAAACAACTCAGAAATGGCGTGGCGGGAGGCCAACTTCTCCATTTGAATCTGACGAGAAATTAAAGTCATTAGTCATGCATTACAAAGTGTCAAGGAAAAAAAGAAATGTACATGCTGTCAACCTGTTACCTGTTAGTTTAAAAACCTCTGTATACAAGTAAAGCAGCAGAAAGGAGTAATCCTCTTTGCCCTGGAGAGCAGCTAAGCCTGTCCAGTCTGGTTGCATGTGACAATACCTGATGCAGCTTCTCCTGGACCACTGGGATGCGTGTGAGCAGCTCAGTCCACTGGCTGTCAATGCGTGCCAGGTCAGAGCGCAGCACCATGGTGTCCACTTTTTTCAGCCGCAGCAGCTGGTTTCCCTCAGTTACCACTGAGCTCTTCAGGCTGGATTTGCCCTCAACCTCCTTTGAAAACTCCTGAGACACACAGTGACAGCAATAATAATAAGTGGATATGCAATCATTATACAGTATGGTGATACTACAAAAAACCACTGCAGATGGTACAACAGATTTACTATTAGTACTACATCCATGACAACTACATCCTAACAATGTCACAATTACAGGAGCAACCACTACTATTAATAATATATCTTTTATATGATGATATTTGTTAAGTGATGCCGGTGTTACACAGTGCAATAGTTTATAAATATAACACTGGGCTCACACTGACAATACACACAGGGCTTCCCCTCAGATACGTATCTTAAGAAAAGTTGCACTGCTAAGTGTTTAGGCACCGAAGCATGTTTTTGTTGTGAGCAGCTCTAACATTTCAATGTGTCTGACGGTATAAAGATCTAGTTGTACTGTTCCTGGAAGAAAATCTCTAGATCAATACAGGAAAACAAACAAATAAAAAAGAACATAACGTTGCCTCACAAGGAAAGCGGAGAGATGATCTCGGACAGTTTCCAGCTCCTGTGGGACTAACACTGCCTGCGTGTTCCAAAACTCCAGGCGCTCCAGAGCAGACTGCAGCCACTCGCTAAGCTCTGCACACTCCCTTTGATACCTTAAAGAAAATAACATTTAATAATTAATGTTTTCAGAAATTTTATTCATACATTAATTTGATGCAGGAACAGGATCTCAACCTTAAGAGTCTTTATTTTATATTGTAAACCCAAACCGGTCTATCTATTATTCTCTTTTGATGAGCATTATCATTTTGATGTGTAAAAACATATCTGATTTATATGTGTTTCAGACCTGCTCCAGTGTTTTAAGATGGCCTCAAGGCGTTGTAGTTCCTTGTTGACCTTGGCGGTATTGTCGAGCCAGTGTTCCCCCAGCAGTGCGAGTTGATTCTCCAGAGCAGGACAGCACACTGAAAGCAAGAGATGTTTTCCCTCATCCAGTACCTGATACAGCTTATGCTGGTGCTCTGTCAGTCTCGTCTTCAGGCCCTTTAAACAGATTAAAAGACAAGGAGATAGAAACACACGTTTGAATATACAACTACAGTCATGCCGCATGAATGTGTTTGAATCACAGCTGACTGAACATTAAATTGCTTAGAGAAGGACGTGAGAGCTATCAAGGACTACTATACCACATCCTAAAATGTAAAACAATGTCAGTTTGCACCTGATACAATGAGATTCTGTCCATGAGTCTTTCTTCCGTCTCCTCCACCAGGCCAACGGAAGGGATGCTTCCTTCAACAGCCTCCAGCTGGCGATTCAGACTCTGGTAATCCTGCACCAAGCGGCACCAAGTCTGATTTAAAAAAAAAAAAATCTTATTTTTAACCTGAAATTGAAACAGCTTACAAATAACCTTCAGATAAAGACAACTGACAAAGTCACTGACAGATTTCCGTAACTATCCCATACAAACTACTTTATTTAACCAATATTCATTTCACTTTTGTCTTGAATAGACATTTTGCAGTGAATGTTACAATTGCTCACATTAGTAATTTATTTCTGTTGTTTGAAGGAAAAAAAGCTTTCTCATCTTTAGCTCTCACCTCCAGGATACACTCCAGTTCGACTCCTTTACTGTGCGCCTCTTTGAGCACACTCTGAGCCTCGGCTAGTGTCTCCTCTAAGGCCTGACTCTCCCTGGGAAGCATCAAGCCACTGATCTTCCTGAAGTATGTTTCTGTTAGAATCATATGGGACTCCAGACCCTGGAAGAACTCCTACAAATGCAATAAAACACTACTGTCAATTCAGTTTTTCGTTTAGTAGTCTGTCTCCAGCATTTCACACTGTTGATGATGATCATTCATTAGTCCTACTAAATCAGCAGAGCACTAAACCTTATGTTTGTCCAAGTGATTCTGCACTTCGTCCACAGAACTGGCAACGATCCTCTGATCGGCAGCCATCTTGTCCTTAGCTGTGTCCACCAGGTCAGTCAGGTCCTGCAGAGCACGTTCATACTGCTCCTTCAGAGCCATGTTCTGGTTCAGCCCACTGCGGCGGGAACCCACCGTCATCATGAGCTCCTCATAAGAATCCTGAAAACAGAGACGTACGGTAGGTGGGTTCAATTATTTTTTCTTTTTTTTTCTTTCTTTTTTTGTTTTAATCTGACATTATTCAATTTTATGTTGTCAGGTACAGGTCAAGTACATTACCTGGAGTTTCAGTAGTTTGTTTGTTGATATCTGATCTGCCTGTAGAGTTGCACCTCTGGTTTTGAGCTCTGTTATCCTCTGTTCATACTCTTTTAAGCTCTCCTCTGCACTAGCAATAACCTAAGAGAGAGAACAGTGCAAGTGAATGACATTCGCAATCATTTTTTGTTCTCTAAAAGCCTTGGTGGGAGAAAAATAGAGTGTGTGATTGCTCGTCTATTTGAAAGGAAGCATTACCTCTAGCTGTTTGGATGCTGGTCTATCCATGGCTCCAGCTAAGGCCTGTAGGATCTGGCACTTGGTTTCAATGAAAGCAATTTGGAGAAGCTGCAACTCGGTCTGTATTAAACATAACATCTGACATTTAATATCCACACTCATATGTAAATGTACGAGTTTAAGATATAAAGTAATACAGGGACATATCATTATTCATTGTGTGTGTTTCTGTCTCTCTCCTATGATTAATAATGTGATTCAGATAAAATTGATGTAACAGGAACATTTAGGTTTGTGTTATTCCACTTAGGGTAAATAATACATGAAAGGTCCTTAAAAAAGTATCAAGCACACCTGATAGGCTGTGAGCTCATGTGCCCTGGTTCTCATATGGTCACAGCGTTGTCCCAAAGCACAACCCAGAGCCCCTAATCTCTCTTTCAAGCAGTCCAAGTTGTCCTCCAGCAGCACCCGGTCTTCATGTCTCAAACCTGAAGACCCAGCTAGCAGAGCTTGGCTGGCCTTCACCTCCTCCGTCACATGCCTGACATCATTCTCCAAGATCTGGAAAGATTGATTGAAGAGACTGATTACGAATAGCTACATTTATTTTACAACTTCATGTAGAGATCTGGTTTCTTTAACTGATCTAAACTGTTAAAGCTGGAGCAGCACAGGTGACCCTGATTACCTCCTGGTTTTGTAGCTGGGTGTCTGCATTTTCAGGTAGAAGGACTGAGCCAGAGAAAACGTTGTTCTCCACACCATCCAGCCAGGAGGAGGTGGACGACACAGCTGTGTAGAGCTGCTGTTCTATCTGCGCCACCTGTGTCTCACCACCACCAGACTGCGTACACACAGATGAAAAACTTGGCTAACATACATACTGAGCTAAGTGTTGCGATTTAGCAATGGCAATAATTTATTTTTTTGTTGTTATAGTAATTGTATAACCTGAGTGGTCACGTCATCTACTGTCTGTCTGAAGTTATCATACAAAGTCTTCAGGGAAGTTTTGTCCACTTGTGTCTCTCCTTTAAACAGGGATCCAGCTGTGGACACACGACTAGCTCTGGAATAAACCTGCAAGAAATGCATACAACAATCAACAATAGGCCCTAACATTAAAAATGAACCATAAAAAAACAACTCAGACAACAACAGAAAACGTTGCTTCCAATACTGCCTGTGCTAACAAAGATATGACTACATTGTTTGTACCGGCTGCTTGTGGTCCTGCTCCAGGGTTTTCTGCAGGAGCTGCAGTTTAGTTTTCAGCTCTAATCTCAGACTCTCCCATCGCTGTCTGAACTGTTCCTGTGCAGCCTGAGTTTCCCTCTCAACCAAAGCTGCTGGTGAAAATGGTTCTCTTGTGCTGCAAAGAGAAGAAAATGAACAACTCAGTGTTCCATGATATAGCAATAACTAAACACAGTAACCTGACATTTTACTATTTGATTTGACTTATATCTGGTATAATTATATGTAAAATACCAGGTGCTGCTGGGTGAAGCCTGCTGGATGAGGATCTCCTCTCCTCTACTAGCAACTGACTGAAGCAGCTTTTTCTGTTCTGCCAGCTGCTCCTCCAGCTCCTAAAGAGAAAAGATGCAACATGACAATAACAGTTGGCTTGGTATGCAACTCAAGTAAAAATAATAAAACGCTTGAGAAATGACGTTTCCATTTTTGCACTTCACTATGCAATAAGTACTGAAAAAATGTGTGAAAATGTACCCTCTGCCTCTGCAAACTGTCCTGGTGTTTTTGGGAGCGTGTGGTCCGGGCCTCAGCCAGCCAGTCCTGTACATTGGGACTCTGAGAGAGACTGGAGTCTGATTCACTGTCCTC
>JAUBNQ010000014.1:5235994-5251519 GCA_032353495.1 Ctenopoma kingsleyae
TTAATATTTGCTAGTTTTCAGCAATCAAATAGACAAGACACATAACCCCATATAGAACTAAAGCCTATATCATGCAATATGGTGAAAAGTGGTGTGTGCATGGCACCACATGCACAAATATTAGTGTACAGCATGTCAACATCTCAAGCATTTCACCACCTCACCTGGATGTTAAGCTGCTTGTCTTGTAACATTCTCTGCAGATCCAACAGGCCACCCTTCAAGGTGCGTAACCTCACGGCCAGCTGCTCAGCTTCCTCTCTCGTCTCCATTCGGCCCTCCAGCATCAAGTTCTCACTCTGCATGGACAGTTCTGACAGGGCCAGCACCTTTTCTTCGATCTCCAGCAGCATGCTCTGCAGCAACAGGAGGAGAGAGGCCAGCTCAAACATGATGTCTCACCAGCTACAGCAGTTCCACCCTCAACAAACCTTCCAGGTCTGGCTGGAACCTTCACACCAGCAGCTTTCCCCGGACACAGGACAGGGAGAGCTCTCCCTCTGCCTTCATCCCACCTCCCCAGGTTCACCTCCTGTGCAACATATTACCACTAATCCTTCACACTTCATGCTCTTTTACGTTGAGCTCTCAGGCAAATTCAAAAACAACAACTATTCCTTGCAGAGGATCATGGTGAATGTCCAGGCCAGTCAAAAATGGTTATCAGCAAATGCTAAGGAAACACTTGTTTTCTAATAGCATTTGTCACTACTCTGCGATAGTTAGCTTCAACAGGTTTTCTAAGACAGAGTGACTCTCCCTTCCTCCCGCCTTCCCCGCCCTGTTCTCTAGGATTCCCCTACTTGGATATTCTAGTAGCTTTGTCACCAACACCAATCGCAACAGCAGGATCCATTAATCGTCTAAAAGCCACCACCCCTGACTACTCCACCCTATGCTGCTAACAAGCTCTGTCACACAAAGATATCTGCATAATCTGCTTAAGGGTGGTGCTACAGTTGCTTAGGAGACCAGCCATTTAAACTCCTTTCTAACTCAGCTAATGCTCGTGTTTACTCACTTAAACGTTCCTGCCTTCCTTCGATGATGTGTGATATTGGAAAACGCAATTTTGAGAGTGTAAGACTGATTTTGCATTAGTGGGCTAAACAGAGGCAATGATTGAACAGCTAGAAACCGTCTCTCCGGACCAGCTTATGTCATTCCTAAAATCTGCATATGTATTAATTCACCTCTTGTTCATATTCATAAATTAATTCATATTCTTATATAATAATTCAGTATTTATATTTTCATCACTTGCTCTAAGTGAGCAGCAGGGGGGGCTCTTACCTGACACTCAGCAAGCTGATCCTCCATATCTGTCTCCTCTAGAGATTTAGGTTCAAGGATGTAGGTGACAGCACTGCGTATTCTGGTGAACCACTGCACCAGTTCTTCTGCCTTTGTGGCACAGAGCTGTATTGCCTGTTCCTGTCGCTGACTCTCCAAACGGTCACTCACACGCTCCTGGATAAAAAAAATCATATCACATTTTTCTTTCTTTATTTCACATTTTATTCATTTAGAAACACACAAGTAATGTAATGTCATTTCTTAACAAAGCACAATTAACTAGTAAAGGTCATTATACTTTCAGAAAAACTACCTCCAACAGTTGTTGCTTCCCTGTTGCCTTCATGTGTATAGTGGCCATCCTCTCAGCTAACACAGCAAGTGAGGACTGCATGGCCAGTTGGTCAGCCATGTCTGAGTCCACAGCATCAGAGGCCAGATCCTCTGTGAAGCTTGTCTGCAGCCTGTCTATTTCTTTCTGCACACTCAGAATCTCCTCTGTCAGACCCTAGAGAAAGTAACATGGTTACATGTTGATCTGGGCATGTAATATGTTTGAATATAATGCTAATTAACACATTAGATTAACATGCTTTGATCAATGGTAAATATTAATCATTTATAAACACAGAGAGAGTCTGTCCTATACAATTCACAAAATGGATAATATAGACAGGGTATTAAGTCTTCTACTACATCTACTTCAGCAAACTAAACTAATACTAACAAGAAAGTTATATAAAGTTAAAAAGCAAACTAATTTCATTTTATACAGACCTACAATTACAGAAAGATTATTTAAGTCTTTGTAATATTATGACTGCCTTTTTGGTATTTTCTATGAACCTTTCTATTCATATGTGATAAGACTCACCTCATGGGACTTTATGTGGCTATCTGGGCTTTTATCTACCTCCAGAGGCTCACTCAGTTTGGCCTCCAGAACCTCCATTTTAGATGAGATTGACTGGAGTGAACTCTGGTAGTGCTGTTGCTTTTCCAGAGCTTCATACAGAGACCTCTGCTTCTCACTGATCTGTTAGAAGACCAGTTGAACAGTGTTAAAGTTGAAAGTCTGATAACAGTCAATCATAACCAATAAACCATAAAACGGACTCCCTTAATATTCACATACCACATTCTTTAATGTTTCCCATGAGCGCTGCAAGTCATCTAAATTTGCAACAGATTCAAATGTTGGGTCATATAACTCCTGGATTGGAGCTCTCGTCAGTGCTCCTCTTCCTATCTAGAAAAAAAACATTCAAACAGTGGAGTTATGAAAACAGAGGACAACCAGACAGAAAACACATGATGAACTGGTGCAGGTGGAGAATACATTTCAATTATTTGTCCCATTGGTTTGTCTTGGTGTCCTTTATTTATTAAAACTGTTTATCTATATAATTAAATGTATTATTCTGATTAAAAATCGCACAAAAAAAACAGAATTCCACAAGAATATGCAACTTCCCTGAAATGACAGGAGGGAAAAGCTATCAGAAGAGTAGAGATACCTTGCTTATAGCAGCTTCAGTGTAAGTGATGGGAGAAGGAGAGCGACAGACAGGAGGAGAAGAGACCTCACTGTTAGTGCCCTCCTCCCCAGACTCCTCAGTTACAGGAGACAGGAGAGTGTGACAGCGACCAGCCGTCATCTGATACACCGTGAAAGAAACATTAAAAGAAGAGCAGACATGCAAGGTGGATTTGGGAAAGATTAGTCTTATGTAATGTGTTTTTAGATAAAAGTGGAACAGTGAACTTTATAATAAAAACATGCAAACAATGTTTAATTAGTAAAATTGAAAGAACAAAACTCTTTAAGCACAAATCAGAGATAGCAGAATGAGTTAAATACTTAATGGTATTTAGCAGTTTAATGAGTATGCTATGTGGTATATTATGTTCTATTACCATGACAGCCTGTGCTGAAGATTTCTTGGATTTGTCCACGTCCATGTCCTGCAGCCCATCAGGCAGTCCCTCCACATCACTGACTGTCAGCAGCATCGTGGCATGCTTGGCCTTCACTGCCAGCATCTTGCATTTTGAGTTCAGTGAAGCGATTTGCTCTTGGTAACCTTTAATCTTCTGGGCAAGTTCCTATTCCCAAATAGAAAATATCCTAATTATATCATGCAATAATGAAAACATGTAATAAAAGAAAAACAGCATTGAATGTTTGAACTTATTGTACTTCATGGTGAAGGATCTGAGCCTGCAGCTCCTGGATGTTATTAGTGGGGATTGGTCGGTCCTGGATGACACGGTGTGCTTCTTCTATCAGCCCCTGCAGGTCTCTCACTTCTTGTTCATATTGCTCGTACTGCACCACTGCCTCCTGGGTGAGAAGGGAAAGTGTTTGGGAACAGTTAAAGAGTTCAAACCTATATACATTTTTCAAAATTAAAAAAAGAGCACATTTCATTTTACACCCAACTTTGTATATTGTGTCTGAAATCTCCAACTTAGAACAGCTGTCCTGCAGCAGTAGTCCCCCTATTGTACCTGCAAGATGTTGCATTGCTGAATTGCCACATGCTGCAACTGACTGGCTTCTTGCTGCAGACGCAGAGCTGTGCGACAGATGGCAAGGCTGGGCATCACCTCCTCTGGGACCTGCAGAGCACTCTGACACAGCTGAACTGCCTGCACCTGCTGCTTGAAGCCCTCCATATCTGCCAAAAGACGCTGCAAGAACAGGAAGAGCTTACATTGTATGAAACTGTTAACAAGCTACATTATGCAATTATAGCCCATATTGCAGATTATGTCAGTGTAGTACAGTTACCTGTCTCTGAGCCAGCTGTTCTTTGAGGCTCTGGCGTGCCAGCTCTGGTGAGGTCAATGTGGCTTGGACCTGTTCCAGAGCAACATGTAGGGCCTTAACTTCAGACTCCAGGGCCTCCATGCTCTGAGGACATATTATACATCAAAAGTACAAATTTAAGCTACAGTGCTAAGGAAAGTTCGACTAGTTAAATGTAAAAATGTGAAAATAAAGTTACAAACAAGTAAAACAGAACATGCATCTTTTCTTCCTACTACCTTATCTGCATCCTCCAAGCTCTGTAGCCGTATCTTGATGTTTTGCTGAAGCTCCTCAGTGCTTCGACTAAGCTCACACACCTGCTGGCTCATTGACTCGACCTGCAGCACCTCAGACAGAAGCTCCACTTTCTCTGCCATTGACTCCAGATCTCCGTGAAGCTCTCGAGACTCACGAAGCACAGCCTGAGAAAAGGGTGTTGAACAAAGCAGTGAATGTAAAGCATGTTTGGTGTTGTGTCCTGAGGGAAAGATATGGATTTCCTGCAAAATGTGCCTCTCACGAAAAGTGCACACATTGTGGTGGTGCACATCTACATGCATAACTCACCTGGTACATCCGTATCTGCTCCTGGAGATGAACAGAGGAGTTCCAGATGATGTTTGCCCTCACCAGACTTTTGGCTTTCTCCGACCACCTCACAATGAAGTCTAGCATCTCATTATACTCATCTAAATAGCAGACAGCCTGGGGAGCCAAGACAAGATAGACAACACACAGTTAAAGAACAAGACAACTGAAAAAAGCATGCTTCCCTTTGTACAGTAACTATGTCACAGTTTGGGAATGTTGTTGCGTAAAATAACATGTGCACAAGCACAACATCTGTAGCTGTACATGTAGGTCATCTGAAAAAGGAAACCTTTTTGAGCCAGTTGTTCCTGCAGTCTGCCAGCCGTGTAGTGTGGTGATGCATCTCTGATAGCCTGCTAATGGCATCACTTAGCTGTTTAGCCAGCAGAGGGTTTCTGCGGCCAAACTCTTGTACAGCAGAATCCAGCTCTGCTAGAGTGCGACCACAGGAGTCCAAGTCCTCAGCCAGACTCTGTGCAAAGAATTATGACATGTAGAAATGTATATCCTCACAATATGTAATGCTTCACTATTTCTAAGCCAGCCACACATTCACAGTAACATTGAGGAAAATGGAATAACTCACCTTGACCTCTTCTTTGGCATGATCCACATCTGGAGATTTTTCCTGGAATTTAGCTGAGATTGCTTTGAGTTTCTCTGAGATGTCATGAATTCTGGTGCTGAAGGCTTCTTTTATTTCTCTGGTTTTCTGAATGTCTCTCTCTTTGGAAAGAACCTAAAGCAAGAATAAGAAATGTAAGCAAATGTCACATGTCATGACTACATTTTGGCACAGCTGACTAATGCAGAGTGATAATGATAGAATCTGAGGACACAGTACCTGATCCTCAATGGCGCCCAGTGCAAGTGACACTTCAGCCAGCTGCATGGAGATTTCAGAGGGCAGTATAGTGTAGAGGTCCAGGTACTTGCTCTGTTGCTGCTCTGCTAATTTATCGACATTCTGACGATAGGTGATCACATCTCCATGTACAACCTATGCACAACAAGCAGAAGATGTTACCTTCCTAAGAAATAATACAATAGGTAATAAAATGCTATGTGGGTAATGTAATATAATAGCACATATTAGGTTGAATAAATTGTGTGGCACAGCAGATATACCTCAAGCTCCTGCAGCTGAGAATCAATGTCTGGTGTGGGATTGAGGAGAAATTCCCTGGTCTCCTGGATCCAGGCTTTAACAACACTAAGCTCCTTCTCCACTTCCTCCCTGTCTCTCAGTTCCTGAGCTGCCTGAGCCCGTTTGGTCCTGGACTGTGTCAGGAGGCTGGAGTCAAAGAGAAAATGACGTTAATCAAAATCTGAATGGGCTCATTTCTGATAGTCCAGATGGATGTTTTTAATCTAAATTATATAATTCAGTTAATGCGTTTAGTTTAAAAACAAATAAGTAAAGTAGCATAAATCATTCTGTAGGTTTATCCTCTCACTACCTTTCCATTTGATCTTGTACAGCTCTGATCTCCTTCAGGCTGGGCAGCTCATCCTGTTCATGTGTTGGTGAAGGGACTTCCACGTCATGCAGCAGGCTCAGGGCGTACTGCCGGAGCAGTGTTAGGGAGGAAAGCTCTCTCTCCAAATCTTGACTCAGCAGGTCATGCTGGTCTAACAGAGACTGCAAGGTCGCCTTGGAGGCCTTCTCCACAGCACTGTCAGGGAAACGACTCTGGAGCTCATCAGAGACTGTTCCCACCTTCACCATCTAAAAAAAGAAAGGATGAAAATTATGAAAGCAAAGACGACTAGTATCCAGCTAGATCACTCATAGAATAATTAATTACACTGTGTTCTCCATTTTTGCCTACACACCTTTTCTCTGAAAGTCCACCATTCCTGGGCTGTGTCCTCAAGGACTCGCTCCTGTCCTCGCGCCACACTACGTAGTCGGGTCCAGCGCTGCCACACAGTGGTCATTGAGCGACTGATGGTGGCCTTGCTGGCATCGCTTCCCACCAGCTCCAGCTGAGCAGCTTGCTCCTCTAAACCGCTCAGCTTCTCTTGGAAGCCATTCACCAGTGACACAAGGGACTGGAAAAGCAAGAGTCAACTGTTAAATCAAGTACCAAACACTCAAAAAGCACCACCTGTCTTTGTATGAAAAACCATTTCTCAGACCCTGTGACTGCGTAGCTTATCTTCAGCTTCTTGACTTGTGGCTGCCTTTGCAGTGGAAAATTCAGTCAGCTTCTTTTCTGCTTCATTCATAAGCTCAATGACAGTCTGACGTGACTCCTGGTATGACTTCCACTGAGCCACACAGCTAAGTAAAACAAAATGCAAATGCAGTTATTATCAATAAATAGCATCACTGCTTATTACACAAACAACACTGTTCTTTTGTTCTCATTACCTATGAAGGACATCCTGGTGACACTGGAGCTGATCTCGGACTTCGACACCCCTCTGCTTTGCCGATTCGACACTCACACGGAGCTGCTCTTTAGCTGTGGGGTTCACCATGTTCTGCAATTGAGGCAGCAGGGCCTGCAGCTCCTCCAAGTGGAGGAGAAACTCCTGCTCTGTGGCTACGATATCTTCCTGCTGCCGGAGACATTCTTCATAGTTCTCTACATCCACACCCAGGCTAGCTTGCTGCAGAAAGGAGACAGCATCCTCCAGCCATTCACAGGCCGACTGCATTCTGAAGTGGTACTTCTGGCACAAAACCAGGGATTCCTCCAGAGTAATCTTCACAGAAAAACAATTGAGAACAAATATATAAAATTTTTGATGTAATATATTTAAGTATAAAAGTCTGTAATTAGGCATTTAGGCAACAATAACAAACAAGCACTTCAAATATCACCCCACCTGTTTCGCGGTCAGTGCTTTTTGAACATCAGCCTGCAGTTTCGCCATTTCTTCCAGGCTTGTATCTACGTGGGCTGGAACAAGCTCATTGGCACTAACATACTTCTGTTTCTCCCTGCTACTAAGAGCAGCCACAATCCTCAGTCTAGACTGCACTTCCTCCTGCATGATTTGCTGCTTCCTGATCTCCTCTTGTACCTTCTCCACCCTCACATCCACAATCACAGCACAGCCCAGCTCATCTCTGACCTGCTGCAGCCAGTCCAGGGTCCTTTTCATCTCGGTCTCAAAATCTTTACTCTGAATAAACCTGTTTTCGCATTCTTCTATCAGCTCCCCTACTGCAGCCTGCAAAGACCGCAGCTCGTCTTGCCACAGAACCACTTGTTCCTTCGAGGCATCATGGGCTGCTTGGACCACACGAGGTGCAAGAGTGTCCATCTGCTCCATGAGCCTTGACAAGTGGGAGTCGGCACTCTGGAGACTCCCTGCCAGAGCATGGTAGTTCTTCAGCCTTTCCTCAGCTGACTGGGTTTCTGCATTGACCTTAACCAACTGCTCTTTTGTGGCCTTTAACTCAGAGTCAACCTGCATAGCCATTGCCTTGTGGTCCTCAAATGACTCCAAAGTTTCATCAAGATGCTCTACTTTCTGCTCCACTAGCCTCTTCAGGCCGTTGTATAGGCTCACAAGCTGGGTCATTTCTTCTGGCCGCCATGGTTGACCGGTGCTGCGAAATCCTTCTTTCTTCTGGTTCAGTTCACTCACAGCTAGACCAAGGTTACTGAGATCTGCCTGAATGGCTTTGTAATCACTCTGCAAACTGACAACTTCTTCTGTTTTCAGCCCTACAGGCTGTGTGCCAAGATTATTGAACTGTTCTTCCAGCTCTTTAAGTGCTTTGTGAGTGACATCTATGAAAGAGGTGTATTCATTCCTTGTAAGAATGGCCTGCTGGATTTTCTCTTGTTTCTCTTTGGCTAGGGCTAATATGCTATTATATTGCTGGGGCAGGGTGTTGAGTTTTTCATCTAAATAGCAGTGGTCCACTTCATTCAGAGTGGGCAATATTTCCTGGCCAGCTCTTTGTACAATCAGGAGGAGGTTTTCATATTCTATTGCCTGCTCAACTATCAGTTGATACTTCAGTAGCTGTGCTTCCAATTCAGCATCTCCAACCATCAGATTTATTTCAGGAAAGGTCACTATGTCAGCTTGTTTTAACCACTGGCATATTTTCTCTAGATCAGTCTTGAAGTACTTTCTGGAAACAAGCACTTTTTCAAGCTCTTGAAGTTTCTGGCCACATCTATGAATCGTTTTGTCGAAGATGTTTTGCAATTCCTGTAACTTTGTGAGAATCTCATTCCTTTCTTCCTCGCTGGCGTCCCTCATCAAATCCCTCCCCTGGGACCACAAGGAAGTCAGCTCGCTCTGATAGGCTTTCAGACTGCTTTGGATGTTTCTGCATGTTCTGACCTGCTTGGCCAGGTCATCAGGTAACAAAGCAATATACTCCTCTGCCTGAGCTTTCTTCTCATTCTGCTGGACCCAGGAAATGGACTGGCTCACAGCCATCAGGTACTGTGTCCTCTCTGTAAAAGCTTTGCTGAGATGTTTTCTGCGCTGCACCACTTTCACGCTCAGAGACTCAACCTCAGCCTGTGTGTTAGAAATCAGCTGCAGCAAATGCTGACGTTCACTGAGACCCAGACGGGCCAGGACCCTATCAGCATCGGCCATTGCCTGAGACAGGAGGAGCTGCTTGGCCTCCAACTCACTGCAGATGCTCAGGTGGTCAAACAGGAAGCTCTGAGCCAGCTCAGGAGGAGGACTCATTTTCATGGCTTCAGACAAGGCAGGCTGTTGCTCTTCTGCCCAATCCCGTGCCTCTCTCAGGCGAGCTTGTACTTGACTCATATCTTCTAGTGTCACCAATGAGTCCTGGATTTTTCTCTCAATTAGGTTTTGCATTTGTGACCATCGCTGCTCAAAGTGGCTGATTTGCTCTTTTACAAGCTCTTTGTCATCCAGGTTCAAATGTTGGATGACTTTCTGTTTCTGGTCTTTAAGGTCCTCAAGGATGCCTTTTTGTTCTCCCAGAGTTACTGCAAGTTTCCGTAAAGCCTCCAAGTGCTGAGATGAACTTTCAGCATCGGTTCTGTGACAAAAGTAATCAATTAATTAAACAATAGTTGTTTCAGACATACAGTATGGCCCTAGTCTTGGTGTTGTGAAAGTTGAAAATGTAATTGGTAAAAACATTTGAAATATATATCTTTCTGTACAAGATGGTTCTGCTCTTACATTTACTGAAATGTTTTGATATATTTCTTTCCTGGAATGGAAATGGAAGATATTGTAATATGTGATGACACAAATTCCTTTACATAAAAACACACCTAGCCAGATTGTCCCACTCTTTGGACACCTGTTCAAACAGAGCCTCCACCGCAGAGATACAGTCGTGGTATTCTCTAGACCTCTGCAGATCCTCCTCCCTCTGGCTCTGCAGCGTATTGGCCTGGTGACAGAGATCAAGCCAGGAATGGCTCAGACGGTCAAGCTCTGCATGTTCTGGAGAGTCTTGACCACCAGTCAATCTGCTCACAGTCTCAGTCATCTTGGTCAAGATATTCTGTTTAGACTGCAGCTGCTGGCTGCATTCCTGTGGGATAAGTACGACACACATTAGTAGCCCTAAATACAACCAAACAGTAAACAGATCTCTCTCTCTCTCTAATCCCCACACACACCAAGCCAAAAATCACCAACAGAATCATGTTTAGACTCACATTACTGTGTAGTTGATGCAAAAATATAATTTTGCTAAACATGACTGCAGACGAAAAACGTGATTGTTTTATTGATTGATTGATTAAGTCCTATTTGCCTTACTGCAGGAATAACGATTAGTTATATTACTGTTCCTTACCTTGGCTTGTGATAGCATGTTTTGAGCTATCTTGGTCTCCAGCTCTGCTGGCCTTCTGGAGAGACTGAGGAGCTGCTGCTCCATGTCCTTGAACAGGCTGGTTAGATCTTGTTTCTGTTCCTTGATCTCCCTCCAGCCTTCTGAAAGCTCCTGTGCAGTGGACATCCTTTCCTCTATCTAAAAACAAAACATTTTACAATGACTATTTGCAGGAATGAAAAACCCTTCTTCATACTGTATATTTACACATTACATTTACATGCAGTATGTACATGAATAATATTTTTGTTAAATGTGGGTACTTAGCAAGATGCTATAATTTGCTTTGCTAGTTTGCCAGCATTCATTTTGCAGGGATTTACATTTAAAATTTGTCTTGACAAATTACTGACCGTGAGTTTGACCTGCTGGACCTCAGCAGCTGTCACTCTCACAGCATCATCTGACAGATCGCACACAGAACACACCAGGTCCAGGTAAGTGCTGGCCTGCTCATGAAGGGCCCTGTAGTGCTTCACCTGTGTACAGTTTATGCAAGAAATCAATCATAATAAATTTCAGAAATTTACCATAAGTGCATTGTTGAGCAGGAATATTTGCACTTTGTCTCAATTACCTGTTTCAGTGCCTCCTGCAAACCAGATGGTCCTTGATCATTGAGCTGGAGCTCCTCCTGCACCGTGGAGAGCCAGGTTTGGCACTGCTGGAGAGTGTCCTGATGACTGACGTGTTTCTGCAGCTCCCGGTCTAGACTCTGGTACACCTGTTGAATAAGGTGGGTACTGTAAGGCTCTAACTGTATGTGATGAAACAAAGAGTTGTTTTTTCTGAAAATAATCTGATGCAGAGAAAAATACATGAACGATCTATGGTTGTCGGCTTGTATTACTCACACGTTGAGCGGTGCTGCAAATCGCAGAGTAGCTGTCTCTGGTTCCCTGTTGGTGAGCCTGGACTTGTTGACTGATCTTCGCTTGAACTTGGTCTGTACAGCTCGCAACAAGACCTTCTCCTTTCTGTTTCAAACTGGTGAGACGCTCCTCAAAACTGGAAATCTCCTCCATTATTGCCTGATAAATTAAGAAAAGCATTTCATGTGATATATGTTATTTTAATGTATGCAGTATTAATGACTTAATATTATATAAGTTCACAGTAAAATCTCTTGGTCACCTTGTGTCGAGCAAGTTGCTGAGTTGCCATCTCCATGCTACTGGTCTGCATTGAGTCAAATGTGACCAGCCTACTGGACATCTGTAACAGCCATTTCTCAACCTCCTGCAACTCACTGTTGTAATCCTCATGCTCTTTCACCCACTCCACAAGGTTCTGGACCTGTGTCTGAAACATAACAAAAACCAAGTCTCAGTGAGATTTCTTCTGTATGTTTGTAATAATTCAATGATAAATATACATTATACATTACAATATATAGTGTTTGTTAATATATCCATTAATAAATATAATATTTGGACTTTTCAGACACTCCATCTAAGGCAGATCGCCCAAACACGAGCCTGTTAGAAACAGTTTAAAGGTAGCCTTACCTTCGCTGCCAAAAAGATGTCTTGGTAGTCAGCCTGCAACTTTTTCATGTTTTCACTTATGGTGGAGTCATTAACTGTGTTGAGCAGGGCCTCTCCTTTCTCGATGACAGATTTCACTGCTGACTCATGAGACTGTATCATCTGCTGGATAGTCTGCATACACGAAAAATGAACCAAACATTGAAGGTAAAAACATAGTGGTATTATTGCTTTACTTTCCCTGGTTTCCAAGAAAAAAAACAGATCAACTAATTTTAAGTCACCTTGTACTTTGCCAGCTGAGCCTTTTTCTGGTAGAGTTCAGCTTTAGGCTCTACACTTGATGCTAAAAGGTTCTTGGTCTCCATCACCCACTGGGCCTGGGCCTTGTATTTATCCATAAAGTCTTTGGAGAGTGAGATACATTTCTCGATGGAGCTATGCTCTGTGCGCAGAGCTGCCATCAACTCGTCTAATTGGAAAAGGCGGATGTCCACCTCGTCTTTTAGCTGCTCTGCTTCAGGCTCCTCCAGGAATGCCATGGCTCGTTCGGTCTTCTCCCTCATTGTCTTTAGGTACATGTGACCCTGTTCCATGTCTGCTTGAAGAGCCTGAAAAACACATGAATTTTCATTATTAGCCTTTAAACAAATATCAGATTTTTGAGTTTGAATCTCACTACTTCTACTGGTGCACTGGGATTTCTACAGATAATGTATGTCTCACAAAATGACTAACAGATTAATTATCTATAGTTACTGTATGGTGGAGGTCTAATGCTATGACTGGTCTTTACAGATCATGCAAAGGCATGTTCTCTGTGCTATTGAGTGTACCTCTAGTTTTTTCATCTTTCGCTCCATAGCAAAGCGATCTACTACATCAACACTTATTGCCACAGTGCTGAAGTTATTCTGAGCTGTGCTGAGCCAATCTGAGAAAGTCCTGAAGACACACTGCGCCTCTTCAATGCAGGACACCTCCTCTTGAAGTTGTTTGATGGTCTCCTGTAGTTTAAGAGAAGAAGTAAACACATTTCTAGAAGCTAAATTCTTAATTGTGACATTGACATTTATAACAATGTGTTACTGCGATACTGAACAGTTCAAGTGGATGTTACCAGTAAATGCAGAAGTAGGGCATGGTAGCGGGCTGTGATCTGGGTGGCCCTGGTACTGATCCGGCTGCTTATATGAGTTTCATCCAGAACTTGTTGAGCCAAGAGGCTGAGGCCCTCCATTTCCTCTTGATAAACCAGTACTTCCTCCTGCCAACTCTGATCACAGAAGCATCATTAGTAATTTCAGGACAACATTAAGATTCCATTATACCCTGGAAAATGTCCGAAAATTAGTTATAGTGCCAATTATTTTCTTGTGTGATTTGTGAAAACGTGATCTAACATGCCCTAAAACAAATAGGCCTCACAGGTGGAAAATGTACCCAGCAACTGAAACAGCATTTAAGATTACAGATACTGTAATATTCCAGATTTGTAGATTTGTACAACAGTTCTAAACATTTTATTGTGCATACTACACTAACCTTTACTAGCTGGAGCTGAGCATCTTTAGTGGTGCGATCCGACCGCCGGTGGCTACGCAGTTGTGCTTTGGTCTCCATGCTCTTTAGCCAGCTGTCAAGTCGCTGGAACTTCTGTTCCATCTGCCGGAGCTTGGCCAGGGCACTGTTGAGCTGAGCCCGGGTGTCGGCTAGCCGGGCCTGGTACAGCCTCCACTCCTGCTGCAGGGACTCCAGTGCTCGGTCCTCTATCTGTGGCAGGCCCCAGGGAGTGACCAGTTCTCGACTAACAAGCAGGGTGTTCAGCAAAGCTTGGCCCTCTGTGCAGTGCAGCTGCAGCTCCTGTTACACAGAAGTTGATGAAACTTTCTAAATGTTTAGATGATGCTGTATATTATCTGAATAGATCTCCTAGCTATGTAATAGCAGCTGCACTAATAGAATTTCATATTCTGTTTATATACAATTTTACCACGCTGAATTTTCAGACCTGCAGCTTTTGGAGAGTCTCCTCCAGCATATCAACATCACCCTCCAGTTGAGTGTAACAGCCAAGCTTCTCTTGTTCCTGTTCCAACCAGTCCTCAAATGCATGGAGGCTCCGTTGATAATCCTGGTGGGCTTTCACCAACTCCTCTGCTTTACCTACTGCCCTCTGAGGACACAGAGAGGATAATGTTTAGTCAACATCTAAAAGCTGTTTCTTTTTCCTTTGGTATCTCTGTTGGCACACTGTGTGTCCAGCAGCATGATGCTATTTATGCACCATCATAAACATTACAGTGCAATATACTGTATATTAAAATAAATCACTGCTAAGATATTCTGCAGCTTCTTACCATGGCATTGTCTTTGATGGTGTTATAGCGCTCTTGCAGATCTTGGAGTTCAAGTTGAGCGACATAATTCTCAGCAATGCTGGCACTCTTTGCAGTAATGGTGTCCAGCAGAGTGCTGTGGGTGAGGACTTCTTCATACAGCAACTGGAACAATGTGGAAGCTTGAGTTATATTATCAATCAGCTGTGCATGAAATTAGTACATATTGTGGTAAAATGGTTCCTGTGATTTTGAAACCTATCCTTCTCCTTTTCACAATCTGTGAAATGTAAGGTTTAAAATTTAAATATATTCTGTATTTGAAAGACTTTATGATCAACAACATAACATATTTAAAACACATTTAGTAATAATAATCCAAAATCGGTTTTAGTACATAGAATGACTGCAGTACCTTAGCTTTGCTCAGATTGGCAGTTTTGTCTCTCATCTCTGGGTACTGCTTATCAGAGGGGTCAAGACTCTCTTCCACACGTTCAACCCAAGACACAAACTGGCGTACATCCTCTTGGTAACTGGTCCACTGAGAGAGAGATCCCTCCAGCTGACTGTGGATTTTAAAGACAATAACAATGTGCTGGATATAGTTTTGTACAAAGTTATTACTATGAAAAGACCATAAGGGTGTTTGAAACACATTCTTAGGTGCTATTACTTGTAACAAACCTTTTGCATTGGATTGAAGCAGACAGCAGAGCATCCCAGGAATCTTTCAATTCTTGTATTTGTTTCTGGACTGCAGGTACACCCTCAGCAGAAGTATTTCTCTGAACTGACTCTCCTCTTGTGATCAACATCTTTAGCTGGATCTCCCTTTCCTGGCGAGCAGTGAGCAAAGCCTGGCGCAACAATCACATTTGTGAATTTATTACAACCAGGTATCAAACGTCGTGACGACGTGACAAACGTCATTTTAAAAAGTATCAGTGACATTTTATACCTCCAGCTTGATCATCCTGCTATCAAGAACATTTTTGTCAGCGGTGGGAGTGCAGTATGTTTGCAGCATGTGGCTGGTGTCAGCCACCCAGTTCTGAAGCTCCTTTAACCCTTGGGAGAAAAGCTGGTGCTCAGTCACTATTCGGTCGATTCGTGATGCCTTTTCCTGCACAACAGCGAAGACCCAGCAAAGCAGGACACGTTCAGAAAATAATCATAAAAAAT
>JAUBNQ010000014.1:5262652-5278902 GCA_032353495.1 Ctenopoma kingsleyae
TTTTTTATGAGGGGGGACCCCGCATATATTGGTATCGGTTTATATCGGTATCGGAAATTAAGAGTTAGACAATATCGTTATATATCAGATATCGGTAAAAAAGCCAATATCGAACATCCCTAATTAAAACCATAATATATTTAGATATATTCATTTCTGAATGAAATCAATCATCTTACTCTTTTCTGAGTCCAGCCTCTACTTTGTCCACTTGCTCACTGAGAGAACGAGCTTGTTGTAAGAGCAGAGTCTTGTTCTTTGGACCAAGCTGGATTTCTGTTGCTCTCTTCAGCAACGTGTTCATATGAGAGGCTTCTGCTTCACATTGCTTCAGCAACACCTGTTTGCAAAATAAATCACACCGGTTCTATTCTCTCTTTTGCTAATATACTGCACTTCTATTAATAAAATGTCAGTCAATGAAACAAAGTCTACTTACTCTGGCCTGGTCGAGCTCAACAGCCAGGCTCTCTGGGCTGCTGAAGTTCAGGTCTCTCTCCATTGTTGAGCGAGCTTTGTTAACAAACTCATGCACAGCTTCCTGCTGGTTCTCAAACTCTTGCCAGGCTGCCAGTGTGACCTGTCAAAGACAATGGGCCCCAATCATCAGCTAAAATGGTAGAGATTAACAATGTTCTATGTTTGTCAAATACAGTAATAATCAGCAGGCAAAATTGTCGATTTGCAGATTTACATTTCTTTACAGGAACCTATGACGCTTCCTCCATAGCACTGAAAAGCTCAAAGTTTCCATTTTAAAGACTGACATAGCCATCCTGTTTACATGCTATAAAAGCATGTCTGTTCAGGACATTTTCCATAATTGCTGTATCTGCATGCCTTACTGCATTGATCCCTTTCCGCTCTGCTACAGACCACGTGCTTTCCTGCTCACAAAATCACCATTGCTTCAGTCTAACCATTACTGCTGCTGGTTATTTGGCTCCACAAAAACAGTGCTCATTTAATTCTCAGTGGATTTATATTCATTCACAATATTTCAAAGGTTTCCTGAATCAATGCCATAGTAAAACTGCTCACCTCAAGGCTTTGCTCCTGTGAATCCATATTCTGTTCCATTTTGCTGAGCGTGTTCTCTAAACTCTGCAGATCCTGCTGAAGAGTCTCTCCCAGACCCTCCTCTGTCTGGAGCTGCTGGCCCCTGGTGATCAGCTGCTGGACATCCTTTCTCTTCAGCTTCAGGCGTTTCAAAAGTTGCTATGAAACAGAGACAGATTAAAAATATTAAGCTACAGAAATCCTGTTAAAAGAAATTCAATATTAATGAGTTGACTATGCCAGCAAAGTACATCATCATTCTCCAGCACCTGGTGAATAAGTAGAAGTTGTTGGGCTTCTCTAACAGTCGGACAGTCCAGTATTTTGGTAACCTCAGCCTGAGCCTCTTTCTGCCCCTGAATGAGATCATCCAAAGTACTTTGTACTTCTTCCCTGAACTGAACACAGTCCCCCACAGCCAGCACCATCTTCTCTGCCTGGAGGAAACAAACAAAATACAGTCTAAACAGAGAACAGAGCTGATGTATTGATGATCAGGTACAGTGGTCAGGTATGTATGTCAAGTTTAATATGAGGAACCATCTTATCTATAAATGGATGTGCTATGATAACACTCTAATAATGTGTACTGATCTGTCACATTACATTACAAGCTATTACAATATTTGTACATCCTTTAATTACCATAAAGTTTTTTTTTTTTAATCCAATTTGCTGTAGATTCCCAAAGGAGATATGATGTCTGGATTGTGTCTGGCACCTTAGTAAAACAAGATAATGCTTCACCTACCTCCAAGAGTGAGGCAAGAAGACCCTTAAAATCAGTAGAGAGCTTGCTCAGTGCACTTCCTTGCCTCTGGGCATCGCTGTCAGCACAGATTTCAATCAGTGCAGCCATTCGGGCTTTCAGCCAGCTTAGATTCCCTTCTTGTAGCTCTGCATCATTCCTCAGCTCCTGCACACAACAACAGATTGCGATAAAGCCCATGTGGTCAAAAGAGTCACCTGACACATCACAGAGGATGCAGGGATGGGACTGTCAGTTGATAGCTGGAACTAACTCACCGTGATAGTAGTCTTCACCTGGCCATATTTTCTGGGGTCGTTGGCTCGGTTCCTCAGCAGCCTCAGTTGGCTTTCTTTAGATATAAGCCAGCAGGAGAGCTCAGCATACCTGTTTCACACCACAAAGGTGAAAGTCACACAAATCACAGTGAAATGTGTTTAAATAGCAAAGACATCTTAAATTCACAATTAAATTGAAATTAATTATTGAAAAATTTCTCCTCTATTGAGGTTTGATATTGCATAAAATGCATAATACATCATTCTATTGTTTTCATAATTCTATTCTGACTAATGAGGGAATTCAACAAAATAATTAATATCGTAAAGTTACTTTACCTCGCATTGTACTCCTTCCATTTATCTTGGTGCTGCATTAGCTTCTGATGGGTGTTCTCAATTTCCTCTTGGACTTCAGAGAAGTCCTTTCTCGCTGTTTCCAGGGTCTGGTGTGCAGGGTCATCCTCTGGGAGTTTTTGGCAAAGTTCCTCCATCAGCTGTAGTCTCTTTTCACAGATGGACTGGGGACCCTTTTCCCTGAAGAAGGCCTTAAGTAAAACAATATTATCAATAATAATTACATTTTTTACAAGTGCATGCCATTCATACAGGATGGTATGGGAATATCTCCTGTTAATCAAAAAGTATGTGTGCTTCGTACACAATAAAAAACAGCGGGACAAAAAAAAAGCTGCTGATTGAGGACATTAAAAGTCAGTTCTTTTGGATCAACTTAATCAAATCCTCCCACACTGCTACACAGCAGTGATTTGCATTGAATTATTTCACACTAAGTTGATCAATACATGAAATGCAGCCAACCAGCCAGGCCCTCTGTGCTCACCCTGTGCTCCTTGATGAGCCTCTCGCTCCCCATGTTTGCCAGGTGGCGGTTTTCTCTGGTCACCTCTGCCTGGCACTCCTGCAGCGACAACATCAGCTTGCTTCTCTCTACCTCAACTTTAAGGTGCAGGAGGTGAAAGGGGGCATCTGTCTGTATATCCTGGGAAATAAGAAATACAACAACAAGATTCTGAGCAAATTGTGCAGTTTGCTTCAAGCAATGTCTTAGTAATTATTGATAGAAAATACAATACACATATAGTTTTATTTTCACAGAGAAATACAACATGCAGGTTGTCAGTGGTAGAGCTCCTTTTATCCAATAGAGATCGTTAAAGATGGAAAATTTGTGCACCTTGAATAAAGTCAGATTACGTCATTTGAGAATACTGATTCAAAATCCTAATTCACTCTCACTATTCACGGCACCAACCTTCCAGTGTTTGTGTAGCTTCCTCACTGTTTCCTGCAGCGACTGCTGTTCCTGTTCTGGTAAAATATCAGTCAGCTCATCACAAGCCTTCAGAAATGTATTCAAGACCCGCTGGTCCAGCTGACCAAAGAATTCCTGCAAAAAACATTCAGTTTTCATCATATAGCACACTTTGTGCAGAACAGGTCATGTATTATTTTGTATTCATGCATCCTCCTTATTCTCTTGTGTAAGTGTATATTACAGGTTGCATCTGTGCCATGCTGAGATCTATAGTGATATTTCTATAGAGAATTAAATTTGAACTGGAAACTCAGAAAGTAGGCTGATACAGGCCTGTGTTTGGGGTGTGTATGCAGAACTTTCAGCATTATTCCACATAACAAAACTGTAAAGTAATGATGTTGGTTAAATGCTGTGCACAAGTCCCGTTTTCTTACTGTGTGCTTTTTGAGCAGCTCCTCTGGGTTGCCTCTTTCTGTCAGACAGTTCTGTGCCATCCTAAGAACCTTCTCCAGCTCTACCCGTGACTCATCAAACCTCTTCATAAGGCTGCTGTTTGCCTCCACATGCTTTCGCCACTCTGTAGATTCTTTAATCATAGTCTGAAGAGAAGAGCAAGAATTATTTTTAAACACTAAAAGAAATCTCTAAAGGTTGAATAGAATTTAATAGGCCTTGAGGATTACCTGTGACGAGGCCTGCAGGTCTGCCACTCTTTTCTGCAGGAGACCCATGTCCATGTGTTGGAGGGTTTTACTGCTGTTCATTATATTCTGGATAGCCTGGTGGTTTTTCTCTATCACTGTCAGACACTTCTTACAACTATGTGTGAAGGTTGCCAGCTCCTGCAGTATTCAGTGGGGAGCAGGTTGTCAGCCATTTGTTTCATATCCTGAATTGTGCCATAATAGGTACCACGTTGAAATGCTTGTATTATTTAGTTACCTGGCATTTCTGTTTAAAGTCTACTGGTCCTTCAGAGTCTGTGGTGCTGGTGATGTGGCTGGCCTTCTCTAGTGCCTGGTAAAAGCCTGTAATGTTCTTCTCCATTTCTTCCAGTGGAGGTAATAAAGACTGGGACTCCCTCAGGAGAGGCAAACACCTCTCTCTCACCTGATTGGAGGACAGCATGCTTGCTGAGTTACAGGTGACTGACTATTGTACATTTTTGATGTTAAATCAATCACATAAAGTGGCATAATGTTTTTTTGGAGGCTTTCTTGTCATGTCAGCAGTTAATTTCTAGTACAATACTCAAACAACATATTTTCACTACTGTTTTATATACAGTATACCCATGACAGTGATTTGGATCTAATATTGTATATACAATGAAAGGCTACGATACAATACATTTGAATGTAATCCAGGGCCACAAATTAGCAGCAAAACATATTGTATTTATTTATTAAACTGTAGGTTTTACTATGAGTGAAAGCCAGTGAAAAGTCACTTTAAAGATGAAAGTTAAACAACTAGGCGACATACTGTATTATTACAAGGACACACCTTGCTCAGCTGCTCTTTGATTGAAGCCATCACAGCCATCATCTGTGAAACTTCTTCCTGTGGAGTATCTTTGGTCAACAGCTGAGCTGTCCGGCTTGCTGCCTTGCAGGCTGCTTCCATAGCTGGCACTTTGTGCTTGATTTCCTGCAAGAAGTTTGAATACACAGTTTAATGATTCTCCATTGAACAGAAGAGTAAAAGAGAATACTCCAACCTGAGAAACAGGATTATGAACGGTTTACCTCAACATCTTGAGCAAAGGCTCTAACATTTAGGAAAGATACTTGGACAGGAGCAGTCATCTTCTCATTGGTTGCATCCATGAACATTTTTAAGGTATTAATACCATCTTGATAGTCTTGCCTCAACTTATCCACTTCATCTGCTCTTGCATACTGTCAGCAAAACAAAGGGAGGGATTTTTTTTATTGATTTGTTGTTCTATCACTATGCCATTTTTCATACAACATTTGTTTAAAAGCACGTTGCATTTACATGTTTGACTTTGACGAACAGCTCCCTCCATCTACCATTCAGAAGGAGAAGCTGCTGCTTCAGATCTCGTGAAACTGTTTCATCACAAGTCTCAATAAGGAAGTTCCCGGAGTCATTCATATCCATGTGCTGCTTGATCCAGTGGGAGAGGTTTCTGAAGAAATCCTAAAAGAAGAGCGAGAAACAAAGACCAAATAAAAACCACACATTATAAATAATAGTGTTCAGATCAATCAATGGTATTTATCATCTGTCACTGCACTTACACGTTTGGCGCTTTCTGACTGGTTGAGCATCTGCTCAGCGTCCTCCAGCCAGGCCTGCAGAGCTGCCACTGTGCTACTGTATTTCTCCCAGTTAGAGATCACCTCCTCTAGCATGCTGCGAACACTGCGCACCTCCAAGGCCAGATTCTTCCACTGAGCTGTGGTATCACTGAGGAATTTACTTACTCCTTCGGCTTCATCAACTGAAAATAAAATATTGTATGAATTAGATAAGTTTATATAAGCAGTTGTGCCCAAACAGTGTCTGCTGACCATTTACCATTTATGTTAGGTCAGAAAGATCATGCTAATTTGACATTCACAACTAATGCAATGATGGTAAAATTATCATGCATAAAGCAGTATTATGATTTTTCTGTACTGGGGATTAAATGTAGGTTAGAAAATAAGAATGCAGCCCTGCATGTATAGAAGAAAAAAAGGCACAGGCAAAGTTAAAGTTTTAAAGATTGTCAGACTGTTTCTAGACTTACCTCTGTTACAGGTCTTAGACCCTGTAACATGAAATCAATAATAAGACCATTTACTTTGAACCCAAATTAATATTGTATTGTATGTATACAATATAAAAATAATACATTTATTCTTACTTGAACTGTCAGACTTTACATAAACCTCCGCAGCCTGCTTGAGGGCTGTAAAGATGATCTCATACTGCTCAAAGAACCTGTGGCCTTCTGTGAATGTCTGGGATGGCAAACACAAAAACATGGATTAAATAGTTTGACAGAGACAGTGCTAATAATATTGCCACTGACTTCAACTTACAAGGTAGTTCTGCAACAGGAGTTCAACTGAGTCTCGTCTGCCATATTTAATGATCCACGACTTGAGCTTTGACTCAGCCAACATAAGAAATGCCATTACGCGATACTTCATCTCCCAGAATTCCAGTTTAATTAAATGAGCGTGCGTTGATGTAGACACAAAATTGAACCTGCAAATTAAACAAATGGTCAATAATCATTCAGTTTTGTCTTTGATTTCACAATCATGTTAAAACATAGACAGAAAACCTTTTGCTGAATAAGAGGAGAATATCAGTTTAATAAGTTTGAGCTATTTCTGTGCTTAGAATACTAAGCACACTGCATAAAATAGTAAAGAAATAGTAACTACTCTAAAGTTTTACCGTTCAGCCATGTCCTGGAGCTGTTCAGGTGGGACAGGTACCCCATTCACTGATCTATCCCTGTGGATCTGCTGAAAAGTTTGCCTGTGTGATTCCAGGTTTTTTAATACCTCCTGCAAAATTCAAACAAAATCATGTGGAAATTGTCTGTCCTTTTAACCGCGCATGTGTACAACAGCAGAACTGTAGTTACTAAAAACTGCTTAAAGGTCTGCTGTGTTACCTTATGCTGCTCGAGTTTTCTGTGGAGAACATTGGCTGTCTCTTCGTGCACATGCTGGATGGGAATGTCCTCTCTGAGAGCCATCTCTGCCCTGTGAAGCCACGCTCCGATCACTCCCAGAGGACCAGGGAGAGACTTGTCCAGATGGATGTGCCAGTCCAGCAGCTGCAATTGACAGCCTTTAAAAACCCACTCTACCAAAGCCAGACCCCACTACTGAAAAGGCTATGCTGATCAAAACATTTCCACATGTTTGCAGGCAATCAGGCTACAAAAGAGATTTTATTCCAGTCTAGACAAGCAGTGAATGTCCAGAAGAGCAGATTGCCCAATGAACAAAAGCTCCTCTGTTCCCTAGTCCTCTCCTCTGAACAAACTCTAATTCAAACGCTTGCACCCCACTGAACTTTCACTGGCAGTGAGTAAATAGAGGAACCCTGAGTTGTGTTGTGTTGCTCTCATCATGATAGCTTTCAATGTGATGATGAAGTTGTTTCAGCAAAGAAAAACACAATGAGAAATAAAAAAAATATGATCTATTATTAATCCTCTGATTTTGCTTTATTTAGGAAGGATTAATTAACATAATTAGTTCTGTTTTCCTTGTGGTTCGATTATAAATTATTCATGTTGTGCAGAAGTATGCAGTACAATTACCCTTGCAGACACACGGTCCCAGGCCTGTTTGACCAGAGCTTGGTCCACAGACAGTTTGCCATCTTTGTGCACTGGCTGCAGCAGTGGATCTGTCTGCTTTTTCTTCATTTCATACTGTACACGGAAGCTCTTAAATGCCTTCAGAACAAAAGGATACACAAGTGGTAAGAAGTGATAAATGTCTTTGTCAAAACAGAATATTATGATACAGTGCACTGTGTCTTTCCAGACCTGACTCACCTGATATTTGTCTGTGAGGTTTCCCTCTGCACCCTGGGCCCGCAGCACATCTCTCTCGAGCTGGTCTAAAAACACCTTCAGCTCTCTCAGCATCTTCCGCTCCTCTCTCTGTCATAGTCAGGCATATTGCAGAGGTTTAGAGAGGGAACAAACTGACTTTAATCCTTTTTTCTGATTAGCATGCCACTGAAACCCTCGCACAGAATTGAATTTCCAGAAACACACAGTTAGAGATTCGACAAAAGACTTAATCTACTAAGGTATTAATAGATTTGACAGAAAGTCAAACTCTACCTCTTAGTACTGATTAGTACTGATAAGTCAAAGAAGATATAAAGTGGTATGGACAGTAAAAAGTATCGTGTCTGCTTAAGTCTGTTAATTTAGTGAAACATACCTCAAGCATTTGCTCTATATCTTGGGGACCAAACTATCCAGGAAAGCAGCAAAGCACACAAAGAAATTCAAATACACCACAAAAGACATTAGAACAGCAAGGAAAAAAAGAAGCAAAGTGGATGGGAAATGGGATGAGGGTGAGGTGGGATTACAGCCCAAACAGAAAGCATGCCAAGCCATGACCTGAACTCTCACCTGAAGTACTGGCACTGACAGTGCAAAAGTTGGAATTGAGCCTAGAAGCAGCTTAATGTGCACAAACATAAGTAGACGGAGAAATTAAATGAGTGTGTGAAACAAAACAAACAAAATCTTGATTATATTACTGCTGTGTTCATGCTATGATTTCTTTAATTCATTGAATTATGAGCTCTGTGTGACAAAACAAGTATGAAGAATTAAAAGCACAGGCAACAAAAAGCTCAGCAGCATCATTTCATTAAGCATTTGCTGCTGTTATGATCTCTGCATGTGATCATTCTCAACCATTTTGAATGAACAATGATAGGCTTGGAAATATTGAGGAAATGTGGATGGCAACAATATGCATTATAGTATTTATAACTAACACAATTATGTTTTTTTCCAAAAACTCCCCAATGTATCACTGTTTTTATGCATTTACATACATATTACATTATTTTAAATAAACTACCTCATCCTGCTGCCCATCTGTCTCAGAGTGGTGAGGGTTTGGGTAATGCTTGAGGAACTGAGCCACATATGTCATGATGGACTTCTCATCAGGCTTGTCCACGTCCACATCTACAGAAAAACACAAACCATAACAGAGGCACAAGATGAAACTTTAAACTGAAAATGTCATGTCAGTGTAGATACTGACATATAATAAGGAGCAATAAAGATATGATATCACAGCATCATCGCATTTGATATGAAGCTGAGATTAATTTTAAAGGAAAGCATTTTGTGTCCTCATGAAGATAAATCTCTGCAGGCCTAACTGCTAATTAAACATGTCTACTCCATTCTTGACCTGAAAGCAGGGTTAAGCTATAAAAGCACAGACATTTCAGTGCAGCACTTTATGCAATAAAGCATCACAGCTCTGCTAGTGAAGACAGGACTGCAGAGCCACTGCAGACTGCTTCACATCCACGGACTAAACTAAGTTTAATTCAGTCCTCTGGATGATGTCTCTTTCCAGCACACATTTTGTGAAAAGGCTGCTGCATGGATTAAAGAAAAATACAATTTGCAATTTGCTTAGAAACTCACATAAAAACTTATTAAATCTATTTTAGGCATATTTGCTGTCATTATGTCTAAAACACTTAAGGTTTGTTAACGTCTGAATTACTATACAAAAGCTTAAACAGGCTTATCTACTTTATGACACATATTCAATGCATTTCTCCGTGAAAAGTGTAAATCACTGGCATCCTTAATGTAAGCATTAGAATTAGTCAAGGGCACCTTCTGGATCCAGCAGACGAGGAATGCCCAGCTCATTTTCTGCAAGTGCAAAAGCATCTTCCAAATTGTTCCTGTTGCTCCTCCTCCGCACCACCTCCATGTCCACAAGGTCCGGCCTGATGGCATGCACCACTGACAGGAATGCAACACCATCACGCCAACTGGGACCAAAGTCCTTCACTTCAATTCCATGTTGCCTGAAAAAACATATGCACAAGGATTTTGTTTTACAAGACTTGTATAAATATACACTGATCAGTTGCGACATTAAATCTTTATCGAATTCAAAACATTCAAAATATGGCTGTCAATTGCTTTATAGGCTTGTTAGTCTTCTATATCTTATGTATGGTTTTGTATCTGTAACAAACAAACAAAAAAAGACAATTTGCAAATATTTGTAAGGCATACTTTGCTGCGGTGCACTGCACCCATCTGAGAAGGGCCTTTTTGGCATTGCCCTGAAATTTGTTGACCACCTTCCTCTTCATGGGCGGGCTTCCTGTTTCAGAGCTGGTTATACTCTCCACAGAAGAGTTGCTGTTAGAAAGTGCCTGTAGGGCTGGCAGGTTGCTGGTTAACTCTTCGATCTAATTGAGAAACAAAAAGAAAAGAAAAGAACAGATTGCACCGTGACCATAGCAACATAGAGACAAAATGGCAATAGTGTACTTATTTACTGTGCTTCTGCAGATTGTCAGGACACTGACAAGATACTGGATTCAAATATTTGGTCAGGAAGATTTTGCATGTGCAGCAATTTACACTAGAGTGAGCTCAGTTCCCAAGATCTAGGGTCAACAGATGTGGTACTACCTGGAAGTAGAGGATAACAGTCCATATCAATCCAAGGACAATTGATGGTCTTCCATCTGCTATGTCAGTGGCATGAATGTTAACAAGTTTGATCTGCAACAACACCAAAGCAGAGGTATATTCATGAAAATAAGTCATAACCAGACAGTTGGGAAGTGGTTATTTTCTGCAGTTTCAACCAGAGAAGCCCCTTGAGTTTAATATTGTCGAAAACAATATTGGACACTTTTCTTTTTTAAATCAAAGTAAGGTCTTTGATGCAGGTTAAGTATTGTATTAATGAAGCATCTGTGCAGCCAAACTAAGAAGGCAGAAACAGTTGCAGTGAGCCAGATGAAAAAAAAAAATAGTGCATTCATCTAGGCACTAAAGGAAAAGCAGATGTAACACAGTGCTGCAAACCTTGCACTGGAGAACTGTCACAACTTGCCATGTTCATATCTACTTTTGAGCAGTTCAGAACTGTAAGAAGCCAGACGCCATCAGAAACCAGAGTTCTAGTCACAATGCACCAAAATGCATGTCAGTAGAAAAGCATAATGACTACTTTTACAGAGACAGTATGGCTGTATCCAAGCATCGCTTTCTACACACCGTGCATCAAAAGAAAAGAATGCACACAGTATATGATCACACAGGGCGTTTAATGGTGACTGACCGGAGATCCTCGATACACAGACTGTAGGCACATACGGTGGGAGAGAGATCACAACAATGTAAGTCTCAGTCCTCAGGGAATGCAAATGAAAGTGGGACGCTGGCTTCATACAGCCAAGGGATTTAGAAATAGGTTATGTAATCAAGAAGTCCTGTTTCTAGCTGCTGCCTTTCTCAAAGTGGTGTATGTTGTGCAGATTGGCCCACCTTATGTGCACTAACAAATATTTAAGTAACAGCTTTTTCTCGTGAGTTCTTAATCCTTGGACTTTGAGACATGCCACTGTTTTTGTAGGATTATATTCAGTTGCAGAAAAAATGACTTCAAAGCACATAAAAGGTCAAAACGATGTTGTGACAGAATGCTTACCTTCCTGCCTTCGAGGAATTTGAGTGCAGTGCCAATGTTGGAAACCCAGTGGATTCTCTTCAGTTGGCGGCCTTGTTCGCAAGGCTAAAAACAAAGTGGACAGAAAGTGTAAATCAAGCTAGCTGAGATAACCAATCATACCAAGCTGAGGATATCTTTATAAAACCATTTGCTAATTTGAAACATACCATTGACCTCTTAGTTGGTAAAAATCATATTTGTCACAAGTTGCACAGAAAGATAGTGAAAGTGGGCTTATTAGCAGGGCTTTACTTCAAGAAATTAACTGGTGAGTGCCAATGATCCCTTAAGAGAGAAAATATTATCCTGTGTTATAGAAAGATCTATCATTGTTATTTGTTTGGCAGATGTAAACCAGCAGGGTGCACCTCTGAAAGCACTAAATGAAATCATTAGGCAATGCTCACCATGAAGTATGACTTACTTATTTACAAACTAACACCCTTACAGATGACATGGCAGATTGTAACAAGAGAGATCTCATTACTGAATACCTGTCAAAGTCTGAGCCAGCATATGCGTGTGTCAGGAAAACAGACTAAGAGAGGGAGACTTGTGTGATAACAGCTTCTCACAGTGGGGAACCTCAGATCTAAATAATGGGCCTGCAGCCCTGTGCGGTGATCCAACACTACATGTACTAAAACTAAAGTGTAACATGCATATGCAGTAAATACAGGTGTAGTGAACCTGAATTTCATGTTGCCTAACAACAGGAAATAGAATGATTAAACAAACATTCATTAGGTATCGGTTGTATCCTGGTTCAGTTGTGCTGTCACATTACAGGTAACAATGTCATGTTAATGACATATATGAACTGACATTCACTTTATTACACAAACAACAAAATTATTATAAAGGTTCCCATATATTTGTTTTATTTTATACTTGTTTAGAATAAATCAATCAAAATATTAGAGACTGTTTTATGCATGTGACTGAGTCGACATCATGTGGAAGGCCATAATAATTTTTGCTGTTTCAAATCCCCACACACAGTGTAAATAATTGGGTACAAAGGGTGATTTAAGGAGCTTGAAGGTATGAATTTGACCCAACATATCAGCACAACTCATGTTCATCCTTTAGAAAAATCATCCCAAAATATGACTTACTAGCCTCTGGCCAGACAGCACCTCCAACAAAGCCAAAAGCTTCACCCCATCTTTGATGTCCTCAAAAAGGTCATTAACCTCGAGTGGTGGTTTATGCTGGAGACAAGACATAGATTTATGAGCAGAATCAAAACAAAACAAAACATCATGAGAATTTCAGGTAATTCGAAATAAACACATTTTAGAACAAATAAGTGTATAGAACAAGTAATGCTGCTCTGTTAATTCTACAGTGTGAAAGGAAATTAGTATTCTGACCCATTAGCAGGGCCGAGGAGAAATCAAATACTGTTTGTGAGAAACAGGCTTGTTAGCAACAACCACAGAGCCTCCCTGCAGCTCAAAAGATGGTGTCTTTCCCAAAGCAGTGGCTTGGTGCCCAGTCCTGAGGCGATGGTACTTGTTTAACCCTAAATGGATACCATCTCCCGATATCATATCCACACATTTACAGAGCTTCACAGTCTCCATGATGAATGACAGCATATAACCTACTGTTATAAGCAAACATTAGTGTATGAGTAAAGGAAACAGATGTGTATTTATTCAGCACAGTGAAGCTTTAATTAAAAGGAAAGCTCACCATGGGAATTCTTTATTTGGCACTGTATACAGGCCATTTCACAACTCAACATATTTCATGACAGGATGCAGTTGGCTGCCTATTTGGGGCAAAGTGTGAAGAGGCAAGTGTCTGTCCAGTTATTCTGTACTTTTTATCTTCTTGTTACAACAACACTTTGCAGGATGTGTCATGCTTAGTGCAGTGGTTCACAAAAGTCCATGTTTCATTAACACTAGAGATAAGGGTTGATTAGTATTGTAGGAGTAAGTTATAGTTGTAGTTGTGTTACATGCTATCAAATAAACATGCAGTACTATTTAAATCTATTTATATTTATATTAAACGACTTCAAACAGATGAAAATAAGCACAACAACAACATTTCTCATTTCTGTATTTTGGAAATTAGTCACACGCTGGAAAATTAATTTACTAGGCCATATGAGACTGGAAAAAGTGTGTAAAAATCCCTGGAAAGCTGCTTAGTGACACCATATCAGAGGAAATGGAGACTGAGGCTGAAGGGAAACTGTGACAACTGCAGGAAGCTTAAACTTAGATAATTGACACTTTCACCTTTCAAAATGAAATATTTATTCATGCACACAAAACTATTGCAAGTCATTGAATGTGCAGAAAAAGGTTTTGCACATAAAAAGTAAACATCCCTGTTTCTCACAAAGGAGCTGTCTGCAATGTAAATATGACTGAGAGCTCTTTCATGATCTGGCTTATACTACATTAGTCCTATTGGTATGCACAGTGAGTGAGCTTGGGCGCAGTGCATGAATAATGAAGAATAGACCAACACAGTGACTCTACGTTGGCCCACCACATAACTGAGATTCTTCTAAAGTTTTAGTGGCCATGCTTGAGCTCAGGCTCAACAAAAGACCTCTCTAAACCAAATCTCTTTGCCAGGTTCCAAACTTACACCGTGAATCTGTGTCTGACTAGCTGTATGCTAGCTACAAGATTACCAGCAACTTATTCTGAATAGTGAGCAGTATTAAGGGAAGTGTCTGTGTCAGTTTCATCTTAGTGATGTGGGTATAGTCTAATAATGCTAATGTTATTTTGGGGTCACAGTATGATGCAATACAGCATGTGTGCATCAGCATGTGTTATTATTGTGCACTCACTACCCAGTAATTTCCATCCATGAACCTTAGAAGCAGACGACTGCCTGCAGGGTTCTGTCCTCACCCTCTTGCTCTCCATCTGCATACTGCACCAGTGTTCCTGCCAGTCTTGCCCACAAATACTCATACACACACATTCACTACACAAATTACCCAGCAGCAACGCACATACCAACACACTTTTACACAGGCAAACACACACAAACACCTAACACAACAAACAGACATACTCCCCCACACTGGTTTCTGAATAGTTCCATTAAACCCCCAATATGGGCACACAGACAGACTCCACTAGTGGTACAGAAACACATCCAAGTAAAAACACCCCTGGTGAGATTCTTAAAAACAGAAGTGCAAAGACGCCTCTGAGCTCAGTTGTGTCTTTTCAGCAAAGCAACAAGCAGCGGTTTCCGCCATGACCTTTTCAGAGGTTCTGCTCTCAGGATATCATGACAGAACATTTACAGTGTGGGTATACTGTACAGAGGGTGTGTTTCTTCCCCGTCATTAGAACCAGTAATATGTCATTATGAATTGGTTGTGAAGGCTTAAGAAACAAGCTAAATGATGTCGTTATTTACAGTTAACTGGATAAATTCAATTATGCTGTGCAGTGTTGTTAGGAGCCATTATTGTTGCATGGCGAAGCTCGTATTGCAGTCAGTTCTCCCAGGTCAGTAGCCTGAAACACCACTGACCAAACACAATAGACTTAATCATGACAAGCAATCAAACATCGCATGTCTTCCAATGTAACTGTTTTGACAATTTGTTAACATAAAACTACTGAGCTTATAAAAATCCTGCTATCTCCAACTCATGAAAAATGATTAACAATAGCCGTGAACTACCTAACCAATGGACGACATGGATGAAAATCAACACTTACCTTTGCTAAATGAGAATTGATCCATTTTGTGAAGGTCCTCTTCTGCACTGCCTCTTGTTCATCTGAAAATGAAGGACACACAGCGCATGTCAGTACATGACAGAAGCCACATGCTCTGGTTGTTGACTGTTTTAGCCTAAGCTTGAAACTCAGAGCAGCTCATAGCGGACACACAATAATATGAGGGGAACAGATGCTGTAGAATTTATCATTAGGAATTACAGATGTGTTTGTTCAAAGAAGTGGCTGGTTTTTACTCTAGAAATGGATACGGCTGGATTTATAGTTTATACATGCCACAGAAACGTAAACATAAAATACTGATCCATAACTGTTGTCAGTTATAGCCTTTGCAGGACATCCTCAGCTTGAATCATGCTTTATCCAACCACACAGTACTTACACTGCCTCTCTAAAATATTGAGTAGCAACACTGCACCTGCACCAAGCATGAAGTAAGAAGTGCGACTTTTGCAATGGTTAGATGTGTGCCATGTGATTAGCACAAGCTTGTCAGTGCCAGCACAATAGATGCTCCTGAGAAGTGGCCTCAGAAAGAGGTCATACAAGGAGATTAGAGAGTGAGTGGGGAGGAGATCTTTTGTCATCTACCAATTTATTCAACCACAATGCCTCATGCATTATGCAGCACGTATAACAAAAGAGTGGAGTTTTTTTGTTGTAGTTACACTGTTGTCGCAGCAAAGACTGATTTCTAACACCCTATCACGCATGTCAGTGGGCTAGTGCTGCACACTGCACACACAGAGTGGCCATTTGTAAACATCCACCCAGATATAGACAGTGATCACGTGTTTAAGGAAGCAATGCAAACACTGTGCAAGGGGCAAAGACATGACGTTAACCCACAGGCAAGTGCTTCATTACTGATATACAGGGGATGCCCACTCAAGCATAGCAAGCACA
>JAUBNQ010000014.1:5293890-5305093 GCA_032353495.1 Ctenopoma kingsleyae
AAACTTTTGACTGGTAATGTAGACAAAACAGAACTGAATGCCAAAGAGAGAATACAAATATAAAGTAAAGATGACGCAGCACTTTTAGTTCTTGATGCTGTTCAGGTATTTCATTATGTCATCTGTTCAAGTTTAATGCACAATTCCCCCGCAGGTGTTGTTCGGTACAGCAGATGGTCAGGTGATAGTGATGGACTGCCATGGACGGATGCTTGCTCATGTTCTGTTACATGAGTCTGATGGGATCGTGAGCATGTCCTGGAACTGCCCCAATTTCCTGGTCGAAGACAGCACAGAGAGTGACACAGACTCTGATGACAATGTTCTGCCTTTAGGTACAGAAACATTCATGCTGTGCTCAAATAACGGTTTGTTAGCTTGTGCTTGCTTTGTAAAGCTAATACGCTTAATTTTCTTCCTTTTTTCCTCCAAGTGCGAAGAGTCAAACCTTTGTTGACAGTCGTCTTCTTATCAGGAGATATAAGTTTAATGAACAACTATGATGACCTCTCTCCTGCCATAATTCGCTCAGGGCTGAAAGGTACAAATGCACATGTCGCTGTGATAGTTACAAGTATGTTTTTGACACATATGGTTTCTATATTCCTTCCCCCTGCAGATGTTGAAGCCCAGTGGTGCTCCCAGGGCGACCTGCTGGCTGTGGCTGGTATGGAGAGACACGGGCTTCCCACTGACTCTGCCTGCGGATCCATCATGAGAAATGCCCTTGTTAAGTTCTATAATGTCCAAGGTGAACACATATACACTTTGGAAACACCTGCACAGGTACAGTAGTTTCTCTCTCTGCAAATTGAGGGATACTGTAAATACAATTAATATTGGTGATGATGTGATCATTTTTGCAGATAGCGATATCTGTTTAGGCATGAAAATGATCTTTTAAATTTGAGTACAGCATCCGACTGAGAGACTTTTGTCTGTTATTCAGAGACCCATCACCACCATCTGTTGGGGTCACAGAGATTCTCGTCTGTTCCTTGCATGTGGACCAGCGCTGTATGTGGTACGTGTGGAGCACAGGGTGGCCAGCCTCCAACTTTTATGCCAGCAGGGCATCGCCAGCGCCCTACGAGAGGAGAAAGATGTGGGAAAACTGAACATGCCGTCACTGCTCTGCTCTTATGTCACCACTGCTTTCATACCCACCATCAAGGTGCATTAATCCTTTGTTAATTACCGTGCAGGAACAATCGGAGGTGACTTTTTATCAGCTTTGAGTGCCCAGCAATCCTTCAGCCGCTTCCTCTCTTTTTTCCAGCCCCCAATTCCTGATCCCAACAACATCCGTGACTTCGTCAGCTATCCCACGGCTGGGAACGAGAGGCTCCATTGCACCATGAAGCGAGCAGAAGACAGCCCTGAGGCAGGTGGACCCTGCTACACTCTCTACCTGGAATATTTAGGAGGGCTTGTGCCTATTCTCAAAGGAAGACGCATTAGTAAACTACGACCTGAGTTTGTCATTATGGATCCAAAAACAGACAGCAAAGCAGGTGAGTTTAACACTAATTAGTAGATTTAAATTAGGAAACGGTTTTCAAAGAGATAATTATTTTGGTTTAAAGTAGTTCCAAAAGATGGGTAAGACTCGCATGTCTCTGCTGCCGCTTTCCAATTAGATGAATATACAACAAAAATAAATAATTAAAAAAGACAGTTGTTCACTAGGAAGATATCCAGAGTAGCCTGAATTTGATCAGATCCTCCGCACATAAAAGTGAACTATGCAGGCCTAGATAGGACTAGGGGTGAGAGTTTGGTAGCTTGCCAGTCTTTATGTTGTTAGACTAAGCTGATCATTTCTTGGCTCTTGCTCCTTAGCTAATGTGCAGATGCAAGAGTGGTAGCAATCTTCTCATTTAGCACTCAACAAGATATTGAGTGCACAAATTTCCCAAAATGCTGTTTAAAAGATGAAAATGATGATTGGTTCTTGAAATATTGATAGTGTGTAGGACTAAATTAACAACAGAATACCAGTAGACTTGCAGTAGCAGACCTGTCCTAAAGTCAGAAAAAATGCTCCTTGTCATCTTGATTGATTAAATTTGCACTTGGTTTATCTCTTTAAACGTATGCTCCATTTCAAAGTAACATATTTATGCTGTGAACCCATCATTCACCTTGTGCAAGAACAAATACACACTCTGGTGATGCCCATTCTTCTCTGATGTAACATGGTCTGAGGCCTGATGCAGGAATAGTCTGTGTCATACCCTGGTTGCTCCTGGGTTATATGGCCTGTGTCTTACCAAACATTATATTGCTTCTATTGTACAATGTCCTTTAACCTGGGGCAGTCGTTTTGCCATGTTGTGTGTATGAAGACTCACATCTGTGTTTTTTTTTGTTTTTTTTCCAGATGAGGTGTGTGTTAATCCCATGATCTCATACACTGACAGCTGTAACTGCTCAGATTCCAGTGACATTGAGTTGAGTGATGAGTGGGTTGGGAAGAAGTCACCAAAGTTATCCAGAGGAAACAGGTCACATAAACTCTACATGACAGAAATTATATAAATGAACTCACTGAATCTTTTTTTACTCATTACACAAGCCTGAGCCATAGAGCCTTTGCATGTTTTATTGCATTTCTTTATTATTTATTTATTACTTTATTTATATTTTATTGCATTTCATTTGCTAATCCATGTATTTCAAAGGAAACCATAATTTAAAATTGACCTTTTTTGTTCAAAGGATGAACATGGATTCAAGAAAATCTCCCAAACTTTCACATGCCAATCAGGAAGGGCAGCGGTCGCCACGGTTACCAACAAAGAAGCCTCCCGTTCGATCTCCAAGTCTAACACGTCGAGAGTTTTCTATGGATGGTATCACAGAGGTATGATATGCTAGACAGACTGTCCATTACTTCATCTGCATTATGTTGGAGTGTTACTGTAATAATTTGTCAAATAATCAATTCAGAATAAAATTCTAAAATTTAAATTATAATATGAATGTGTCAGTAAGTAATAAGTAGTCTAACTGAAGGTGATATATGTGCTTAAATAATTCTCTTACCTCACTCTAACTATCTTTGTTTCTTCTTTAAACTAAAAATTACAGACAAACGCAAAAATTATATTTTTAAGATGTTAATACCATTTTTTCGTTACTGCCTGATATATAACACTTGTAGGCTCATGTCACCTCCTAATTATTGTTTTTGCAGGTTATTCACATAATTTATTCCCTTCTTCCACATCATCTTCTTCACAGCACAACTACCTTGCCCAAGTCACATCCAACATTTGGGGGACAAAGTTTAAAATTGTTGGACTTGCTTCTTTCCTTCCCACCAACCTTGGTGCAGGTAAATATCAGAAAAGCCATTATATTGCTTTTGCGAGTTGCATAATCTGAGATTTGTATTTGTTTCTTCTCAATTCTTGTTTCAGTAATCTATAAGACCAGTTTGCTTCATTTGCAACCAAGACAAATGACAATCTACCTTCCAGAAGTGCGAAAAATTTCACATGACTTTATGAGCCTGCCTGTGTTCAACCCCAATGTGTTCAGTGAGGACGAGGATGACTTACCAGGTATGAATATAAGATTAACATTTTTAATACAGACCTTTATACATTACCTTATACGCATTAATAAAGGACCATAATCACATTTACTTTGTACACACCTACCTCATCGTGTCCTGCTTTTGTGTATGTAGCTTACACAGTTCTTGTATGTTCTTTTATAAAGTGATGGGACCATCTGGAGTGGGAGGAGACAATCCACCTTGTACGGTCAACATTCCCATTGCTCCAATCCACAGCCCAGCTCAGGCCATGTCCCCGACTCAGAGTATTGGCCTGGTTCAGTCTCTGCTGGCTAATCAGAACATTCAACTTGATGTCCTTACCAACCCTACAGCCACTGCAGCAGCAGCTGCTGCAGCAGCTGCTTCTGTCCCTGTCAGTGATCATAGCCAGGATGCAGTTGCAACGCCATACCCCATGCCAACTAGATACTCAAATCCTGGTCAGGTAATCTTCAATGGACTGGAGATGAGTCCTCTTCTTCCTGGTACTCTACCACCCCCACCTCCACCTCACCATCTCCCACCACAGCCTCACCCACAGCGGTCTCATTCACAGCAGCCTCGCCAACAACAACCAAAACAGTCACAACAAATGCAGACGCAGCAGCAGCAGCAACAGAAAATGCATCATCATCATCAGCAACAGCAGCAGCAACACCATCATCAGTCCCAGTCACAGCAGCAGCAACAGCAATTACAGCAGCAACATCAACAGCTACAGCAACTGCACCACCAACAGACTCTACACCAACAACAGCAAACACATCAACATCAACAACACCAGGTTCAACAGCACCAACAAATGCAACAGCAAGTGACAAGCCAACAACTACAGCAACAACAGCAAATCCAACAGCAGCAGCACCAGATGCAGATGCAGCACGAGCAGATGCAGCAACAGCAGCAACAGATGCAACAGCAGCAGCAACAAATCCGGCAACAGATCCAGGAGATGAGGCAGCAGCAGCAGCAGCTGCAGCAGCAGCACCAACAGATCCAGCAGCAACATCAGCAGATGCAGAGGCAGCACCAACAAATGCAGCAGCAACTGAAGATGCAGATGTCACTGCCCCCTCCTCCATCTGGCTACCCAACCATTTCCTTACAGCAGATTCATCTATTGCCTCCAATCCCTCCACCTACTACTGAGCCTGGGCTAGACAGGGGTGAGCACGGACACACTCTGAAGCCAAGTTTGCCGCGGATCTTACCCCCCTCCTTCAGTGACAGAGATGGGTCTATGGAGATCCAGATGAGGAAGGTGAATCCTCCTCCTCCATACCCAGGGACCGTAGTGTCTGCAGCAGCGGCTGCGGCAGCGGCAGCGGCAACAGCTGCTGCTCCACCTCAAACTCTTGTCACAAATTGTGACAGCCCAAGTGTTCTGGCACCTGACCCCTGTCTGAAGAAAGATGAGTTCTTGCTTCACCCTCTCACCTTACAGTATCCAACACCTCTCGGGTATGAAAGGATCACAACGTTTGACAGCAGTGGCAATGTGGAGGAGGTTTGTCGGCCGCGCAGGCGTCTCATTCGTAATCAAAATGCATATGCCATGCACGCCATTGGGGGCTCGGCCACACTCAAAGTCACTTCTTCTGACAGTAAAAAAATTCAGCTGCCATACAGCTCAGCAACATTAAGTCGGCTCTCTGTCCCTCGATACTCAATACCAAGTGGAGACCCTCCTCCTTACCCTGACCCAGCCAATCAAGTAACTGCTACACTTCCTCCTCCCCAGAGAATTGATAGTAGTCTGATTCATGCCACTCTGCGTCGTGACCGCAGGGATGTGGGGCTTAAAGTGCCACAGATGATGGACAGCTCAAGAACTCTTCCCACTAAGGCTAAAATGAACAGTGCACTAGCTCTGACTTACCAGCAGAGGGTGCCCACTGCACTGTACACATGCACACAGTGCAGCAGTAATAGCAGCAGTACCAGTGTTAGTGTTAGTGGAGGTGGAACTACAAGTAGTGGCATTGCAGGTGGCACAGTGGTCAGGCAGGACTTTCCACCAGGTAAAGGTGCACATCACAGTACCATTATAGTGCACTCTAAAAGTGCCTCACCCCTAGCCTCGCAATCATCGTACAGTCTGCTGGGTGCTGTTGATAACAGCCGGGACAGAACAGTGTATGTTAACTCTGCCTTTACTGAAGATGAGACTTTAAATCAGCAGTGTCACCTTGAAAAATCTGTACGTCAGTTGAATCTTGGTGATGTCAGTTTGACAGTTAAGCGCCCTCCACCTTACCAGTGGGACACCTCCAACACAGAGGAGTTCTGGCTCACCCCCGAGCAAACAATGTTAGCTCCCCCACCGGGACCTCATAAGCCACCTCCGCTCATCATCAGTCAAGCTCAGCACTTGGACATGACCCGACTTCCTTTTGTCCTCACAACTAAACCTCCAGCCAGTCCGAGCACGAGCACTCTTACCTTCCCATCAGGTTACCAGATATCCCTCTCACCTTTTCCTCCAGGTGTGGGTCACAGTGGGCCCCCACTTCAGACCTTACAGAACCCTCCACCACAGTGCCCTCCAAACGAAGTGGTTTCTCCAGTCCCTTTTGCTCAGCAGGATCCTAATTTGGTCTTGCCCCCAGGTTATGTTCCAAATCTTGCTAATTTGGCTTGTTGCCCTCTCCCTCCGATGTATCCAGGAGCCAGCTCATGTGCTGGACTTCAGCTGCACCCTGTCAGCCTTCACCCCTGGAACCCCTACCCCTGCCCACCACCAATGCAAGACCCTCCAGCACCTCCTCTCCCTACCAAAACCCATCAGATTTTGGAGAAGCCAATTCTCTCCCCACCTCCTCCAACTGCACCACCTCCACCGCCTCCTCTTCCTCCTCCTCCTCCACCTACCGAGCTACTACCATCCAAAAGTGCCACAGAGGATCTAGCAGAGTCTGCCAACAACTTTCCAGAGCCATCATCTCTCAATGAAAGTCCTGTGCCACAGGAGTCAGAGCGCTTCAACAAGAAGAGCTGTAAAAGACTGGACAGCAGAGCAGAGGAGGCCAACATGCCCACCGTCTCAGAGGGTAAATCCAGAAAAGAAGGACGTGCGCTCTCCGACTTTAACACTCTCATCTCCAGCCCAAGGCTTGGCAGCAGAGAGAAGAAGAAGCCCAAAGGGCAGAGAGAGCAACTCAATAAAACCAAGAAGATGAGCAGGACCACAAATGAGTTCCAGGACAGCTCAGAGAGTGAACCAGAGCTTTTTATTAGTGGCGATGAGCTCATGAACCAGAACCAGAGTAGTAAGAAGAGCTGGAAGAACAAACGCAGCCTGCGCATGGCCAGTGAGCTGGAGGAGATTAAATGCCGCAAGGCTAATGAACGAGAGGACCGCAGCTTGGGTAGCCAAGGATTTGTCTATATTATGGCCAATAAACAGCCACTGTGGAACGAAGCCACGCAGGTCTACCAGTTGGACTTTGGAGGTCGAGTCACGCAGGAGTCGGCAAAGAATTTTCAGATAGAGCTGGATGGTAGACAGGTAAAGAAAACTTAATTCAGAGCTGAAATTATTAGTCGTGTATTACTAGTTGTAGTGGCAGAAAACAACATTTTTGAGTCAAGTGAATGAAAAAATGTACTAATTGAAATGTGCTAAGTTTCCTTGTCTTATATGGTAACATTCAGATTATTTTTGTTCTTTTGGATTCTTAGTTATAAGAAAACAAGCAAATTGCAAATGCTCACACTCTGAATGTGTGATCTGCATTTGTCATCATTTTATGATATTTTATAGGACCCAAGAAAATAATAAGTAGATTAACTGGAAAAACAATTGTTAGTCACAGCTTTTGATAAATAATTTAAGAACTGTGTTAATGGAATGTTTTCTTCTCTCCTGTGCTTTTAGGTGATGCAGTTTGGGCGAATAGATGGGAATGCCTATATTTTGGATTTCCAGTATCCTTTCTCAGCAGTGCAGGCATTTGCTGTTGCCTTGGCCAATGTGACTCAGAGGCTGAAGTGAAAGGTTATTTTGTTGTAGACTAAATTTGGAAGAAGGAAAAGCGGTGAGCATAGAGCTGTAGGTGGAGAAATGTCAGTGCTGTGGTGATTTCTATTTTTAAAGAAGTTAATACACTGTAGGCCTAATCTTGCACATGCTTATAATGTACAATCAGTCGGTGATGAAAACAACATTAATCCATAATGTCTGATTTATATATTGAATGTATTCAAGCTAATTTAACTTATTATTGAAATGATAATTACTACAATAAAAACACTTTTCTTAGGTAATCAAAAAGTAAAATAAGAAACAACTTGCAGTGAGTTAAAAATAATAGTGTTAAGTTTTTGCGCCAATTGTGGTGCCAAAGACACTTCCCACTATTTGAGTGTATTACAGAAATGAATAGCTATTTAATTTAAATGTCTGAAACTTATAAAAAATAATATTTAGAGGTATAGTGGTATTGTAAATTGCAAATACAATTTCACTAAGCCATATCACAACTTAACACTGCACTTTTCATTGAGTTTTAAATAATTAAGTAAATCAATGAAAGCATTTAATTATGAATAGAAAATTATTATTATTGGTGTTCCAGTGTATTTTTGTATCTATAAGGTCCACTCAAATCCCATTTATTCAAGGCAGTCATTTGATTTTAGTCTCTTTTATTGTGTAAAGTCTCCTAAACTTTATGTTTAAATTGCTGAACGTGCATTAGAAAACTATAATGACTTTGTAATGGCAGCACAAAGAGCTGAGTGCAGATAACCATAGTTACTTCTATGAAGTGGTGCAATGAACTTAATAAATACATTTTTGGCCACGATACTGCAAATCATTATTCACAGGCTTTATAATATCAAGATTTACTCATTTTCCATGTGTGAATTTGTTTGTTGAACATTATTCTCCCACCAGTTTACAATGGCTGAAATTGTCAGTAATGGTGCAGTAAGTCTACACGTGCCAAATAAACCTACATCTCTCACGTTTGGTTTCATTCCCAAACAGAGTTATTTGCGTCGAGTAAAGATCGAGATCGGTGTTGTTTTTATTGGGTGATTATGATGTTACTTGAAAACTGCATTTGAATGTGAAGTACAGTAGTTTGCCTCTTTGGAAATCAGTGCTGCTTTAGATAGAGCTTGTGTGCAATAATGCTACATACATAGAACTGATGTTGTACTTGCAAAAGAAAATATAATGCTGCTTGCCCTGTGTATTTAGTAAGTGACCTAACATCATTATATGCTTAGAAAAATGTGTGTATATGTTGCTAATTTGAGTAATTTTGTATTTCACTTTTACTTTAACATGGTAACAAGAGTTTTTTTGATGTTACACCTGTAAAAAAAAAAAAGGAAAAAAAAGAGTGAGAACGGTAAACTTGCAAAGATAATAAATACAACATATTCATTTGTTATTAGGATTAACTGTTGATGACATATATGTAGATTTGGTGCTAATGTATAAAGAAACAAATGCAGAAATGTCTGAACATTTGTCATTTATTATTAGACAGTTGTTTTGACAAGAAAATAGTTTGGGAGCGGCTACGGCGACTGCTTTCATTTAAGAGCTTTTATTTTAATGCAGCTTCAGAAACTTCCGCAACAGTGAGTGTTAGTTGTCAGAAAAACTGCGTAATGACTAGCTGGTTACCAGATTTTTTTTTCTCTTATTTTGTAAAGGAAAGACAAATGATGTGACTCCAGGTTTTCAAGGACCTATAGACTGGCAAAATAAAAAATGTATTGTTCCAAATGTTTTTGTTATGTTTCATTTCTTGTTTTGTGCTTTTACTCTAATGCAGTGCTTATAATCACAGAAACCCTGCTGTGTCAAACTAATCTAAATCAATTTTGAACCAGTGATTCTAGTTCAAATCTTTTTTCTGACAAATGCTACTGAATAGTTCTGCCGTCTAACAGCACTTTAACAACAACATTAAGTTTAATGTGGAGCTTGTTATTCTGCCCTAATCTAATTTTTTTTATTTCAGTCAAAAAATCATTGTACTACTTTGGAAAATGTTTTGAAATACATAATAAAAATAATCAACTACTTTGCAATAAGAAACACTTACACACAGATTTGCCATTTCTCTTATCTGATATCATTACACAACACCTAGCTTACTTACTGCAAAAGTGTCTCACATCACAATTATTTACCCTGTCATAAAAATCTGATTCTGATAAATACTGAGATGCCAGAAATAATATTGATTGATATATTGGTAGCAGAATTCATGAAGCACTATTCATCCAGCTGGAAAGCTGCAGTGATCGCCAAAACTGGAACTTATTATACAATTACCTCTGTTGACAGGTTGCATAAGATTACAATGAGGGAAGGAAGGAGTGCCTTACAGCCAGCAGCCGGAGCAAGCCACAGTCACAAATGGTCAACAGAAACAAGACATCTCACCGGAAGTCCCGCACAGATCCATCGACTATTAATGTGAGAGACGGCCATAAACTACAGTATAATTAGGTTTGATCAAAGAAGGCAGTTTTACTAATGCTGATATTTACCCTAACTTAAATATGATGATGTGCCACATGCAGGATTGTTAGAAAAGTCGCCCTGCAGCAGAATAAGGGGGCTTTTATTTTGAAGGCAGTAGAGGAACTCTGTACAGCGAACATCTGTGGTGAGATGTTTGAGGCTCTAATGAGGAAATGCTCAGCGTGAGCGTGAGCCTGTGTCTGGACAGAAAAGGTTTGACTGGTGCTGTCGGTGTCTTCGCGATTCCTCCTCCTCCTCATCTTCCTCTCCTCTGTCTGTCACCGTCTGAATTTCTAACCTGAATAATTGGATACGAATCCCTGCAAATAAATTTAAAAAAATGGACCAGCGCGTCGACCTTCGGCAAAGAGGTTGGTGACATTTGAAACTAATGATAAAACTCAACGATAATCACAAATTCGTGATACTGCTTCAACAGTGTCAACAAACCTTTGCCAGATCTCATGATCCCTTTTTAAAAAAAAAAAATTCATTTCCGTTTTTCTTACATCAGAAACTCCAGCTGAATCAACAGATCCTCCTCGTCCCAGGATGACAAGACAGCAGATTCTCACCTTAATATCAGTGGCATCTGTCAACTTCAGTTCAATGATTTGCTACTCAATATTAGGCCCATTCTTCCCCAATGAGGTAAGTTAAAGAAAAAGTGGTAGAAGTGGGACTTCAAATTCAAAATGTATGCTCTAAAATTTACTTTAACCCTTGGGAGTCTGGGGTATAAACTGGCCGTTTGGACTACTTTTCTTTTTTCCCTTCTTATTACACCTGAAGACTGTTTTCATGCCATGTGTTTGGTCTCATTGTTTTCAGGACAACCTCAGCTATTTGAAAATACAGTAATAGTTTATTTTTCAGTAAAATATACGTTTCAAAAGCCTTTCCAAATAACCTAAAAAGATAAAATCAGAGTAGAAAAAAATGTGTATTTTTGATTGTGAGAGCCACAAACATGTTTAATGAATGATTTTTACTGATTACAATATAAATATAAACTGTGAATAACAAATATTTATGTACACATTTAGCATAATGCAAATTAAACAACACTGTTTTCATAAAAATGCAGGTAAAATGTTTGGCGTTTTTTGCCTTTTGTCATCTAACTCAAAATTGAACATATA
>JAUBNQ010000014.1:5307361-5320920 GCA_032353495.1 Ctenopoma kingsleyae
AAATCACACACTGATCTTCAGAATTACCAGCCAATTTAATAAGGCCTGTGCTTGATTCATTCTTTCTGTTTTGATTTGTGTTTGACATTGGCTGGAAGTCTTTTCTTTCTTTGCTCGCAGACTACTCGATCGGGTTCCTGCAGGACCTGCTTTCATTACTCTGTGCTTTGTAGTGAGGTCTGTCGACGCCATGGGCTTTGCTGCTGCAATGACCTCCTCTTTCGCCATGACAGCAAAAATATTCCCAAACAATGTAGCAACTGTGCTGGTGAGTGCAGACAACACTCTGGCATGTTATTTAGATATTAGAATCATGAGAAAACAAGGAAAGCATTATACCGCAAGTTGTTTTGTATCTCCCATTTCCTTAGTGACATGGAGAAAAAAAATATTAAAGCTTCTGTCAGTGCAGTTTGTATGCAATCTCATATTTTAATGTGCCTCATTTCTCTTTTTTCAGGGTAGTTTGGAGATGTTCACAGGACTTGGTCTTATTCTTGGCCCACCGGTAGGAGGGTGGTTCTACCAGTCATTTGGATATGAAGTCCCTTTTATCCTTCTTGGATGTGTCCTGTTGCTTATGGTTCCTTTCAACATTTACGTCTTGCCAAAAATTGGTAGCAATTTGGAGATATGGGCCAATTATTTATTCATTTCAGTTTCTTTGATTGTAACTGCTAGCTGAAATGTGTGCTTCTCTTCACAAACAGATGCAGACCCTTCCAAGGACTCATTCTTTCGACTTCTCACCCATGTGAAAATAGTCCTGATCTGTTATGTGATATTCACCCTTAGTGCGGGTCTGGGCTTCCTAGATGCTACGTTGTCTCTGTTTGCTATTGATAAGGTAATTTCCTGCCTTCTTATAAAGTCAGAATGCTTTAAAATTTCTATGCATCACGTGAATGAGTATTTTTCCTCTCTGTTCTAACTAGTTTAGTCTCTCACCTGGCTACGTGGGACTCATCATGCTTGGTTTGTCATTACCATATTGTCTGGCATCGCCACTGATGGGTTATTTCACTGATAAATATCCTGTGAGTATGAAAGCAACAAAAACGATGGGAGATTATTTGATGGTTGGGCATTTATATCTTGAACAAAAATCTTGTGTATGTGTTGGTTTTCATCAGGCCACCAGGAGTTGGTTTATGGTGACAGGAAGTACTGCCACAGCGATCGGCTTCTGTCTGCTCGGTCCTGTTCCTTTCCTTCACATCCCGAGGTGAGAATGTGGTGAAGTTGGATAGTAACTAAACTCTCTGCTTTAAAGGAGCAGTTTGCATTTCTGGAATGATGCCTATTTGCTTTTTTTTTTGACAGATTGAGGCCATTCTCATATTCGGTTGATATTTCTACATAAGTCTTGTTAATGTTATTTGCATAGCATTAAGACCTGAAATGGAAACAGTTGTTTTTACACTTTGGTTTCTGTATGAATTAAACAAAGAAGATGCAAAGCAATAACTTTATAGTTCCTGGCAGGTGGATTTTTGTTGTCTTTGGAAAGTTTCCCTTATTTCCAGTCTTTATGCTAAGCTAAGCTAACTGTAGCTTCATATTTAATCATCAGACATGAGTGGGGTCTATTTTCTTATTTTCTTCATCAACTCACAAAACACCCTATAAACTGATGAATGTCTGTAAACTTTATTTGTAGTTCGTATGCTTTACCCACCCTCATTTCTTCATAAGGTAAAATTCATACATCCAGTACATTATTATGTGGTACCATCGTTTTGACTGTGATATTGCTGCTTTACTTACATCTTAGAGTACTTAGAGTACATCTTCCACCACAGGCACGTCAGGGGGATTTTGGACATCACATGCTGCTTCAGCAGTGTTTCTACAGAATTGATTCCTATTGTTTAACTGTATTAAATCATACTTTCTTCTGTTTTTGTTTGTGTGTTTTCTTATACGTAGTCAGCTGTGGTTGCTGGTCGTCATGCTCGGGTTAATTGGCTTCTCTCTGGGCATGACTGTACTTCCCACGTTCCCTGAGATCATTACATGTGCATTGTGAGTGACTTCACATCTTGCTCCTACCCTGGGTCTGTAGCTCCTAATGTAAGGTGACACATGTACTCTACATTCTTTTCTTCTTTGTAGTGAACACGGATTTGATGATGGACTGAGTACTCTTGGGATGGTGTCAGGGTTGTTTGGGGCAGTTTGGTGCCTGGGGTAAGTATTAGTGATCTTTACTGACATCCAAAAGCCAACTGAATACACTGAATTTGCCCATTTAAAGTACTGATTAGGATTTTAAAGTGGAAATTTGTTGTTGTTTTTTTAAGGATGTTTTATGGACCAACAGTAGGCGGCCTTCTCACACAACATCTAAGCTTTGAGTGGGCAGCTGCAATCCAAGGGGCCTTGGCGTTTTTGGCTGTAAGCATTATTAAATAAATCATTGAAGTGTTGTTAGTTGTGATTATGGACACATGATTAGTTACTCTTACATTAAGCTGTTTTATACAGACAGTGGTCTCACGGCTTTTTCAGGCTTGTATGATGTTGCCAGTGTAGGAGAGAGCGCAAGAAACCATCAAGCTTGTTCCTTTTCTTTAAATGCATAATGTTTATTTTAAGGATACATAAATGAGGCTCCAAGTCTGTTACTCACTCATCAGCTACATACTTCATGAAGAGGAAGAAGCGTTTTCAACTGTTATGCACATAAAACTTAATGACCACTCTGTCCACAGGCTTTTCTCCTTGCTGTGTATTATCTCTTTCAGCGACCACAACAACAAAGGTAACCACTAGCCCCATACAGTATTTATACACTGTATAGTATGTGGAGGCCTAGTTAGACATTATTTGTGCGGTTTCCAAGAACATGCAGGTTGTAACCCTTATTTATGTTTGAAATGAAGCGTTCTTGAAGATGGGAGAAGACAGACAGATGAAAACACTCCTCTCCTGACTGAATGAATCATGCAGAAGGATGCCATTTCGGATACTTAGAGGCATCATTCATCAAGTTTTCGTCATTTGTCAATTATTAATTTCTTTTAAATTATAATAAATGTTGTGTTGTAATGATTTTTAGTTCAATGTTTCTTTGGTTTTCATGTAATACTATTATGTTTTATGGAATGTTTAAAATATATTTTGGGCACTGGATAATAACTGTATTATTGACTTTAAGTTATACATTTTTAAAAAGCCAGATTATTTGCATATTTTGCAGTATCTTGCAATTTGCACTTTGGTAGAACAACATGATTTAATATTCAATTAATCACAAGAAATCACATGACATTCCAGATTCAGAGAAGAAACAAAAACAACAAACTGCTTTTTTTGTTCTGAGGCTCTGCTGTACTAATGATCTGAGTCTTCTACATCATGACTTGGATTTCATGTTGAAGCGACATTCATAGGAATATTAAGGAAACGAACCAACTTTATCTTGAAGTGATACATTTTACAGGTCACAGTGAACCTCGCATACGGTATCATTTCTGTGAAAAACTGTGAGCAGCATGCAGATTTCACTGCAGTTGTATTTTGTACCTTTTCAGACAGAGGTTCTTTAAATTTTCACTGACTTGAATAAATAAATGGAAACATAGGTAAATTATCTGTGTGTTTATTTACTCACACTACATTTCTGTACACCATCGAGTGGTATTATGTAGATGTAATATACAGCACTGTGTAGCCTACATAGTATTGACTAAATTTCATAAAGATAGCTGGATTTTAAAATAGCTTCCATGTCTGATGCACACAAATAATTTGTCCTCTTGTTATGGAATATATATGTGTATTAAATATACATTTACAGTATATATCCCAAAATTAAATATAAAAGTTTTACATGCCAGTAGCACCAAGGCATATATAAACAAAATATAGTTTTTATACTTGTTAGATATCAAAATTGTGACTTTACATTTACAAAATCTGAAACCTCTGAAAACAAAACTCTTCGTGGTTGTGAGGAAATGACATATATAAACTCTGTTACAGGCAAAGAAAATAGTATATTAAAGAATATTACGATTTGTTTCCATATACAAACAATTTTAAAATGTAAAACTCACAAAAATAATTGTAATAACTGTTTCTGTTAAGAAATGTATATAAACATTTAACATTTCCATAATCAATCTGTACCAAATACAATACAGAATATTAAGTTATTAAATCAAAAAAATTAAAATACAACACCCTTGCAAGGTTTGACTTCATTATAAAAATGTGTTTTATATGAAAAAAAAAAAAGATGATGAAAGCACTCAAGCTGAAAACATCATTTGTCTGTGAGTTTATGCATCAGATTCAAAGGCACCATTAATCTGACCTGTTGGTCTCTTTGGGAGAGGTCTGTCTGTTAATCTACCACTCCTCCTGCTGCTGGTCCACCCTGAGGGATCCGCATCTGAAACTGCGGTCTGAGAGGAAAGTGAAGGGACTGCTGTCTTTTTCACCTTCTTCTTCTTCCTTCTAGCTCTGCTGGAAAACCATTGACAATCTATATTATTTGTATTTTCTAAGCCAAATCATAACATGTTAGTCATTGTTCTTGGAGCCTCATGCCCTGTTATGTAAATATGCCCTTGTTAATAAAGCCAGGAGGATTTAAGCAAAGCAGCAGTGAAGTGAGTCACTTACTTGTTATCAGTCAACTCAGGTTCAGTGTCAGAAAGGGTCGGCTCAGAAAGAAACTTAAGTTCCCCAGAAGAGCTAACTGCAGCAGATACCTTAGAAAAGTAAGGAGTGAGAAAACATAAAATGACAACCAAGAGACGGATAGGAAAAACAGTAAAACACCAAAGAGACAGACCGCTATCACCAGGTATTATTTTTCTAAAGAGAATATATAAGACACCCAAAATCTTATGCACAAAGGGAAGGAGGACCATTCAGGGACAAAATGCTGTTGAGTATCACTTTACCAAACAGACAAAGAAGCACCATAGACACAAGACAAAGAAGATCTGCATCTGGTGTGAAGGACATGTTACATGTTACAACTTTACCTTTCTCAACTTTTAGTGCATATACTGTACAGTGCTGGAGAAATATGTATAGACACAGTTCAAATGTATGGCAGACACCACTGTATCGCTATATTTACCCTAGTTGGCGTTGACCTCTCAACAGTTCCTTCAGACAAGGTTGTGTGAGACTCTGCAGTGTGAGTCATTTCGCTGAAATCTCCTACAACAATAAATAATATATACTGAAGGTTTGTTTACATTTTCCAAAAAGTGCCCATCTACCGGAGGAAAATATATTCCACTTACTCTGATCTACTACATAAGAAGCAAGGAAATATCCTTGCTGCCCATTGACCAGGCGACCAAACCACCAATTGTCATTGTCTTTGTACAGCACTTGGATGACATCCCCACGGCGTACAGTCAGTTCATCTGAACGATTAGCTCTGTAGTTATACAGCGAGACAACCTAGAAGACAAATACAATGTTGGAGGGATTCAACATGAGATGGAAAGGGTGCATTTAACTGAGCTCACAGCTGCAGTGCATACTTACTACTTGTTGCACAGGAACAGAATCTGTTTCCACATTGGCGCCTGAAGAAATGTGATCGGGAAAAGTCTGATAGAGAGAACAACATTTTGTAGGAGCATTGTTATTTGGTAGTTTACAGTAGCGGCTACAATTGGTTAAGATTTAGATAACAAAGAAAAACAGAAAAGGCACGTCACAAGAAGAAGAAAATAAAACTGTTAATAACCTCACCGTCTGTAACCTGAAAGATGAAGCTCCTTTTAGACGCTGACCAACTGGACTGAACCCACCTGAGATTAAAAGGAAAGAAAGAAACAAGAAACAAATATTTCAGCTTGGACAATTACACAGCTTGCTGCCTTGTGTTTACAAAGATCACTTACAGATACATGTCAAAATGACAAGAGGTCCATCTGTTTCTCTATGTATGGTGTACATAGTTCAGGATTTTATAAATCATAAGCATTTGGTATTGGTCACTCCACGCTACACTTTATGCAGCTATAATCTTGGTAGATATTTGACATCACATGTCACAGAGCTGCGGTAAAACCATTCACTGGTTAAACACAAACAACTATGTGATTAACTGAATAAGCCACTGACAGTTTTGGTTGCTCAAAGCCGCCTGGGGGATAAGCTGCTCCACCAGAGAACTAGAGAGCTGCAGGTTGGAGTGTGGCGACAGCAGAGATGGAGGTGGTAATGAGGCATTTAATCCCATCTGGAAAGAAAAAGTGGGATTATTTCATAATGTTTATCTCTTTTATGTAAACCTGTTCATGCCTTCTGATGCAATGTTGAGCACATAGTTTCATTTGAAGTAGAAATTAAATAAAAACATTCAGGTTTTCTATAGATGCTATGCATGAGTACAACAGTACTAGTACAACAATGTACAAAGGTTTAAAGGTGAGTTTAAGGACTTCTGATAAAAATACTCACTGTGTCAGCATCTGATGTCAAGCTCCTCCCTGTGTGAGTGATGCCCATTTTGTCTACAAAGCACAAAAACAAATATTTCAAACTGAATAAAGAGATAAGACTGTGGCACAAACCAGATATAATGTAGCACCTACTTGTACAATACCTTGCTCATAAATGCATCCTGAAGACTTCTGATGTGGCTGCTAAAAATGGGTTGAAAGGGGTGAGTTTTGGTGCATATTATATATACATTTTAAAGTATACTTAAAGTAATAGAGGCTTAGTATTTACAAGTACTGAATCCAGTTGTTCCTTAACACACTGCATTTTCAGGGCAAGTCGTGTTGCTTGTGCAAACTGATCCATGACTGACACAGCAGATACGTCCTGTAACACGGTGGAGTCAGGGGTGTTTCTGATGGTTTTGATGTCTACAGAGGCTGATCTGCTCACTGATTTTATCTGGTGCACTTCAAGCTGAGAAACTGTATGGAACAGTAAGACATAGTTGTAGTTTAGTGTATTTCAGTGAAAGTTTGTCACTTTTAACTGACTCACAGTTAGCTGAAATAATAGCTAAATAATATGAGACTATTCAGTGGCTACATAAAAAATTGTGCTTAGGTTTTTTGTAATTGAAGAGGACTCATACCTTTGCGGTCGTACAGGTACACATGGATAGGCTGACTCTGACCGAAGGCACAGAAAGCAACCATGTTCTCATGAGGGTGGAATGATACACCATGGAGAGCAGTGGGGTAACAAAGCTCAGAGTACACTGCAACTTGGTCACCTGGAAAGACAAATCAGCTAGAAGTTAGAGCCACTACGTAGAATACTATCAACACTCTTAGGAACTGTCTAGCTTTAATATTAAAACAAAAACAAAATATGATTCTCACCTGTGTCAGTATTCCAGACATATGCCATCCCATCCTCACTACCAGAAAAGATGAAGTTCCCACATGGTGTAAAAGTGCTATAAAGCCTCTCTCTGTAGTTCGTGGCTCCAATGTACTTCTTCACAGCCAGACTAAAACACGGCATTTAAAAGGTTAGGAATATATAAATCTGTAATCTTATTTTAAACACAGAACGTATGACAACACATTATTTTATTATTAACATTTTTATATTGTATAAAAATAATTAAATTTTATTTATGATTTCCTTTCCTAGCCATTTCAGATGGTAGTTTTTATGTCTATTTTACATTCTTAGGTCCATCATCCTCAGGACACTGTCTTTGGCATGGATGAGCAGGCACCGCCCATTGGGATGGAGCTGTAGCCTGTTGATGGGAATACCACTGAGGTCGCGCTCGTCAATTTTCTGCCAAGAGTCAAGACATATGTTTAAATATCACAGTATACTGAAATTATTATCATTATATCAGACATTACAAAATGTCATCTGCTGTACCTTCTCTATACACCAGCGATGACATGGCTGGTGCCTGCTGTCATTTACTGCAGTTTTCCATACATTTATTAGGCCTGTGTTATCCGCAGAGAACATTCTCCTTCCTAAGTGCAAAGTAAAAAACAAAAGGAATCACCCCGGTTCTGGGCAACTGCTCTACCCACTGAACTACTTGCCGCCCAATGTTTAATACAGAGTATGATACAGATCTTACAGCTCTTACAATTCAATATACTGTGATTTTTTTAAATTCTAATTTTAGGAAAACTGTCAGAGTATGAAGAACACATCATCATATCCTTACATTCTCACAACACACACAACACTGCCATCTAGCGGTGGGAGGTTTTAAATACAACAGAAAATGAACCACTGTCTGCCATGAATCTTTGCATATAAATTGTTAATTAAAAATCAATAGTGTTTTTGAGAATCAATACAGTCTCTCGCAACACGATATTGCAATACTGAAGTGCACAATATTGCAAGTGACTGGGGCCTAGCTGAACCTGCACTGGGCGTGAGGGCAGGTGCCACCAACAGTAATGTTCAACAACTTATGTACATTCTGGCACAACACTATGAACATCATACCTTCAGAGTCAAAACAAACTGTGTTGATGAAACTGTTGTGACCCTCAAACTCATGCAGCAGCTGACCATTCACATCATCAATATCAAGCCTCCATACTCGTACTAGAGAGTCGTAGCCCCCAGTCACCACCAGGTTCTGGGCAGTGGGGTGGTACTGAGCACAGTACACAAAGGATGGATGAGTGAGCACCTTTTGGGCCGTTCCCAGGAGCCTTTCCACATTCCATTCTCTGAGGAAGGACAAGATGAAGAAACAGCTATTACAGCAATTCAGCCGCCACAACTGATTAGTTCGGCCCTTATACATTGTATTTATTGTATAGAAATTTACCTGACTGTTCCATCAGAGGAGGCAGACAAAAGCCTCTGGTCGTCCCTGGACCAGCAGAGATCATAAACGATTTTTAAATGACCACTGAAGGCAGCCAAAACTTTGCCAGAGGGAATCTCATACACTGAAACCAGTAAATGACAGGTCACAATTTAAAGGCATTATTATTTTTATTTTTTTTTACGGGTTTTTAATTATATATTCAGATTTAATATTTATGAGGTCATCCCCACCGCGGTTTATGAAAAATGTGTGAATGCTAATTAGCTGGATACTTTTTCTAAGGAGGCAAAAGCAGCATCAACAGGGGAGGTTTGACACAGATGAGGGGTTGCTTACCTACAACAGGGAAGGCATCTCTGTCAGCACAAGCAGCAGCCAGCATTGTCCCAGCATGAGAGAAAAGAACTGTGAAACAGCCCATCTGACCACCACGAAATGCCAGCATGGGCTTGTTAGGAATCCGACAGACCTTACACAGAAAAACCACAGTAAGTTGTGTGCAATCAACCATCTTTAAAGAACAGGTACACTTTTTTAAAGTCTGTGCTTAAACAATATTAACACGTCTATGTACTATAGAAGTGTTGTTCCTCTTGCCCATTCTGGCCACAAAGTCCCTTATTACTAACATTGAAATTGCATAAGTAGTTATTTCACAGTCAGTTTGACCACAGTTTTAATGTATGCATGAGCATGTGAGTGTTGTTTTAAGATAAACCTAGAATAATGCTAAACTATGACTTAACAGTGAACATGAATCAGTCAGTACAAGCTACTCTGCTTGAGTTTGGTTTTACCAGCCTAAGTTCCGGTAAATTTATGAGCAATATAAAAATAAAATGAGATAATCACCGGGACATATTAGAAAATCAACTAGTTTATTTGGCAATTTTATCTGACTCTAATCGTTCTGATACAGTGAACCATAGTTTAAACAAACAGTATAGTGCAAGCAGCTTAAAACAATCTACAAGGACAACTGACTGAAATGAGAAGTTTGTTATACTTGGATAATAAACACCTACAATTGTTGAAACATCTATTTCAAAATAGTGAAGATACTGTTTTGGCATTCGTTATATCAAAATATAATTCATAATTCCACCAACCTGACCAGGCAGCCTGCTCCATCTCAAGAGTGGCAGCTTGTTATCAACAGGTTGTGTCAGACTCCTCTTGGTGACCTCGTTCTGCAGGTCACTGTAGGAGGTGCTGCCTCTCTCCTCCTGCAGTGCCATCATGGAGCGCATACTAGGATCCACCTACAGAATAAGAATGATCTTAGCTACAAAATCCACTCATGGCTTTAGTTTCACTTTCATTACAATATCTGAAACCTTATATACCTTATATACATATCATGTTTAAATATCTGCATTCTGTAGAAACATGAGAGATTATAAAAAATAATATATAAATCAGTAGCAGGTACAAAATATCAACTAACTTACGTGTTCTGGGAGTTTAATGCCTTTCACCGTAACATAAAGCGTGGATGCATATTTGTGTCGAGGGACCTTGTTCCACCACTCGACCACCTCTATTGTTTTAGGTTGCCTCTTTGCCCGGGGTAGAGGGCAAAAGAGCTGAAGCCGAAGCTTATTGTCAATATTTAGCACACCATTTGTGCCAACAAGCTAAACAGGGGAAAACATAAGCTTGAAAATTTGAAATTAAAATAAAGACAGAATTTTTCTTAATGGCCATGACAAATATAGTACCTTGAGGAATGCCCATGCAATCTTTCTGAATCCTCGTTCATGCTTGTCAACTTCAACATTGGCTCTTGCTTCTTCCATGGTTATGAAGTCCAGGATCTTCATAAAGCATTTAAATAAAAAAATTACTGACATCTACATTTAAACTGGACAGATATTTCTAAATGAAACGTCTCTACTTACTTCAAAGAAGAGTATGACTCTCGGGCTTTCATCATTTTGTTGAATAAAGTGACCAAAGCGCTCATTAAAGATGATCTGTTCCTCCCACTCAGGAATAATGGATTTGTTCTTCTTGAAGTCAAAAGGTTGAGTCATAATGGGGAGAATGTGGTCAACATTTTCCTGCTCATAAAATGAAGAAACGGGTCGATGGCTATAAAAGAAAAAAAAAGAAATGCATCACAAGTGAACACCCCATACAACTGCAGGTATGTTGTGTAGTATGTATACATTAAACAAGAACAGTTTTACACGGTATATAACCATTTTAGACAAAAATTAAATGCATACAAATAGAGTCAGAGAGTGTTTATTCTCACCAGTCTTCTTTCTTTACATACTGCCGAGTGTTTACATCAACAACATGGATCTTCACCATTGGGTGTGAGATAAGTAGGTCCGTTTTGAGTGGATCTGTTCTATGAACATTCACTCCCAGCACAAGGCTGCTGTCAAATGTTGGTTTCTGTGGTATTTCTGCCTCTCTTTCACTCTCCTCAGTGACAACTGAAATAAACATGACATTTATAATCATAATGTATCAGATCAGCTTTTTGATGGAACTTTGTAAATGATTTCCTGATAATCAACATTCAGTTACTATGTTTTTTCTTCTTCTTTTTCTTCTTCCCCTTGGATTCAGTTTCATTTTCAACATCCTGGTCTGCACCCTCATCTTGATCTCTGGTGGAGCAAAAAGGATTCAATCTTATTTTAATATGTTCTTAAAAGCTGTACCTCTCGCAGTACTGCTAATCGTAAAAAAATGTGAAATCTGTATTATATTGGTAGGTATACAAACCCAACATCTGACTCTATAACTGCAGATTTTAGCGTCTTCTTTTTCTTCTTCCCTACATCATTATTTAGAGTTACATTTTGGGAGACACTCTCTTCTTCTGTCTTAATCTTTGCCGTCTTTAAAGTCTTCTCTTCCTCCTGGGCTATCTGCTGCTGGTACTCATGCAGCAGCTTGTCTTCAGCATCCTCTACCTGACTCTCTGTGTTGGTCTCTGCATCTCCTTTGCTTTTCCCCTTCTTACTTTTTCGCTTTGATCCCTTTCCACCACCAACATCACTGGGCTCTGTGGCAATCTCAGAATTGGAAGAATCCGCAGCCTTCTGAATGAAACTTGTGTCCTCCGGTACAGGGAGGGAGGGAAGCTCCCTTTTATTTTTCTTCTTAGGTTTTGATGTTTGAATCTCCTCTTGGTTACTACTGTTGTTTAGATTAACCTTTTCTGCTTCTCCTTCCTTTTCTCTCCTTTTATTCTTTGTGTAGCGAGGGCTGGCCTGTTCAGGCTGATGTGTGTTCTGGAGGATGGTCTCGTCATCTTCTGTGTCCTTCTCAAGGTTGAGATTTTGTTTTAGATTCTGAAGCTAAAAGAAAGGAAATAGCACTTTCTTTATGCTTCCTTTAAGAATTTCAACATCAAAGTAATAAATCTTGGAAATGTGATGTGATTCACCTTACACCACTCCACCAAAGATAGAACTACACTTATTAGATTACATACCACAATGGTTTCCTGTGTTTCATGGCTTTTGTTTTTTAGCCTTTTCTTCTCTGATTCAGTATATTTCTTGAAAACTTCATTGAATCTTTCTCGGGTCTTTGCCCGGTCTTCACTTTGACCTGTAAAAAGATCTCTCATTACTGCACAAGGTTGTGGGCCACGTTAAGATCAGTTAATACAAAATGATAATCGAAGGAGTGTGTGTGTTACTGTGGTAAAGGGTACATTTACTGTATTTCAGTATATATTAAGGTACTTGCACTTTCCATTTCACTTGTCACCCAATCACATTACAAACTGACACATTACTTCATCACATTTATTTACATCCCATGCATAACACAACCAAAAATGAAAATCCATTGGGTTGTACAGATGTACGAACCCAGCAGTATATAAAATAGTCATGTTGTTAATAAGGTATCCCCACTTTGAGTAATTATAACACTTAAATGCTGATTGCACTGCAGAAATAATACTAAGAAGCTACTGATTTGTATATAATGATAGGAAATTATATTCTGCCCTGCCATAACATTACTTTTATTTCTGATTATCTAGTGTTTGTTGTTGATAATACTTCTATACCGTTTTACTTAGTATCTCACGTAGCGTTTTACCATGTGGTATTGACATTACTAGTTTTATTTGATAGTTGATTGATCACGTTCTTGTGAGAATCTCTCCTGAAATTATTCGGTCGTGCTTCTTAAGTCTTCACTAATAGCTCACCTGCTGGCATCCTCAGGCACCGTAATGTCGCTCATCCTGGTTGCAAACTGAGAGAAATCCAGGAAAGACAGCTTTCATTCTAAAAATACAAAACAGGGATCACGTTATCGTTGCACAACAAAATCACTGCCGGGTCAATCGTCGCTGTGTTGGTACGCGAACAATTAGTTTAGTTAATGGCTTTAACGTTAACACTATGGATGAATCATAATGTTTCTGATGTTATCTGCTTATCTGAGACTAACAAGACATTATAAAAGCAACCCTTTTGAGACGCTATCAGTTAGCTAACCGCTATGTAACGTTAGCTACTCTAGCTAGCTTACTAACAAAGTGCTAGAGTTACCATATGCTAAGTGGCATTGTTATCTGCTACGCTTGGTAAGAGATACTTGAACACTTGGGAGATGTGGGTTCAACAGACAGCCTGAGCCTTAAAATAAACCAAACGCCACAAAAAGCAGATTAGCAGTTAGCTGATGGTACAGCGTGCACCTACCCTGCAGTGCGTAAGCTGTCCTCCAACTTCAACAACAACGCGGCGACGGTTTCCAAGTCAACCAAAACGAGGCAGAACGTGAGGGCGGAGCGTCGCCA
>JAUBNQ010000014.1:5333010-5356538 GCA_032353495.1 Ctenopoma kingsleyae
CATCATCTATCCTGTGCAGTCTGTGTGTCCCTCCATGGATATGCCTCCCCAGACCAACACTGACCACCAAACCGATCATGCTGAATGATGTTGGCAGCAGAATAATGTTCACCGCGGCTTCTCCAGACCCTTTCACGTCTGTCACATAAGCTCAGAGTGAACCTGCACTCATCTGTGAAAAGCACAGGGCACCAGTCCTGGACCTGCCAATTCTGGTGTCCTCTGGCAAATGCCACTCGAGCTCAGGGCCCACTAGAGGACATCGGGCCCTCAGGCCACCCTCATGAAGTCTGTTTCTAATTGTTTGGTCAGAAACATTCATGCCAGTGGCCTGCTGGAGGTCACCTTTCCTCCTTGCACAAAGGAGCAGATACCAGTCCTGCTAATGGGTTAAGGACCTTCGGCGGCCCTGTCCAGCTCTCCTAGAGTAACTGTCTGTCTCCTGGAATCTCCTCCATGCGTTGAGACTGTGCTGGGAGACACAGCAAACCTTGTAGCAATGGTACATATTGATGTGCCATCCTGGTGGTGACACTGACCCTAGTCAAATGCAAAACTACTGAAAAGCAGTCAAAAAAAGAGGGGAGGGAAAAATGTCTGTGGCCTCCACCTGCAAAACTATTACTGTTTTTGGGGTCATCTCATTGTTTCCCCTTTAGTGCACCTGTTGTTAATTTCATTAACACCAAAACATCTGACACTAATTAACAGCCCTTGCTGATACTTAACTGACCAGATCAATATCCCAGAAGTTTCACTGACTGACCTCACAAATGCTCTCCTGGAAGAACGGTCAAATATACCCATAAACACACATCTAAACCTTGTGGACAACCTTCCCAGAAGAGTTGAAGCCATTAAAGTTCATGTGTGTGTGACAAGCGTCCCAGTACTTTTGGCAAAACAGTGTATATTCTTTAACTTTTTAAGCTATGTGCCCAGTTGGCACTCAGATGTTTCTTGGAGAATTAAAATTTTTTCTTTACACATTGATCTTCAAAAGTCACTGTGCTGCATAAAGATAGAACCAACAACCACCAGATGGCTCAGCTGTTCTCCAAACTTGTAAGCTGTTTGGAGACACACTGGCTGATTCTTCCTTAGAGCATTTTACAGTTTCCTTTACACACCGATGCTTGAAATTCACTCGCCCATTATAATGTTAAAACCAACATGCTCAAGACTTGTAATCTGATCCGTAAACCTCAAAATTATATGCCCAAGCAAACTCTTACTTGGAGCATTCCAGTCTTCGCTTTAGACACAGAACTTTAAAAGCCCCATTAATATTAAACAGAGAGCCACCAGACTTCTAACCTGTTTCCTAAACCACTAAGCTATTTAGTTAGCTGGAGAAGTACCGCTCAATTAATATAGCTTGGGCCCTGAGAGTTAACCACCCGAGGGCAGAAAATTAACACAAATCAAATAAGCAGTTCAGTATAAGTGGTTACAAACCAGACACTTTGTACATGGACAACAGTTTGTCAGTTTGTCCTGAGAGGCTTTGTCAGGTTTTACAACAGTAGCTGTTCCAGTACAAGGCTGTATTTTTTCTTAACAATGAATCCTATGTGGCAGCTATATGTTGGTCTGTAAAATGTTCAGTTATTTCCTATAACAGCTGATCATTGTCATTTTGATATAACATGACTCAAGTAGGAGGAAACCTGACATGTCATGGCATTATCATACCTTAATAAAGTGGGGAATTCATTTTTCCCTCCTCAATGGCAAGCTGTCCAGTTGCTGATGCAGCAAAGCAGCCCAAGATCCTGATCCTCCCCCCACTGTACTTTACTGTTGGGATGACGTTTTTATGTTGGTTCACGGTTTGCAACACACCTGACTTTGCCAAAGACCACTTTGATATTCCAGAATATTAATGGGAAAAAGATTTGTGGACTGATGAAACTATGGCTGAATTGTTTGCAGCACTATGGTGTAAAAAGAGAACCACACACCAGTGTCCCAGTCAGAGCCCAGATCGCAAGTCAATAGAGATAGAGACATTTTAGATTTTTGTGCCAGGGCTGCTGTGTTTGTCTGGCATCCAGTTCTCACAATACATCTAATACATGCATATAAATATCTAATTTATGCATATAAATATCTAATACATGCATGTAAAATCATAACATGAATAAAACACATAAATTACTTCTATACTGAGAAATACAGTTAGTGAACAGCAGCACTGTGCACATATGCTGCTGGTCCATAAGATATGAATACACAAAGGACAGGAAAATTGTGTCTCTGATAGCTACTAGCTCCCCCATCATAGTATTAGTTTCTAAAGGACAGCAACGTTATATCTAGGTTATCAGCTAAATGCACTGAACTAAATGTACATAAGAAAATGAACAATAGTGTGCAAACTATTTAGCACATTTTAGACTCTTATCCATTACAAACACTATCGGGTAGGTGTCTGATAGGTCCCAAATTCATTATAGAGCATGACAAAGATCCCAAACATACATCCAGAGTCTTTAAGAAACCATGTTCAGAGATACGAAGGAGATAATAAGGAGACCTGCAACAGATGTGAGGCCTCAGTTTCACCATTATGGTGTCAGTGTGGCATTACTTGAAGACACAGAGGAGCCTGAGAGAGCCTTATTAGAACGATTGGAAGTAATAAAAAAATAAAAAACTGTGCACCTAGGAGAACTTTAACTTTTTTAAAGGCAAAAGTTGGTCACACCAGATACTGAACATTTTACTTTTAGTGCCTTAAACATCTGCACAACACTGGATAAAATTTTGGGCACACAAAGACGATCTGGGGTTACTTAAGGTCAGATCCACCTGGGTCCTACGTGCTGGCTGGTTAGTACAACAACAATAACAATGCCCCCTGACTGTGTTTCACTGGTGAAGCTTGCCAGGCTCCCCCATCCAAGACTCTGAAATGTGTCATAGGGATACACTACACCTTAGTCAGGTGGTGTGCCCACAGAGTCACTGGAGCACAAACGAGATGGTGATAACCAGCCTACGACCAATAGACAAAAAATGCCTTTGGACACTGGACCTACATGGGATAAGATTGCATGTTTGGTATCCAGTCATTCTGTGGTTCACCCTAGACGACATTGTCAAAGGTGTCAATTTAAAGGCTTGGTTGCCTGCTCATGCATATTCATAAGCTATCTATTCGTCCAAAGCAATATTTTACATATATAAGATGTTTGTGTTTTTAATTAAATTAGATATTTTTATATTATTTCAAGTCAACCATGTCACATTGGGTTTGTGGCTGATGTCAGCATCAGAGTGTTTAAAGTAGCATTTGATGACAGCACCCCACCAGAGAGTGAGGTTAGTATATTAGACTACAGAGGAAACCAGTAACATTGCACTATTGGTCACATGGTTACTTGCCGTCCTGGAGGAACTAGGACATCTCCTCAACCCTTTTTAGTTAGTATTGAATCATGTAATTAAGGGCAGGAGTCCCTCAACAGTGTGACCAGGTTGGTGTCACTAAGAGTATCACACACGTGAATGTGTTAACCGTTCTAGGTAAATATAAGGAAAGTTACTATAGTTAAGCATGATGTTTGACATACTGATATTAAATATAACTGTACAGTTTGTATATGTATGCTTTTTAGTCATTAAACATAAAGATATATTTCCAATGTAGTAACAAAAATGGTATGTTTACCTGTTACCTCTAAGCTAAGCCTATTTCTTTTGTTTTGAATGGTGATACCTTCACATAATGAGGATGCCACATGCAACACTGACTGGTCCACTTAAATAATTCAGAGCCTTGTTTCATCGGATACCAGCAACTTTAGACTTTGACGTATGGCTTACAGACTGACTGTATGTGTAATTGATGAGATGGTGAGTTGTTCTTCATCATTCAACAGAAGCTGCGTTGAATAGAAGTTGCTAAAGCATGCCTGAACTCAGCAAAATATAAAAAAGTAGGTGCGTTAACACTGCCTTTTTGCAGTTAGTGGTAGTGGTGATGTGCATGACTCTACATTTTCCCTACTCGATTCTCCATTTATTGAAGTAAATAACCTTATGCAAAAATATTTCAACAGCCATGATTTAAAAGTAGGTCAGTTTTTAAAACCTATGGCTCAAACCAGAAGGAATTTGAAAGGCAAAGCATTGCAATAAGTCTTGGTACTACTTAGTGATTCCATGACTAAAGGCAGTATGTCTGCACTGAGACCCAGCTTGGAGCAGCACTCAATTAATGATTAAAACGGAGCATTCTTCCAACTAGGCTGGACTTATATTTTGTTTACTTCTATGAAATTCTATCACTTGTGACAAGACAATTAATTCAGTATCTCATTGGTGACATAGTATTTTGAATCTTTTCTAGTTTAGTTTTGATATTAACTTTGCAAATAATGCTCTGTTCCAAAGTCTTTTTGAGTATTAGAAGAATTTTTGTTTTTGGATTAACATTTAATTTCATTTAATTAATCTGACAGTTTGTATGCAAAAGTTGTTATTTGGCAGTTTAGTTTCGTTTTATTGTAAAATATGTCTTAGAATAAAACGAAAAAATGCTGTTGTATAATTGCTTTGTTGTGTTCAGAGCCTGTGTGGATTGGCAGATTCTGCTCACAGTGACGTCTCTCAGCAGTCCCTAGTTATAGTTACCAGTCTCGGGTTCAACACTCATGCACTATTCATTGGTGTATCGCATCACTCCTGCGCAACTCCAGACTTGGACAAACTCAATTCTTTTCTGTACAACTTTACTTTGTGGCCTTATTCTTACAGCTGTGTATATGTCTAAAATGTTTACGTAGTACTGTTTCCCTTTCAGAGAAAAAAGAACAAAGTTCTGGCGCCGTTGCAAACCTCTTGGAGCTACTCACAGGAGGGAGACAAGAACAAAGTTTTCTTGTATGGTACGTATGATCAAATTGTATTATTTCATTAGTAAAATTATGTTAAGCAAAATACTGCCAATACTACCATATAATAACAATAATACTGCCATAATACCATAGTTTAGCATTTTGAGTTTAACATTTTACAGCGTATTGGAAATAAACTGATTAAAACCTTTTTTTTCCCCTGATTAATATTTGGTTTGTTAATTTGTTGCTAAAGCTAAAGATACTGTTGAAATATTTTCAACTTGTTCTGGGTCTGTTTACAAACTTCATGAGTATTAACTATGTGAAAAATGGTGTTTTGTTTTGTGCATTGTTCTGCTTTGCTTAGATTTGACTAAGTTGTAATCACTGACATGCCTAAAACATATAATGTTTAGATGTGTTTAAACTTGTTTTCTGTTTTTGGCTATTGCATCCAAGTCTGAAATTGTACAGGATTTTATCAAAATAAGGTATTATGTTTGGGAAAAGTCACAAATCTTCATGAGGGGCTGTAAATCATCTGTGTATATCTTGGAAAATGTCAGTCTTGTAAAGAATTTGCACACTTTATCATGTCATGAACATTTTAGATCAATTAACTAATTTAATGTAATTATTGTTCACAATGCATGTGAAATGTATCCTCTTTAATTGATGTATTAAGGTCACCTGATTTGAATAATTGAAAGCCCCTTTGAAGGCTAAACCAGGGTGTGGTGGCACACAGGCACCCTTCTATGATATCCAGACATGCAGTGCTTAAGTTCTAACATGACACATTGAAACGAGCTTTCGAAGTCTTAAGATTTTTTAATATATATTTTTTTTAAATAAATATACAGTGTTTTAAATGTTATTAATAATATAGGTATATAGGTATCCGTTGATCTCGGATTTTTCTAAGAGATTAGTGGAGCCTCATTGTTTCTGTTGTGGGTACACACACAGGTGTGTTTTTGAGCCGTAGGTTTTTGTGACTGAGAACGTTAGAAATTAGATCGACATGCATAACACTCAACTTATTAACTTATTGCTGGTAGTTTATAACGCACATATTTAAGTTATTGCATTACCACATTTTTTTGCCTATGAAATAATAAACCACTTTTTGTTTTGTCTACAGAGCACATAAAAGACAGGTTTTAACCATGAAGCGCAGTAAGCACCGTGGACACAAGGAGGACAAGAATGGAGGTATCAGTAGCTAAAATGGATGTAAGGGGATTAGGTCTAAGGAGCAAGGAAATCGTACTGGCTTACAATCCTTTTCAGTCCCACTGGAAGACAACAAAAAATTACTACATTTTCTTTTATTTATTTATTCATTTATTATTATTATTTGTTATTTTACTTTGCATGTTTCAAGATAAATTCCTAACTTGTATTAATGACGAGGGTAATACTGTATATACTAAGCCTTTATTGTCACTTTTTACATGTCTAAATTTTCTAGACCAAAGTTGTTCATACTGTATTGCTGTCCTATGACCTCCAGATGAGCCAGCCATTCTAGAGACAGAGAACCTGGATCGCCAGGGCACATTCATGAAAGGAGGCCCAGACCCCGACACCATCTCACTGGCCTCAGTCACAGCTGTCACCACCAATGTTTCTAATAAGAGGCAAGCATAAGTGGCTCTGTTGTACATCTGTTGGTGCACACTATTGTTAATCATCTGTCTATATCAGGTATATTCTCACTGATGTTTGTCACCTTATTGTCTTATAGGTCAAAGCCAGACATAAAGATGGAGCCCAGTTCTGGAAGACCAGTAGATTATCAAGTATGAGAAACCCCTCTTTTTATGAACTCTGGACTCTTCTAGTGTAAAGTGAATAGTTCTAGACTAGATTGATGTTATTATATATCATATATATATATGCACAGACATTGTTTATCTCAATTTTAATTTGGCAGTGGTTTATTTGTGACACTATTGGTACAATATTGCTCCAATCAGTCCAACAGCTAGTCTGTCAATAACCTGATCGTTTGATTTCAGGTGAGTGTGACAGTGATTGAGGCTAGACAGCTGGTGGGGCTGAATATGGACCCAATGGTCTGTGTGGAGATTGGAGAAGATAAAAAGTACACTTCAATGAAGGAATCAACTAACTGCCCATACTACAATGAAGTGAGTCCTTACAACATATTGTATCTATATGCATTTCTGATCAGGATAAATGTATTCAGATGGACCCATTACAAACTCTTCTCTTTTCTAGTACTTTGTGTTCGACTTCCACGTCCCTCCAGATGTTATGTTCGACAAAATCCTTAAGTTGTCTGTAAGTTGATTCATGTCAATACTTGTTTCCCACAAGACAAGTGCATTTAATTTAGCAGTGTTTAATTCCCTGAACCAATCTTTAGGTAATCCACTCTAAAAATCTTCTGCGAAGTGGAACACTGGTTGGGACATTTAAACTGGATGTTGGAACAGTCTATTCCCAGCCAGGTAAAGAATCAATGCCTTAATGATTCAGTCTCATTACTGGAAATCATTATGAACAACACAGATATTTCAGTGTTTGTCTCTTCTTTTTCAGAGCACCAGTTTTACCACAAATGGGCTTTGTTGTCCGACCCTGACGACATCACAGCAGGTTGTAAAGGCTACGTTAAGTGTGATATTGCAGTTGTGGCCAAAGGAGACACTATAAAAACTCCACACAAGGCCAATGAGTCAGATGAAGATGACATAGAGGGGTAAATAAAATTTTGTCGTGCATGATTTTGTAATCTTACAAAAGTTAAATTGTCATAACGGTCTAAGAGAAGATTCCTAACAGCAGCCACTGTTTCTATAAAACTTAGAACAACTGAACATAACCTTGCATATTATGTTACGTTTATAAGATGACAGATTTTTCTCTTAGCCTTCAGACTTTATGTAGAAAATTCTGCAATACATCATGGTCATCATGTACCATTTCTATTTCAGCAATCTCCTAATACCAGAGGGCGTACCTGCAGAGCGACAGTGGGCTCGCTACTACCTGAAGATCTACAGAGCCGAGGGACTCCCCAGAATGAACACCAGCATCATGGCCAATGTCAAGAAAGCCTTCATAGGAGAAAATAAAGACTTGGTTGATCCTTATGTCCAAGTACATTTTGCTGGGCAGAAGGTAAAATATGGCAAAACTGGAAAATTTGATTTCCCTTTGTTTTAGTATCCAACTTATAATAATTTGTAATTACAGGGGAAAACATCAGTTCAGAAGAGCTGCTACGAACCTATCTGGAATGAGCAGATTACTTTCACTGAGATGTTTCCACCACTGTGCAAACGCATGAAGATCCAGATCCGTGACTCCGATAAAGTGAATGATGTTGCTATAGGAACACACTTCTTAGACCTAAAGAAGATTTCCAATGATGGGGACAAAGGTGATTTTTCATTTTCCCTTTAAATATTTCTCTAAAAACTTCATCTTCTTCTCTGACCTGGACTCTCTTACTGTATGTCACTGTCGTTTAAGTAATAGTAAGCATGCATACTTTTTTGACAAGGTCATGGGCAGTCAGAAGCACTGATTGCATGGTTCTGCTATCAGTAGGTCTATAATTTCTAATTTATGTAATGCAGATTATATCTGTTCTCTGTTTTATAGGCTTTCTTCCCACATTGGGGCCTGCCTGGGTTAACATGTATGGCTCGACACGCACCTACACCCTGATGGACGAGTACCAGGAGTTAAACGAAGGGCTCGGAGAAGGGGTGTCCTTTAGGGCCCGTCTTCTCATCAGCCTTGGCGTGGAGATCCTAGACACTTCCTCACCTGAGATCACCAGCTCCACAGAGGTGCAGGTGGAGGGAGTACCCAACATTTCAGAGGTGGGTCCTTGTTTGCATGGGCGACCATGCAGGGCAACGTAGTTGTTACTATTCCTGATAGATCATTCTGCTGTGGTTGTTGTAAATTATTGATTATGCTTATTTAGCCCACCTTATGCATTATTAACAAGCTGTTTGCATTAATGTGGCTTATTTTTGTTGTTGGACAATGTGAGTCACACAGCAAATTCAATTGAGCACATGAAACCAGTATCCTCAGAGATGTAGCTCTCATTGTCTGACAGCTCTTATTGTGGCACTTTATGTGTTATAAAGATGTAACAGCTATCCAGATGTGATTAAATTCAGTATCTTGTTTAGTTTCATTAAATAAAAAGTTAAGAAAGTAGAAGAGGTTTTACCCACATTCAGAAACTCAGACTTGTTTGTTTATTTTACAGGCTGCGGCTGGGAAGGTTGAGGAATTTTTCCTTTTTGGGTCTTTTCTAGAGGCCACAATGATTGACAGAAAGATTGGTGATAAGCCCATCAATTTTGAGATCACCATAGGTAATTTCTATTATGTATTCATTAAAAGATCTGAAAATATTGGACTGTTCAGTTTATTTTTAGTGATATTTTTGGAAAGAATTCAGTTCTGTAACATTTAACATTACAACTATTAATGTTTCTGTTTTCAAGGTTACTACGGAAATGAGATTGATGGTGTTATCAAGCCAAATGTCAGAGGAAAGAGGGGTGGAGGTGATGGTGACGAAGAGGAAACTGAATTGATCCACAACTCGAGCGATGAGGAGATTGAAGATGATGGAGACCTGAATTCAGTGGCAACTACTCCTCCCATGAAACCTGTCATCACTGACCGGTCAGGGCAAAAACATTACCATTATACCATATCTATTTATGCCACAGATTTCCTCTTTAAGAAAATGTATTTCTTACTTGAATCCACAGAAACTACTTCCACCTTCCATATTTTGAGAGGAAGCCATGTGTCTACATCAAGAGTTGGTGGCAGGACCAGAGAAGGAGGCTGTACAATGCCAACGTTATAGACAACATTGCTGATAAACTGGTAAGCCACACACACTTAGTAGATGAGTTTAGTTTTATTCTTTGGTTTGATGGGAGTTGAATATACAGCACATCCTTTTTAGTGAGTCTTAAGAAACAGTTGCAACAGATAGACGTGTTACTGTACAATTATCTACCATTGCTTCTACAGGAGGATGGCCTAAATGATGTGCAAGAAATCATTAAGACAGAGAAGGCCTACCCTGAGCGTAGACTTAGGGGAGTGCTTGAGGAGCTCAACCAAGGATGCAGGTCTGTGAATACAAACATGAGCCAAACATTATAATAACATGTTGGATTTATCTTGTGTTGTGGTATATATTTACCACTTATTGACCTGTTCCTCTTTCAGTCAGTTTCTTTCTGTGGCAAACAAGGACCAGAATCAGTCTGGCAGAACTAAACTTGACAGGGAGAGACTGAAGCTGTGCATGTCAGAAGTGGTATGTGAAATAAAAGTGGAGCAATCCTGTTCTTACTTTTATTCTAAAAATGTGTCCTATCTTGCTAAATGTTCGACTGTTTTTATATTTAGGAGACCATCGGCCAGCAAGCTAAGGTCATGAGGACGCAAGTGAAGAAAAGCACAGTGAGAGATAAACTGAAACTGGCTCAGAACTTCCTCACAAAGCTGCGCTTCCTTGTTGATGAAGTAAGATTTACCATATTACGTCTGCGCGAATGCCGTTTGTTCTCCATGCTGTTCTGTGGTGATCATTTGATGTTTAATGTGAACGTTATTTCTCCTGCAGCCTCAACACAGTGTTCCTGATGTTTTCATTTGGATGATAAGTAATGGGAAGCGTATTGCTTATGCACGTGTCCCATCCAAAGACCTCCTTTATTCCAGTATAGATGAGGAGAGGGGAAAGGACTGTGGCAAAGTAAAGACAATCTTTCTCAGGGTGAGTTTACACTGCTTAACATCGTGATATATTCAGAAAGTAGTTAATTTAATTGTTTGTGTTTTTTTGACATATTTATTAAATTTATGTCATCAATTGTTTTGGTGTCATAAACCAATTTATTTTTTCTCACATGCCAAAGATCCCTGGAAAGAAAGGTTTTGGGCCTGCTGGTTGGACTGTACAAGCCAAGATAGAAATCTACCTGTGGCTGGGTCTGAATAGACAACGCAAAGACTACCTGAGTGGACTCCCCAATGGATTTGAGGAAAACAAGTTGTCTAAGGGACCTGGCCTGCCGTCCTCGCCTCCCATCAGTCTCACCTACATGAGTAAGACCATTAGCCAATTCAGCATTTCTCATGTGAAGTTATTTACAGCCACAAATAAATTCTTTTCTTCTAAAATAAGATAATAAAAAAATGAGATGTTTTACATTCTGTATACAGAGATACAATATATGTAAGAGGTTAACTGACAAACTTACGTCATTTTAATCCACTAGACTTCAGAGCTTTAATGGTTTTTTTTCTAAACATCTTTGAATGCACACTTCATTTGTGATTTATTTAGTTATTAATTTATTCATGAATGTCTGTATGTCTCCTCAGTGAAACAGATCTTTCAGCTGAGGGTCCACATGTATCAGGCTCGCAGCCTGTTTGCTGCCGACAGCACAGGTCTGTCCGACCCCTTTGCAAGAGTCTTTTTCTCAACACAAACCCAAGTCACTGAGGTGAGCTCAGTCGAAAAGCTTTTTAGAAAGTCATTTAATGTATAGCGGATATACTACATCATCTTAAATGTCTATTTTTTTCTGGCCAGGTGCTTTCTGAGACTCTCTGTCCCACATGGGACCAGCTGCTGGTCTTTGAGAACGTAGAGCTGTTTGGAGAAGCCAACGAGCTGAGAGATGACCCTCCCATTATCGTCATTGAAATCTACGATCAAGACACTGTGGTAAGGGTTGTTCTGAGACAGTTTCCATGTGAATTAATCTGAGCCACGAGTCTGTTTCAGCTTGAATTTCCAGATAGCAGCAGCCTTCTCATGCTTGTCCATCTTTATCACTTAATAATTTAAGTCTGTCTGTCTAAATCCAGTGTGTGATATGTTCTTAACATTGTGTTTTGCAATTGTTACTGTAAAATGGTTGAGCACTTCAAATGTTAAAGTTTTTAATGTGCACCACATTTCTGTGTCAACCTGATATGAATTATACTTAACAGAATGCTTTTGCTGACTGACTGATTTTTATATTTGCTCCTGTCAATAACGTCATTGTTTGGGATGACCCTTTGGATAAGTAGAGTGTGGATTCTCATGGCTTGGTGTACTGTAGAAGCACTGTAATGTGTGCAGAGTAAATAGCATTAAAAGGCATGCAAGAGGAATACGCGTGTCACTGGACTTCATGCTAATTTCAATCAGTCCAGAAGGATCATCGACTTATACCTGTTGCATTCCTTTAAGTAATATTGTGTTTTTTTGTATGTGGGCAATAGAGAATTTGAACTCTTAATAACCACTAACTGCAAGAGAGATCTAATAGTTTGTTTTTAGACCTATTCAATAATCACTCATTCACTTTCTGACATTCTGTATATGTCTGTTTTGCAGTTCATTGGTTATTCTAGGGATCTTGCTTTTGTTAGTTTTTCTTTTGGGCTCTTTTTTCTTCAATGTTTTTAATGTCTATAGTCTGACTGGAAACATGTGCATATACTGTGAAGCCATGTCTCTTCTTGCTGGTAGGACAAAACACGCAACGATTTTACCATATTTAATTACTTTTTTTGATAAAGCCATTATAATATGCTGTAAAGATTTGTGGTTTGGTAGCCCCAGACAACCATCCTTTCAAATATTAAAACCATTCTTAAGATTTGTTGTGTTGACTTGTAAGGTTTCATTTATCATATGCTTCTAGGGTAAAGCTGACTTCATGGGTAGAACCTTTGCCAAGCCTGTGGTCAAGATGGCGGATGAGCACTACGGACCCCCACGCTTCCCTCCACAGCTGGAGTACTATCAGATCTACCGTGGGAACTGCGCTGCTGGAGAAATGCTGGGAGCCTTTGAACTGCTACAGGTTGGTTTATGAAATTACAGACACTATTCACTTGTGACCTTATGTTACCATCACTAAAATAGTTTTATAATACTTCTTTGTGGCATCTGTTAGATTGGCCCCAATGGGAAAGCTGACCTTCCTCCCATAGATGGCCCCACAGATATAGACCGTGGCCCAATCCTGCCTGTACCACTGGGCATCAGACCAGTGCTCAGCAAATACAGGATTGAGGTGAAGACTTCATATGAACAGTATATTTAAAAAGTGTATGAAAATATAAAATATCCCAATAAAATGACTTTTTTTTAATTGCTATCCTGCAGGTTTTGTTCTGGGGCTTGAGAGACCTGAAGAGAGTGAACTTGGCTCAGGTGGACCGGCCTCGGGTGGACATTGAATGTGCCGGGAAGGGAGTTCAGTCTTCTCTCATCCCCAACTACAGGAAAAACCCCAACTTCAGCACACTTGTCAAGTGGTTTGAAGTGGTATGCTTTCTGTTAACTACTAGTTCTAATTAACATTTACTCTATTGCTCTATATTTACTTTCCACTGACACAATTAGAAAAGAGTCATTGTGTGTTCTGATGGTGAATTCCTATGAACTCGTGCTCATCAGTTTTTTTTAAATTCTGGATTTTGTTTGTCAGGATTTGCCAGAGAATGAGTTGCTTCACCCGCCCCTGAACATCCGAGTGGTGGATTGCAGGGCTTTTGGTCGCTACACTCTGGTTGGTTCCAATGCTGTCACCACCCTGCGGAAATTCATCTACAGGGGATCAGACAAGCAGGCCAACAACTATACTACAACAGGTATAAACTTAAATATAGGAACTCTAGTGTGTATGCTTGCAAATACATGTGTGTGGTGTGGTTATAAATCAACAGTCAGCTACTTTGACGTGTGTTATTTCAATCATTCCTTTGTCTTTTAGAAGAAATTATCGTTGTCAACATGGAAACCGAGCCTGCTTTTAAGAAGATGGACACTGTGGTCAAACTAGACTCTGTAAGTTCCATTTTTTATTTTATGTAACCTTTACTCAAGGAATTAGACCCAGCTTAAACAATAATCACACATCGAGGACATGGTTAAAATGTTGGCTTTTCAAAAACAGTGTCCGCACTAGCAAGGTTACAAACACAGAATAAACGAGATCAAGATCTGATCATGGCTATGAAACCTACAGTTTTTTGTAACTGTACAGAATGACAGTGTCCCATTAATTTACATTCTGTAATATGGTCTTCAATCTAGTGTTCTGATGCTGTGGTCAAAGTCGAGGTAAGAAAAGCACTTGCACTTGTTGCTTTATATTTTATAATCACAATTAAAAGACTCCAAAGCCTGACTATCAACATGTGTGATGCATTTCTGTACAAAAAGGATGACGATAAGGATGGAAAGGGGAAAAAGAAAAAGAGGAAGAAGGGCGATGAGGTTGAAGAAGAAGAGCTTGACGAGAGCATGTTGGACTGGTGGTCCAAATATTTTGCCTCCATTGAAACTCTGACAGAGGTGAGAAACAGTATTTAGCAGAGACGCTCGTCTTGTGATTGACTGTCTAGAACTAGAAAAAAAGATTGTTTAATTTTATTTGAAAATATATACAGTTAATTAGTGTTTCTCTGGTCCTATAGTCACTCAAGGCTCAAGAAGCAGCTCTGTCAGATTCAGAGGAGAAAGACGACATGGACAATGCAGATGGTGGAGGTAAAGCCAGATGACCATAAAGAAGTATTTTGTTATCATCGTCAGGATTTTATAACATACCTTCATGTGTCTCAGCCCTGTAATAAGTAGTATTATTTGTAGGAACATTTGTTTTCATATCCTCCAAATCAGTAATATTTCAGGTGTCACTTTTTGCAAAAATGCATAAAAACACAATATCCACAGACCACAGAGAATCACAGTTTAAGTTAGTCCTTACAGAACACACAGTACATTTAGTTGACATTTTAAAGCTTTACAGCTGTAAGAGCTTTACAGAGAGTACTCAGCTGCAAAGATTCCCCAGTGAAGTGTACAGTTTGCATTTCAGTTGTATGCTTGTAACCGTAACAACTGGTTTTGGCCACTTCCATGTGGATTTCATGTCTCGATTGCTCCGCTCCTCCATGCCCCCACCCCTGTCTCCTCTTTTCACTCCATCCTCACTGCTGAACTGTACTCAGATATCAAACCCGATGACACTTCTGTGAAAAGCGCGAAGAGAGGAAAGGGAAAGAAAGAAAAGAAGAAGCCGGCAGTCGATCCGTTTGAGAGAAAGAAGCCAAAACTGGATGAGCTGAAGGTACTGAAACGGAATCAGCACATACATCTAGTTCAAGCTGTTTTGTGATTGAACAGGATATACATGCTGAAATCTGGAAAGGGTGCCACATTATTAGAAAAAGAGATACTTTTACACTCACTTTGTGTTTTTATATATTTTTGTTTTTCACAAAAAGGTGTATCCTAAGGAGCTGGAGAGTGAATATGACAACTTTGAGGATTGGCTCCACAGTTTTAACCTGTTCAGGGGGAAGGGTGGCGATGATGATGACCAAAATGTGATGGATGAGGACAGGATTGTTGGGAAATTCAAAGTAAGAACAGAATGCTCAGAAGACAATGCACAGATTAGCATTTTTTTTGTCTGTATATAGGCATGTCTTTTGTATACGGTATAAACAAGCTCATCATAGATTAGTCTTCTTGTTTAGTTCACATAAGAAAGATGCAAACAATATGGATTACTTTGCATGTTATACTTTATGTTTTTCCCAATATTTTTTGCTGTTTACCCATTCATTTGTTTAACTGTGTCCCTTTAGGGCTCACTCTGCATCTACAAAGTGTCAGATGATATGCCCAGAGACATGAGCGTAGACTCCAACATGGGAATGTTTCAGAATATTCCTCATAATGATCCTATCAATGTCCTTGTCCGTATCTATGTCATCAGGGTAAGCTATGTAATATGCACTTTACTGTATTTTAATGTGAATACTGTGACCATACCAGGAAGAAGACAGATTCTACACAGAGGATTATTTTGATTATCATTTTCACACAAAATTGATCCTTTATTTTGCAGGCAACTGATCTACATCCAGCTGATATTAATGGAAAAGCTGACCCATACATTGCAATCAAACTGGGAAAGACCGAGATCAAAGACAAAGAGAACTACATCTCTAAACAATTAAACCCTTTGTTTGGCAAGTAAGTAGGAATTCAGTGTTTTCTATATAAATCATTACTATGATAGATGTTTTATTTATGCACGGAAACTCAACAAAATGCTGTTTCTTACCCTTCTAGATCATTTGATGTGGAGGCCACATTCCCGATGGATTCCACACTCACTGTGTCAATTTATGACTGGGACCTGGTGGGGACCGACGATCTGATCGGAGAGACCAAACTTGACCTTGAGAACCGTTTCTACAGCAAACACAGAGCCACGTGTGGTGTCGCGTGTAACTATGCCATGTAAGACTCAAAGACTGACCCTTGTGGAAGATTGTGTAAATCAGGGTGACCCCCGTAGCATTAGCTAAAATGTCAAAGAATAGCACAACATTAACGTTCAAATACAGTCTATGTGTCTAAATGGTAAAACCCTACATATTTGTTATACATGGGTCTTGTTTTGTGTGTGTAGCATGTAACTTTACTTTTGCTCTTTTCTGTAGCCATGGCTACAATGTTTGGAGGGACCCAATGAAACCCACACACATCCTGGCTAAACTGTGCAAAGATGGAAAACTGGATGGTCCTCATTACGGCCCGGGAGGAAGAGTGAAGGTGGAGAACCGGGTCTTCATGGCACCAACTGAAATTGAGGATGAAAATGGTATGTTGATTTCACTCTTATTTATTTTTCCAACTCTTTCTCTTTCTCCAAATATACTAATTGGCCTCGTGGCAAATGTGATAATAAAACACATATCTTGCCATATGTAAGAAAAAGAAATGTATGATTTCAATAGCACATTAGAATAGTATTTTACCATGTTTTCCATGTGGACATACATGTATTTGTTGATGCTTGGTAGGTTTGAAGAAGCAGACAGATGAACACCTGGCTTTGACCGTGTTGAATCACTGGGAAGAAATCCCGCGAGTCGGCTGCAAACTTGTCCCAGAACATGTGGAAACCAGACCATTACTCCACCCTGACAAACCAGGAATTGAACAGGTTCTTCCAATATATTCATGTAAATCTATATCAAACAGGCAATTCCCTAAAATATGTATTTTTACTGGAAGACTACGCCTCCTTGTTTCCAATTGTGTTTAGGGGAGAATTGAGATGTGGGTAGATATGTTCCCTAAGGATATGACGGCACCTGGTCCAGCACTTGACATTGCACCAAGGAAACCAAAGAAGTATGTTTTCCTCTCAGACATGGGTCAAACAGTTATTTTGTACTGTAGCTTCCATGTACTCTACACAACAGAAACTTATTGTTCCCAAAAAGTCTAAACAGCAGCAGTGTTGCTAAAACTTTTTCAAAGTACATGTTAATGATTAATTCCTAAAATTCTTTTCACTTCACACATTAGTAATCATAATATTTATCAGGTTAGTCGTATGCTTTACATATAACTTGTAATTTATGTTTGTGTCCAGGTTTGAACTGAGGGTGATCGTCTGGAACACAGATGAGGTGGTTCTAGAGGATGATGATATCTTCACTGGCGAGAAATCAAGTGACATATTTGTGCGAGGGTAATTACAGACTTGACTGGGTTTTTTTTTAATGTGTTTTTAAGTTTTCACACTATGCATTTATGCATATTTCAGGGAAGCACAGTTCCTAGTTATTATTATTATTATTATCATTATTATTATTTACTACAATGACAAAATAATCAGTTTCTTGATTTTATGAGAACTGTGAATTTCTTCCACTACCCAACCACTTCTCGTCCAGTTGGCTGAAAGGGCAGCAGGAGGACAAGCAGGACACCGATGTCCATTACCACTCCATCACTGGGGAGGGCAACTTCAACTGGCGCTTCGTCTACCCATTTGACTACCTCATGGCTGAAGAGAAAATTGTCATCTCAAAGAAAGAGTCCATGTTTGCCTGGGATGAGACCGAGTACAAGATCCCAGCTCGTCTTAATTTGCAAGTGTGGGATGCTGACCATTTCTCTGCAGATGACTTCCTAGGTACTATATACAGTCATTTATAATAACCTTTAGATTTGCAAATCAGTATTCATACCATGGAATGCTTTGTTTACCTTTCATAGATTTGATTCAGTATTCTTTAGAGGCACTAGATAATTATAATTTATTTCCTAAAGAATATTTTATTTAATACTGTCTTTAATTCAGTTAGATAATATTTCTCATAGGCGCAATTGAGCTGGACCTGAACCGTTTTCCGCGTGGCGCAAAAACTCCCAAGCAGTGCACCATTGAGATGGTGACAAATGAAGCTGAGATGCCCATGGTCTCCATCTTTAAACAAAAGAGGATCAAGGGCTGGTGGCCATTTGTGGCCAGAAACGAAGAGGATGAGTACGAACTCACGGTAGGTCACAGTAAGGTAAAGTTCATAGGTTCAACAAACACAATGACAATTCATGCAGATATTCAGCAGGTATAATGTTAATTATGGTCACCATTTTCATTTGGCAGGTCAGCATGCTAACATTAGCATATTAGTAATAACAAATTTTCTAATAACTAATAGTGTAATGTCATTTGTTTAATATTTTGGTCCAAACCAAAGCATTTTAATTACAATTTTGACCTGAAGTGATCACTAAAGATTTTATAATTGATCTTTTATGTGTGTACCACAGTTCATGGTGGCACTAGAAGTAAAATGTGTGTTCAAAGTTTAGTTGCAATCCATCAAATTATATAGATATTATAATATTATGCTATGATATTTAAACCTGCTCTAAAGTGGTGGACTTACGGTCACGCAGACTGTCTGAATGTATGAAAGTACTTAAGTTGTACATCCATGTGGACCCTGAATTGAGTTTACTTACTGGGGATATCTCTTATGGCTCTGTGTGTCTTTGCAGGGAAAGGTGGAAGCAGAGCTGCATCTCCTGACAGGAGAGGAGGCAGAGAAAAGCCCAGCTGGTGAAGGGCGCAACGAGCCAGAACCTCTGGAGAAACCCAAGTATGAAGGATGTTCTCTTAACGCACCACTGTCCACATCCTTTTCTTCTATATCCCATGCTGTTCTTTTTGAGCTTTTTTTTTTTTTCTCATTGACACTGTCCAGGCTTTTCTTTGGCTTCTACATTTACCCCTCTAATCATTCTAAGGTTTATGTGAATATACACAAAAGCATACACACACAATTAGTTTTAATTTCAGAAAGTCCAGCTTCACTTCAAAATGTAACCAAACACAAAATATTTAACAATGATAAAATAAATACTATCACAAATAAAACAACAATAAATAAAAAGCTGAATAAATAAACAATAAATGTGTGATAAATATGTAACTTGAAATTTTAACCATTCATAAAAAGCATAAAGAAAGCTAAATTTACATAAAATAATAAACAAAAGCTATTTCATGGAATGAGGACATTTCTATGGATCTACTTCTGGACTTTTTACCTACGATCTTCTTTCTTTGTGTGGTAAGTTGCTGTTTTTTCATAGCTATGAGGATTTCATCTAAATAGTTTCTCAGTCTTGTCTTTTGCTTTACCTTTCTTTTGGTAATGTCAGCTACTTTTAACTTTTTATTTTAATTTGACCTAGGAAAAGCATAACGGTAGAATAGTCTAAAGTGCTTTAAGTCTATTACTGAACGTGTGTTTCTGTCCTTCCAGCCGTCCAGACAACAGCCTTCTGTGGTTCCTCACTCCCTTCAAAGCCATAAAGCACTTGGTCTGCAACCAGTACAAGTGGCTGGTCATCAAGATTGTCACAGCTCTCCTGCTGCTGGCCATGCTGGCTCTTTTCCTCTACAGCATGCCTGGTTACATGGTCAAGAAAATGCTGGGAGCTTGAGAAATTGTTCAGACACCTCTGCAGAAGGTTCCAGCAATTTCACTAACCAGATGGCTTGTAACTCTCATCTCTCTTCACTACTTACGTTCTATCCATCTATATATCTACTTTCACTCTCAGCTATCAGATGACAAAACGATTGCTCATGATACTCAGTGATAATAGATAATTTGGCAGTATTTTGCATGAACTATTTCTAGAAATGTATGATCAGTTCAGTATTGGTATAGCTAGATAAAACATGACAAGAAAAACTACTCTAGCTTATGTTAAAATGGAAATTATTATGGCAGTATCATCAGACTCTCTCACCAATATTCACGACTGTCTGTTGATCAAATGGACATGTCTTATTTCATAGCATATTTTCATTTCAAATGTCTTAAGAACTTTGAAATAAAATCCAGAACATCACTCCAGGAGACTCTCTCCTCTACTCTCTTGTGATCGCAGAGGTAAAAATGTTCTAAAATCAAGTCAAAATGGGCAGAAAGCAACACCAGAGCAGAGGATCTCATCGGACACTGGAACCAGAAAAGTGTAAAACTGAGCTAATAAATTATAGGATAATTATAGGTGCTGTATAACAATGATACAAATTACAGAGAGGAACAGTCTGCTAAATAGCACCGGGGAGCAAAGGTAATGGTTTCAGCTTGCTCAGGGGCTGTCATTTCAAATAACAACACTTATGCATGAATGGGGCCAACACAGCCACATATTTGAAAGGCCTACTGTATATCCAGGTTAATTCAGAATGTGTCTCACTTGATCAAGAAGTAACGAAGGTGCTGTAAGAGCGCTACAGGACACAGCTGCAGAAACTTGCAACCAAATCTCCATGGAACTGTGTGTGAAATTAAATACAATTTTTGATGGTGGTAATTGAGTGAATTGAGTTATTTTGAGTTCAGTAATACACATTTGTGATTAAATGTACAGTTTGAATAAAGCTGAGCTATGATTGTGTTATTGTATATCAGCTGTTGACTAAAACAAATGTAATATTGACAACCTTTAAGACATTAATGATATCGTGTGTTAGCTATTGCTACTTTTACTATAAATGTGCTCTATGTGACATTGTGATGATGTTTTATGGATGAATCTAAACCACTAATTATTTTACTAGTCTTTATAATCTCTGTATGCCTGTATATACTTTGAATGGATACTATATGATTGAGTCCGTGTTGAGTAGATGGAAAGTGATCTTTGGACAGCAACACTATTGATAAGGTTTACAATTACAGGACTCAGACACTGTTGCTTGGTGCTTCTAAACTCCACACCAGCACGAATATAGTCCCTATAGGGGATAAACAGGTCTCATTTCAGGTTGTATTTGGGAACCTTCTCTGTTTGCAAATAATGAGTTTATTATTTGGATTGTTGACTGTTGGCTTTGACTTAATTAATATCTGTTTGCGTCTCTCTGCTCCACCAGCCGTCCAGATATCGCCCTCCTCTGGTTCCTCATCCCCTTCAAAGCTGCAAAACATCTGGTGTGCGACCAGTACAGGTGGCTGACCATCAAGATCGTCACTGCTCTCCTGCTGCTGGCCATCTTGGCTCTTTTCCTATACAACATGCCTGGTTACATGGTGAAGAAAATGTTGGGAGCCTAAGTTACAACCAGCTAATAATAACTTTTAACTTCAAAGGGTGTGCACTGAGTAATTTGTATTATTTTGTGAAGGTTTTTCAAATTACCATTGGACAAAAAATCTTGAGTGCATTCCTCACTGGGTTGTTAATGTAGTCTAAAATGTACAAATCACAATATCTTGCTTTTGTTGGTGTGGTAAGGTGTTTTCTTTATTCTTGTTAAATTCACAGATAACTATTAATTGGAAATATAAAATCTTTTATTGATAAAATATTGAGGATTTTTAGAAGAGTTGGCTTATGTTGGAATTCAGGTTTCCTTGTTTAGCTATGTTTTGTCATTTGTCTTTGTATGATATTTCAAATTTGTGAATAAATTGACCTCTGAATGACTCAATTTCCCAGCTGTCCTGTCGTCTGTGTATGTGCTGTTATTAGTGTGCAGATAACTTTGTTTTATGCCTCATTGTTCATTGTAGTGATTATTACTTCAGGCAGTACTTGGTTACAGCAGTACATATCACATGTATTTTTTAGGACTTAGAAAGCTACTTCTAATACACTGTCTACATCTCTCTGCTCCACCAGCCGTCCAGATATCGCCCTCCTCTGGTTCCTCATTCCCCTCAAAGCTGTAAAACATCTGGTGTGCGACCAGTACAGGTGGCTGACCATCAAGATCGTCACTGCTCTCCTGCTGCTGGCCATCTTGGCTCTTTTCCTATATAACATGCCTGGTTACATGGTGAAGAAAATGTTGGGGGCTTAAGAAATGGGAGGGGGGATCAGATTTACAATTTTTTTTAAAGAAATAGTTTCCCTCATAAGTTGCCTTTGTGTTCTTGAAACAGTATTTTGTCATTTGAGGTAGGACACCATCAAGTTAAAAGTATTAATATGGCCACAGTGTGCAGTTAGGTTAAGTTTATTCTCATAGATACTGTATGTAACATCCATTACTGCAAGCTAGTGGTGCAAATTTACATTTCATAATAATAACTAACTTCCTTAAATTATTGTAGTAACCTTTGTGCTGATTTATTGTCATCTGTGTGCACTATTTGTCTGACGTTTGAATTTGTGAATAACAAATAACACCAATGACACCAATAAACATTTCTAATCTGAACATCAACAGCATGGTCGTCTCTCCTCGCGGATACTAGCAGCTTTCATATTTTAAATATAAGTAAATAAGCAAAAATAAAATTGGTATTTGTAAGAATATTTAGGAAAAATAGGATTTTTGCTATTTGGTTTGGTGGTGTGACTCTCATGTAGTCTATTATAAGACAGGAGGGTACACATACAGGTATAGCATATACAATCATATCAAGTAAAAATCTGGGGTGTGCAGTCAAGTCAATCAACAGAACACATTAATCAGTAAAGCAGGATAAATGTTAAGAAAATATATAAATTTAAACAAGAGAAACAAAGATTACAAAGAAATTACAGTATGAATGTCGAGAAACTGTGAGATTCTTTTTTTACTTAATAAAGGAAAGTAAATTAATTTGCATTTGGGGATATTAAATTAACATACAGTACTGTGCACAACTCTGATGATTGAAAAACAGGAAGACTGGAGGATGCGGGCATCGATCCCGCTACCTCTCGCATGCTAAGCGAGCGCTCTACCATTTGAGCTAATCCCCCTCCGCTTCCGACTCTGACTTCTTTTCCTCTGTTGCTAAATAACTGTCCGTTTAGTTTATTTAGGTTATTTAATGTATTGAATTCTTACATAGACTGTGAAATACTAACCATAGTTTCCACAGTTCATAGTAAGTCAGTGCTCAACATATAACGTTTTAATGATGCTGTGCTGCCATCTGCTGGTCCTCAGTGGAATGTGCTGTTATTGTGATAGCATCTTAATAATTTATAACTAATTTGACAATTTGCTTGATTTTTGTAAACTCCATGACTACTAGCGGAAATTACTTTTTTTTTATGTAGACTAGCCTGCGTGATCACGTTTTTCTTGAGAAACTCAAAGAGAGTTTTCAAACCAGAGGCACCGTGGTGCTTCAGCACGGAAGAACAGTTTCTGTACAGTTTTCTGGGTAGTTACCTGGTAAAACTGGTGGTTCCTTGAGGGAAATAATCCAAGAGAAAGACATCATATATTGTCGATCAAAAGAGAAGAAGTGGAGGATGCGGGCATCGATCCCGCTACCTCTCGCATGCTAAGCGAGCGC
>JAUBNQ010000014.1:5366260-5387008 GCA_032353495.1 Ctenopoma kingsleyae
ACAGCAGGGATGAGGTCAGTGCAGTGTCCTTCACAGGAAGCACTTAAATAAAGTAGAATATAAATCATGTTGGAAACGATGTAGTAAGTATAAAAGTAGTTGTTTGAAAAATACTTCCAGTCACCAGAAATAGGTCCCACTGAGTGGGCAAATATGACATCTAGGTTTTAACATGCTCATGATCATTTATTTTCAGCCCTATAAAACCAGTAGATTGTAAAGCTTTTGTCATACTGTCACAAGTGATGGTTATATTTTCTCAGCTTGTAATGAAAAGAAAATGCAAATGGTACAGTTTAAACTTTAAAGTTTGAACTTATTTGCTTCATTAAATAAAAGGATAATTTAAAACTGTATTTTGTGTTTATTCAGGTTTACTTTGTTTTATATTAAACTTTGTTTGAACATCAGAACCAGTTAATAAAAAAAAAACAACTGAAGAAACTAAGAGGTGCAAATACTTTCTCTTGCACATTCTCCCGATTTCTGATCATAATCTTACTGTAATTCAAGCTAAGCCACTGATCACACCAGCATCTGCAGTCCTGTCTGATACCTTTTCCCTCTGAACCATCTTCTTGTACAGGTAATCTGGAAAGGTTCTCAGCGGGCAAAACTTTCCAGAGCCCTCAGCACATGTGAACATGCCGTTTTCGTACACTAGACGCCCACGGCTGATGGTGACCAAGGGGACACCGTGGCAACGGAGACCTTCATACAGGTTTATATCTCCTCCCTGGACCTGGTTTTCCACAGAAATGGTCCTACATACAAAGATGAAAAAAAGAGATGACCCAGTTTAGTGAGACAAAAACCTCATCAGCCTCTGAAATATGGGATGATAGCTGCAGCCAGACAGACTGGTCGATGAAAGGATGGATCGAGTTTCATACTTGGATCCCTCGGGGTCCCAGACCACCACATCAGCATCTGCTCCTGGGATGATCCGGCCTTTCCTGGGGTATAGGTTGTAGATCTTGGCTGCATTTGAGCTTGTGACTGCTACAAAGCGATTCTCATCCATTTTACCTCCAATCTGTGAATCATAATAAACACTTAATTCAAAACAGGTTTGTAATCTTAATCTTAAGGATAATTCATATACAAAGTGTGACTGAATCAACAGATGCAGAAAAAGCAGGAGCAGATGTTTTTGTGAATGTTTTTATTAATATTTTAAAAAAATCAATAACCACCAAGCCAAAGCAGATGAAAGATGGAAGTTCCCTGGCAGCCAGACTGGAACAAAAGAGCTACACGTACCACTCCTTTCTCCCAGATGACACTCATGCGATCCTGAATGCCAGGGAGGCCATGAGGGATCTTTGTGAAATCATCCTTGCCCATGGCTCTCTGTTTGATGGTGAATGGGCGGTGGTCAGACGTCACAACATTCAGAGTATCACTGCAGGGAAGACATGGTAAGAGGGAAGGTCACATTTCGATTTTTCATCAGCAGGAGAAACCAGAACTCATTTACATTATATTGCTGTAAACATGAAATCGTATTGTCTTTTCCTTACTTTCCAAGCAAGCCCATTAGGAAGTTAGGAGTACTAGGGTCCAGGCGAAGAGGAGGCACGGTAACGTGGGCAGCAGCATAGGCCCATTCCTGATGATAGTACTGCATACCGTTCAGCACAGTGTGAGCTGTAGTTGTTTCCCCGTGGACAACCTTACCTGTGGTCCAACAGTTTAATTTAGACACACACTGGATTAAATGTCAGTGAGAAGAGTGTTGCAAGAAACGAGGAAGAAATTAACAAAGCAAGACATTAAAAGACTAAGTAAACAAACCAAGACGCATCTAAAGTTTAATTTAAGAAATATGTGTAAATCTTTTAGAATGGTAATAACAAATATGCCAGAAAACAGGCCATACCCTGCGTCTTAGCTGCAGCCACTTCATCACCTGCAGACATACTGGACACATTGACCAAATAGATTGGGCAGTGGGCCTAACAGAAAACACACACATGACGTTTACAGTAATTCTTAAAAAAATGATCTTGTGTTTTGACCATTATGTGTTTTTATAATGATGCCATAGAGACCCCACTCACCCTGTTGGCAATGGTAATTGCCCTGTGGGTCGCCTCTGCTTCCAGCTGCATAGAAACAAAATAATGCATGGCGCCTGGACTTAATCCAAAATAATTTCACTTACACAAGGTACTTGGGAAGATTCAGGAACTACCTGATTATCATACCTCTTCAGGCCTGCTGATTTCAATCCCCTCTGGTCCACTAATGCCCAGGTCCAATGCTTCCTTTGCACCCTGCAAAGAGATGAACAACAAATTGGTACAAAAGACATTTGGAAACAATTAAGGCTGTTATCATAAAAAAAATAAATTAAAGTCAGTAAAACCACAGTGGAAGTACAAAAACACAATAATTTGCATAGTTTACTATAAACTAAAATGGAAAGATATCTAAATGAGAAGGTAAAATGATTTTCTCTCACCTCTGCCACCAGCTCCCCATTCTCAGCATGCACTCTTGCTATAGCTCCGATGTCCTTACAGTGCTGCAGGGCCTGGAAGAGCTCGCAGTCTCTCAGCATGAACATGTCCTTATAGGCCATGAACATCTGAAAGGAGTTCACTCCTTTCTCTCTCACCAGCTTCTCCATCTCAGCTCGCACCTGCACGAGGAGACGGTGGAACTGAGCACCAGAACATCTCTCAGCCTGCAATGTATTCTTTGCATTTTACATTTTAAGCATGGCATGACTCTATTATAACCATGTTCATCTACAAATTCTATTCAGTTAATAATTGCAGTACATGTGAACCCCATCTGTGCTCTGGAAGCTGTCAGAAGGGATTGTAACAACAGAAGACATGTCAAACAGAAAAACAAAAAATGCATCATGTAGACTGGGAAGCACAATGCTGACGAACCTTGGGTCCCCACCAAGTAACTCCTACATGCAGAGCGTAGTCGCAGCAGGATTTGGAATCTGCAGAGTTGCGGCACTTCTCATAGGCCTCCAACAATGACTCATTCCTCTCTGGCAGAACATGTCCGATCACCATTGTTGTACCGCCGACTAGAGCCGCCTAGAAAAAAACGCAGACAGTAGTGCTCAGTCAGACACTTGTGGTAAATGTTTTATGTATGTAATTCTAGTGATAAATAATTTGTTGAATTGCGATCGTTCAACGCGTAACCTGTTTCGCAGTCAGGTTGCAAAGTGAGGCTTCAATGAACTGAGGCTGACAGTAAAGAGCAGACTTAAACTAACTTAAATATAAAACAGAGGCATTGTGACATTCAAAAAAAAATATTGATTTGCTAATCTCATAAATTCTAAAAAGACTGTAATCTACTAATGAACACAGTTCCTGCTGCAAGCATAAAAGTAAAAGCTCCAATTACCATTAATGCTCAGCTTTATGGTTATTTGCAGATGACTGCTAAGGGAAACCTAAATCCTTCTGTAGTTAAATCACAGGATTGACTTCCCTTCACAGTTTAATCAAGATGAGATAAGATTATACTTCACTGATCCTGCGCTGGGGAAATTCAAATAAAGTGTTATCTTATCTTGATTGACTTCCCTTCACAGTATAATCAAGAGGCATTTAAAGCAACAACTGTATAATTTCTTTACATTATCAACATTTTCAGTCTTAATCCTCCAAAAAAGATTCAGATGTGAATAAACTGAAAACACATTATGTTTTGTGTATGACTACATGCTTCACTGAGCATATGTCAGCTGACCCTAGAGAGTCGAGTAGTGTGTAGTGGGTAGGAAGACGGGGGGTGGGTCTGAGAACCATTGTCTCCAAGCACAATGGCGCAAGTGAAAAGGCTTTGCGGCAGTCTTTGCAGCAGCTCCCTGGTATCCATGGAAACAGATACTGATCTGCATTTATCCCCAGACTTCTTTTGGAGCGTGGCAGAGGGAGGGAGACAGAGAGAAATGAGGGGTGGGGGTAAAGAACGGTGGAGGACGGTGTCTGTCACCAGCGTCTACCAGTTTGTCCAGTCACTAAAACAACTGAATCCCAGCGGTCGTCATCTCTCGCCTTCCATTATATCAAAGTGCTACAGAGTGATGAGTCATTATGGTGCCCTGAAGCAGAGTGGGGTATCCCAGTGTTATCAGCACCTATGACGACTTCATTCCAGTCTGTCTGGCAGCTATTAGCCTCAACTGCTGAGCTACAGTGCCAACAGCAAAGTGCCATATCATCTGTGTGATAAAGCTGGTGAAACAGAACATGAACATGGAACTGCCAAGTATGGCTTAAACTAACATGTAGATATTCTGTTTACAACTCATTAAAAAGTAAGAAAATAGGAAAAACATCACATTTGAGAGAATGAAACAAGGGAATTATTGTTTCAGATAGAAATTAAATGATGATCACATCATATCATCTCAAAATAGCTGTTGACATGTTTTCTGACCATCCAGTAATCAGACTAATAGTTGTTCCTCTACTGCCAAAATTCATGCCTTGACTATAACAACTCTCTTCTTAAAATACTTGCTTATTTAAATTTTTAACATGTCGTTTTCATTCATTCACTATTGCAATTGTTCTAACTCAAGGGTAGTACTACCCAAAATAGACATCTTATTTGATCCTAAAGTATTAAGATATCTCTCTCATTGCATCAAAATAAAAAAAACAAAGAGGCATCATTGACATCTTGGCTAATATTAACATCAGTTGAACATTTCTGTGAGTCTTTATCTGGTGTACAAAATAACACATTCGTGATCAGCAGCAGCTATAGTGAAGTTAAATTAAGTCCAAAAACCTGACTAAATAATGACAGAAGTTCAAGTTGCTGTAACATTAACTTTTGGTTTTTCTCTGTCCTGCAATTAGGACAATGTCGCTCGTCCTACTTCCAATCCAAACACTTTGTTCTTTCTATTTCCAGCCGGACATTACCTTGGTGCCGCTGTAGTAGTCATCTGCTGTAACAGCATTCATAAAGCTCTCCTCCAGATGCACGCTGGTGTCGATCCCCCCGGGGAGGACCAGTTTGCCCGAGGCGTCGATCACTTTGGCCCCACCTGGGATCATGAGTTCCTTCCCCACCTGCTGGATGATACCATTCTCGATGTAGACATCTGCCTCCTGGGTGCAGTCGTCGTTCACCACCTTGCCACCCTTTATCAAGATCCGTACCATCGCTGAACTGGAAGACATGGCTATAGCTCTGTAAAGAAGAGAGGAAAATGGATTTGTCAGTGGGGAATTAAGCCTTTTTGTGAAGTATCAGTTGTAGCTGCTGTTAACAGTGGTGATATGACTATGTACACCACTACACCACAAAAAGCACAAAAAAGCTACCTTAAAAAAAGCTATTGGGTCCAGGGGTGCAACACATAAATCCAAGAAGCTAGAGGGCAAACAAACATTTCTACTAGAAACAAACTTTACAGTACCTCATTCTGAGACCGTGTAGTGAAACTACAGAGGAGAGAGAAGGGTCAGTACTGCTGCACTGAGACCAGACTGTCAGGCTGTGACTGACATCAGCTACAAGACTGAGTAGGCTGTGTCAGTCGCCGCCTGTGACCTGACGTGGCAGCGGACAGTGTTATAGTGGTAAACAGAAAGAAGCTGAGTTGTTGAGCAGTTGTGGGTCACAATAAGGCAAACAAGAGTCATTAAGGTTATTTTAAAAAGACTGGAGCAGCATGGCACTACTTACAACAGAGCTATATAGAAGGAGTCACAGTAGCTGAAAAATGTGAAATAAGTTGAGATGGGTACTCTTTCAGAGCACGCATACCAAACAGCTCAACTCCACTGCAGTGTTTTCCAATAAGTGGGTCAGTAGCACCCACAAAGGGTTGCAATGGGAATTTAAGGGGTCACCTACCTGCTGAAATAGGAAATAATCAAAAAGAAGCTATGCTACATAACATCACAATTAATTTACAGACTTTACTCTATTCTGTTTATGCTGTTCTGGCACATTTTGAATACTATAAGGAATATACAATGACTGAATCGAGCAGCTCGTGAGAACATTGTGTTATGTTGTTAAATTACAAGACGATCCTGTATGAGGCCCATTTTCAGATAGTGGGTTAGGGGAATAGGTGTGGGCTGGGGGTCTACTTAGCTCCACTCTGTTCTACTCTAAATAAACCAAAATTAGTAAAAAAATAAAATAAAAAAATTAATAAATCAAAGACAAAATAATGACAAACTTTTTCTTGTAAACTGAAACTGATTTGGGGTAGACAATATGTGGTCACTGTGATGAAATAATCATTAACAAAGAAATAATCTCCAGGATGTGGAGCGTCATTTTTACATCACTGTATCAATGATGTGCGTGCGTGCTTGCTTGCGTGCATGTGTGCGTGCAGGATGCGTACGTATGAGGGTGCGGCAACTTTACTGCATGGCATGGACACCTTCACACATCCTGATCTGATGGTGGGTGTTATAATGTGGAGGACGGTTCATTCGTGAATGTTCATGCACAGATGTTATCGGGCTGCACGTTAGAAGGAGAAACACTCTGTCTGTTCCCCCTCAGACTGGAAACAGCTACAGACTCTAATATCTAAAGTTATCATATCCCAGGGCCTGTAGCTCATTGTAAACAGATGAGTTCACGGTGCCTGATTAAATTCTTGCACAATAAATCCGTGCAAATAAATATAGTTTTGCACATAAATTATTACAAATTCAGTGTAAGTGTGAGCTACAGATAAATCACATATGTCAGTGTAGTAGACTGTTCACTTAGAGAACTACAGGCCCTGATAATACTGATCAAATTATCTGTACAGTAATTAATCTATTAAATTCCTGATCTCAAGTATTTGTAAATTAAAGTAAATCAGAATCATTATTCCGGTAAATATGGTTATTTTGCTGGTCCATGTGAAAGCACTGAAATGATGACACTTCCACTAGTGCGACTTGACACAAAGAAACCGGTCTCCATCCGCTGTGCGCGGCTCAGCCTTCATTATCGACCTAGAAACCGCCTTCCCAACTCTCAGTCTAGCCCAGACCCTCCTCTTCCTCCATCGCGTTAAAGAACAGATATCGACAGACATTGTGACCTCGCATTATAACCACACAGCCCTCCCGCCAGGTGAGGTGGTGGAGCTGTACTTCAGGGTGTGTACGGTTCCTGGGAGGGTGGCACGCAGACACGCAGACACACAGACGTGCAGCCAGAGGGCATGGAAAACAACGTCTTCAGGCTCCAGCAGAGGATTTCCCCTACACACTCAGCCACTGCAGCCATCTACACAGAATAATGCCGATGATGTGCACAACATACCTCCTCTATGGGCCTCCTGCTGCTGCTGCTGCTGCTGCTCCACTCGGCTCTCTGGTTACTTTCTGACAGGAACGCACCACACAATCCGAGGATGGCACTTCCCAGGCAGATACACACACCAGATGGATGCCTTCCTGGCCGGTCCGGGACCAGCAGACCGCAGCATCATCAACGTCACGCGTAGACAAGTACGACTTCCGGCTGAGACTTTCACAATAAAACCCAAATCTTATCCCTGTCCTGCAATATTTTTCACTAGCAGTTAAGTAGTAATTTGGTAGATGATTTTAACCACAGTGACCTACGTGCAAATGTACGCACACCAGGAGCATACAGGGCAGTGCAGTGTCATACAGAAGAATTAGTTAAACTCCACAACATCCCTGCCTGGTTAAATGCAGGACAAACAATGGATGTGAACTTATTTGGTCAGATTTTGTGAACACATTTTTACTCTTTTACTGTAAGCCCTTCACCTGTTTTCCGGGAAAAGTCTGTCTTTGTGTGGTTAACTTAACGGAGCTCGCAGCATCCAGGCCGTGCGACGGTGTGACGCTCCAATCAGCATCTCTGAGTGAAGGCTTGGTCTCCTAAACATCCAATCACCGTGGACTTTGGGCGTGTCCACTCCGGGGAGGCTGTACCACTGTGAGAGGTAGAGGGTGGCATGAATGTAACAGCTCAGTGTGCATGCGTAATGGATTTTTATGATGTGTTAAAATCACTATTATCATGCATTTAAAGGTATAAATGCCTCTGTCTAGTTTTAATTGCACAGGTTAATGGCCCAGTCTTTTCCGTGTGTTATCTTACATGATAGAAAAATATACATAAACAAAAAAGAAACAGACAGAATAATATTTTAACAAGGAAATTAGTAGGAAATGTAAGTATACGTCGACAAACTATATGAAAGCTGCGTGGAGAACTAACATGTTCAGGTCTGATCAGAGAGGAGCTGCAGGGCAACTCCCTTATTTTAGAGCACTGAAGGTGGTGGAGACCCAGGTGCCAAGACACTGATGAACAAAGCCCCTGCTGGGGGGCATGATGGCATGGAAACCAGAGCTGAATATTGATGTCCACATCTCGCCTGTCAGCCTCCTGACAATTAGAAGTTAAAACAGGGTCATGACAGTATTGTTGGATTTGAGAATGTGCTGACTGCAATTTATTTCCACAACTTGAAAAAAACATTTCATTAAGTCGTTTTCCTTTACATTACATTTGACTACCACTGTAACCTCAAAGACTATAAAGCACTTGCTCCTTAAGCCTTAGGCAAATGCATGAATGTATTAAAGTCGTCCTCTTCTTTCGTCTAGACTTTGGCCTGCTTGGCCTGGTAGAGAATTTCGTTTAGAGATTTATTTGAAAAATCTAAGTGAAACTAATATTCCCACAAATAATTACTATTTCACAATTCTTTTTCACAACAGACACTTTGACTTGTCATAGTAAAAAATAAAATAAACATGCTACTAATATCATTAACAACTGCTCAATTCTTGTCTCACTAAGTTTTTAAATTAGTTCAATTTTAAGTTCATTCTTAAGTCACGGTATATTGATTCCTTGCATACTAATAGCATAGGACAGCGTGATATGAAGATTACCACTTGGTAAACTATATGTTGCATGCAATCATTATGTAGTAAGGAATTGGGATACAGCCAGTGTTGTTTGATGAATTCTAAAGCTTCTATTATAATTTTGAAAAAGGACAGGAACGGTCAGATGTTTGCACAAAAACAAAACATTTATTCAAGTGTTCTCCAGCACAAGTACATACAGAGCCTTTATCTTCTTTCTGGACACTGAACATAAGTATGGGGGGTGGGGAGGGGGGTAAAAGTGGAGAATGACTGCTACATTAACCAGTACGAACTGGTCTTAAGGAAAAAGCGTATAGGCCATAAAACAGTTATGACAGAAAGAAAGTCTCACAGAGTGTCAACAGTATCACTGAATATAGAATTATTGACCTGCCTTGAAGAATAAAAATGAAATGTTTCTGATAAAAACAAACAAACAAACAAATAAGCATCAATTCAAAACAACAATCTGAAAACAGACATGGAGAATATTACGCCATGGAATGTAGGATTAAGAAGCGATGTGTATTAAGCATAAAATATGCTACAGTAAGTTATTACAATTTTTTTCTCACATGATTTTCCCACAGATAAGCACCAACTACAGCAATCGCTAGTCTAAAACAATATAGGAAACCTTTCATTATTTGTTATCCTTATTTTTTCAAGTACAAAGTTAGAATGCCTTTGTTAACATGTTTATATAAAGGAAATAATAATTCTTTTCTGTTACTATAAGGAACTTAAAAACAGTCATTGTCTATGTTTATTTCTCTTCCAATCAAATATATTTTCCTTGATTAGATAAAATGTTTAGCACCATCGGAAACACCTACAATCCATATTTTTCAAATTTCTAAAAACGAAACAAGCAAAAAACACCACCGCGTAGGGCTGTGCAGTGAAGTTGAGACTGTTCCTTTGTCCATAGGCCACTGTTAAAATCACGACATTAAATCTGGATTCACTTGACACAAACAAATAGTTACGAAAAAAAAAGTCGACTTGAAGTCTCCCTACTAATTAATGCTCAAAGCAAGTTTTGAATCAAATTTGTCACTTGATTTTTATTTGTAACCTAAGATTTTTTCTAATTTCATGATATATATTAGCAAAGAATTATATTTGTACATCTTATACGTAAAAAAAAAAAGAAGAGAAAAACAAATTGAAAACAGCAACTCGAAAACTATCTACAAAATGTACAAACATGATGGGATGTTAAGTATTGTAGGAAGAGGGGGAAATAACATCTGGTTAAAATATCATGGAGCACAGGAACTTGCGTTGAGCCCTGTGCACATGGACAAAATGATGGCAATAAGGTCACTTAAGAAATTAATAACATTAAGAAATTAAACTTCAAATTTTGAATCTTAAATATGATATAGATAAGAGATAGCATCTGTTTTTATTACCCTCTTTACTCTTTAAGTGCTGACGTCTTTGTCAAACACTGTGTCAGTTTTTCGTTGTGACAAACTGCAGCTTAAATCCTCCATATTTAGCTTAGAGGTTACAATCAAGAGAATTTAGTTTGTGAATTTAATCCAAATTTGGATCAGCACTTAAATTTGTCAACATGACGACTATTTACTATTTATCAGGGAAATAGCTGAGGCCCAGCTGTCCTTCAGAAGGGACAAAATATTGTACAAAGCACATGACATAGTCCTTTAACTATGTCTTACACTTTACAGTCTTAAAAGAAATAGACATTCTTTGAACATGGGTTGTAACATACTGTATCACTGCTTTAAAACAGAGAACAATATAGATGTAGGCATGGAAAAGAGTGTGGTGTTACAAATGTCAATCCATCTACTGCACACTGAATCAAACAACATGGATTTCACATATCAAAAGCCATTCTTTCACTTCTATTGGCACAGCCCTACTGTATACGAAAAGTATTACACGAGGGTAGATCAGTTCACACGATAAAACAAAACAAAAAACAATTCACAAGAACCTATATTTTTTTTAAAAATCAAGAAAAAAAGAAAGTATACATATAAAAGTGCTTTATAATGTTGATAAAACAGCACAAAATTGCTATAAAAAGGTAGAAGAACTTTGTGAAGCCGCACCATATTGTTGAGGATTTGCACCTGACAGTTATTCAGTTTAGAGAGGTGGAGGTTGAGGAGGAGAGTTACCCGGCCTGGTCACCCTACCTCCTCCCAGCCACCGCACTTACTAACAGTTGTACAGTAATGTCATTGGTCAGGATGAAACTAGAAAAAAGTAGCTCACCACAGACGTTGATCTTAAGGTTTTTTTTTTTTTCTTTTGAATGACAGAAAACATCATTTCCCATGTGGCCAGCTTCACTTTCTGTTTGTGCAGATCCAGGCATTGAGCCTGAGTGTTGCAAGTCTGACAGATTAAATGAGCACCAGTAGAAACTGTATAAAAGCTGTAAAATGCAGACAAGAAGATTAAGCTCTACAGTATTTTGTTGTCTACTGTCTGCCACTCAAACGTTCTGTTTGAAGTGAACGGCACAGAAAAGATTTTTTTTTTTCATTAAGTGTAAAAACATCCAACATGTTTTTTTTCCAGCAACAGGTTAAAGAGCTCTGTATTGTCTAAAGTTGTGGTGCCACATGGGCTATGATGTTTCTCATCATCTTGGAGCACCATGGTATTGTAACCATATTACAGTAGTACCTTTATTACCTTCAGTTGTGTATAGAAACTGTAAACAAAGAGGTATATGTGATCTGGTGTTTTGGATTCTCAGAGACACAGCTCTCCTGACACTGAGGAAAATCGCCTTTCTCTTCACATCTCTGTGAGGCTCAGTAGCTGGAAGCATGGCTGCCCTGCAGGTGGGAATCTGGCAGCCTTGACGTACAGTACGCTCACACAGCAGAAATATTTCACATATCTCAAAACCACTGTCTATCTTTCCGATGTTTCCCACTGCATAAACATCTATTTTAAAATACATATTTAGCACTTTTCTGTCTCAGTGTCTTGAGAAGAAAGCATAGTCTCAAGTATAGCTTGCACATACAAATCAACAATACTTGATAACACTGATAAAAGGTAAAATGACATATCAAAATTAAATAGAATTACAGTTGAAATACAAGAAATAATGTGAAATGTACGTTAATGTCTCACTTGCAAATTATACATGAGTATAATTCGAGGATCAAGGCTCTTATTTCTAATCACAACATACAGTTGTAGTTCCTATAATGGTTCTGAGCAATTTTTTTCTTGCTGTTCAAACACAGGCAAAGTAATCTTTGAGTGGTGCAAACAGGTGGCGAATAACCGGGACGCTCCATGATCTGCCCAGGAGCCTCTGCCTCGCCAGTCGGCTCATGTTGGACACGTCCGTATAATGGACTGGAAAGCCAAAGATCCTGACAAGAACAACCAGTCAGAACATGGGATACGAAACAACCAGTGGGAGAGATGGAGAAAATAAGAAAAAGAACAACAAGACAAGGTGCTGTGAATGATCTTTACATACCTCTCCATCTCAGTGCACCAGAGTATGTCTTCTTTCTCATTCATGTAGACGGGGAAATGCTGGTCCTTGCCCTGCTTGATAGAATTAGACCTGGTGGTGATGGTCCTCACCTTGTCAAACTGAAGAAAACAGGGAATGAGAGAAATATTATTCCGTAAGTATTACAAGCGCTGTGCTTTTCTTTTTTTTTTCTTTCATCAGCAAGACCTCTTGCTGTCACTGGGAGCCACCAGACTGCAAAGTTGTGTGTTCCCACTTTTAGCAATCAAAATAACTGTCATGTATTCAGTTTATGCAGTACATTTTGGACACACAACTTCGGCAATGATAGTATTCGAGTTTATAAGAAATAACATTTCACAGGAAGTACCTTAGCTGTCCTGCCATGCTCTAAGCAGTCCTGGAGGTCCAGCCTGTCAGTGCACATGGCAGTTAAAGGTCTTAAAAAGAGAAAGAACAGGAGTCATAATTAGTTTTCGTACCGTATCTTATTTAGAAACAGATTTGATGACAGACAAAGCTGACAAAGTGGCATCATTTTTTCTATCAAGTGTAATGTGGAAATGCATGTGTGGATGTTATGTCAAGTATTCTCTACACTATGCTTATACATCAACGTGCACAGAATGAATACACCACTCTTTTCCCTGTAATTGACCTTTTTATTAAGGCCTTGAAGTTGCTAAATCATTTAGCTTTTTACATGTACAACAGCTAATCACTAACAAGGTCAAGGATGTTGAAGTTGGGCTGCAGTCATCATCTAAAGTGGTTGGTTGGCTACATATCCAACCCAACTGAATAATGAATCAGCTCAACAACATAAACCTCAGTAGTCGTTCAAGGCTACAAATATCGGTGCTTATGAATATAACCACACACAAAATAAGAAATTACTATTTAATTATTATTATTTGTTTTCCAAAGCCTGCATTCAGCCACCAACCTGTTCATCGCAGGAAGGTTACCCCAGAAGTAGCGGGCACGGTGGGCAGCAGACACTTCCTTGGCATCAATCATCACTGGGTTGCACTAAAAACCAGGCAAGCAGATGGAAAAAATATATCAATATATATATATATATATCAAGACCTACAATACAACATTAAACATATCATATTAAATGTGTTAAATGTAATGTTTGTTAAATTTGTTTTTCGATTATACAGAAAACCTAACAAATCCCAACTGAGTAAGCACTGGGCGACAGTGGAGAGGAAAAGCTCCCTTTAACGGAAGAAACCTCCAGCAGAATCAGGCTCAGGGTGTGCGGCCATTTGCCTCGACTGGTTGGGCAAAAGAAGAGCGACAAACAGCAAACACTGCACAGATTGGTAGGGCTAGTAACTGAGGAGAGGAGAGGAGAGGAGAGGAGAGGAGCTCAGTGCATCAGTCTATCAGGCTAGTTCAGAGTCACCTGAGCAAGCTCAAACTATTGTAGGTCAAGTCTGTAACTTTTTACTATATTCTAGATTTATTATTTTTTGGTGTTTTATCTTTTGATGTCATCATTACTCCGCTGCTGTGACGCGCATAAAGTGTTATCTTAACTATAAGATTTATCAAAAAGGAATGTCTTAAGCTTAGTCTTAAAAGTAGAGATTTGGATACTCTAGGAACTACAAGTAGACCTGCACTCTGGGGGAGCAAGTGTTTTACTGGGATAATATGTTGCTGTAAGATCTTTAAGATATGATGAAGCTTGTTCATTAAGTGCTCTATACGTGAGGAGAAGGATTTAAAATTTTGGAGAGAAGCCAGTGGAGAGAAGTTAATGTAAGAGAAATATGATCTCTCTTGCTAATTCCAGTCAGAACTGCAGCATTATGGATTAACTGGAGGCTTTTAAAGGAGTTCATGGGACTAGCAGTCCAGTCTAGAAGTAACAAATGTCTTAGTTTTTCACTTTTCCAAATTTTAGCAATATTTCTCATGTGGAAGAAGGCGGCTCTAGAGTTTTCTTTTATATGCAAGATAAATGAATTATCCTGGTTGAAAATAACTACAAGGTTCCTCACAGATAGAGAACATACAGACCTGCTGCTTGAATTAAGAAGAACTAATTGATTTGTTTGGTGCAAGCACAGAACGTTGAGTCTTCATCATCAACTTTTGTTTGCATGGAAGACTCTTCATTAACATAAACAAATTGGAATCTATCTGATAGATACAATTTAAAACAACCCAGTACTGTTCCTTTAATGTCAACGACATCTTCCAGTCTTTGTAATAAGGTGACCTAATGGGATAAATACAGAGACATGTCTGCTGACTGAAGCTGAGATAATGTCGTTGACTTTCAGACACTATCAAAGACAATGAATTAGTGCCACAACCAGGGATTAATAATCTATTTATCCTTGTGCAACTGGTATCACATCAAAATATGTCTACAGTTAATTTAATTGGTTGGAGTGTGTTGTGGATGGTAAGTGCTTATAGAATGACATCTACAAGTTACTGCAACAACTTCAGTTAGCAGGAATTACTAGAATGAGTGGAGAAGCTGACCTCTAAAAAGCGAGATATGTCCCTCTTATCGCTGACACCCATGGCAACCACATTTTCAAAGAGCCAGAAGAAAGGTCGGTCATCCCCCTGCTTTGGCCGAGCCTCGTGGAGCAGCCGGTAAAACTCAAAGAACAGACGACCAGTACCCTCTACAGGACAGAGACAGTTATTACACAATGTAGTAAAATGAAAAAACACACTGGTTATTTTACAGTGATTTATCTATTTACATTATTATTTCTTTAGGTTTGAACAAATTAATTTGTATTTTTAGTTCTATCACAAACTAAAAATGCATTAGACCTACCATAAAGACCTTTCCTAGCAGGATTGACTATTGAGAGGTCATTGCATGGGCTTCCACCTATAACCAGGTCAAAAGGTCCCCACTCGTGTATCTGTATACAGACAAGAGACAGAGTCAGAAATATAAAAATAGACAATAAAGATAAATATGTATAAGATTAAGTAATGTTTTTGTGTTTATTGGCCTCCAGTGTTTGGCATGAGGCTATGCAGCATCATGAAAATATCAGTACTCAGATATTATGATGATGTTACAGAAGCTGGATAGTCTGATTACATGTTTTATTTGAAGGAGAGTTATGATCCAGTTTTCTCTCATTTACCTATGTCAGTAAAGTACATCCACTGCTGTTTATGAGACAGTTTGTGAGATATCTGTATATTAAATCAGAAATTCAAGCAGTAAGAACATCCAGTATAACATTTCATTAGGTTTATGTCCATGTATAGTGGAGCCCCATTTTTTGATTAAGGGTTTTTTGTTTGTTTTTTTACATTAAAATAATTCCTAATACAGTACAACAGACTCAGCTCCTGGTTCAAGCAGCAGCAGATCAGTCTCTGACCCGTGGAGTTGTGTTGTTGCTATTTGCTTAAATCTTTGTTGCTTGTCTTCCTTCAATGCTTCAGTATTTTTTAGCTCCAAAAACCTCACAGATTGCATTGGTTAGTTGTGTTATTGTTATATAATGAGTTTGACATCTTTATGGGTCAAATAAAATCCACATTGTGGCATTTTTACATGTTAATAAAATCCAGTATATGTAGTCAAATAAATGGATGATTGACTACATTCTTTGTTGGAAGATAATAACATAGGTTAAAGTAGGAAACAAAACCCCAGTTTTTGGCTTGTGACTCAAAAGGTTAATGCAGGACTGCAGAGTAGATTATAAATATAAATGTGATGTACTCTTCCTGATGAATGTGTGTTTCTGTTTTGGAGCAGGAAGGATTTCTAACGTTGTCCAGTGACTCAACGGCAGCCACAGCCAAATATCACCCAGTGGGTTGTATTGTTGTGTAGTCACTCTTTGATCATTTCCGTCATTTAAGACATAAACATCTGCGCAGGTTTATAACTTTTTCTTTGTATGTTCAAATACTCTTCATGTCTGTTTGTAGCTTTAGTGACCACCATAATGTCATTGTATATGACAACTCATTTGATCAGAATATGAATTATTGGCCAAGTATGTTTGAACACACAAGGAATTTGACTCCAGTTTCTAGTAGCTTTCATTGTCTTACACATGGTAACAATCACAGCAACAAGGAAGATGAACACTGATGCACAAACATGAACAAGACTGGACAAACATCACTTAACATAGTGCAGGTGAAAAAGATGGGTAGCTTAAAAATGACATTACATACAAACTGCAGCATTTATACAGTATGTGCAGGTGTGAATGTTGAGTTAATGCTGATATATATAATGTTAGAATTTGAAGGCACGGGTGTTGCATTGGTTTTGCACAGTGTGAAGTACTGAAAACAGTCTGAAGTACTGAAAAAGACCGCGTACACTTAGCAAACCTAAGCAAAAACCATAAGACTCACGTGTTTGCGTGTGACAGTCCTCACATCACCAACATACATGATGCGACCCTGATGCCGAACGAGACCCACAGTGATGGAGTCTTCGCACACTTCAGAGGCTATGTAGCGATCTACTTGGATGCCAAGTTCTTTCAGCACCAGCAGCCCTGCACAGGACAGGGTCATGGGTCAGAAAGATTTCAAGAGGCAGCTGAAGAAAGAGTGTGCATAGACTGATGTCAAGGTCAAGAGCTGTTCCTGACTGAATATGACCATTCAAATCCCTCTCTTTACAATACAGTATCTGAAACATGCCACATCACATTTCTCTCCACCCCAGTATCATGTATTCCTATCAATTGTGTATTGACCAAGTATTAAAAAGACTATGGTGGGAATAGTCACCACAACTATATTGATGTTTATTGTCCAGTAAGTGTAAAATCATGATATGTATGTGAACTATCCACCAAGTATGAAAAAAAAAACTATTAAGAAAATGTTGCACACATATAGGAATAAACAAGACACTAAACACCGAACCCTTGGTGCCTCAAAGGGGCAGCCTGTCCTCAAGAATTTCCCCAAGGGGATGAATAAAGTATCATTTAGTTTAGTTATAAAGTGAGAGATTTGGTGTAAACTGATACAAACAGAACATTTCACACAGATGTATAGAAACATGATCCTTGTCTAACCTGTTGCTATACCGTCAAATAGTGACAGGACACGAATGGGCTTCCTTTTCTCCACCATGACTGGGGGGTAAAGCTTTGGAGGATCCTAAAACACAACACCAGCAGAGGGGGTAGAAAATGAGGCACAAAGGAAAGATGACCCTTCAGTGAGACAGTTAATGGGATCTATAGTCTAATGGTGCAAACTTACAAAATCTTGGTCGTGATTATTTGCAAAGAAGCGCTGGAGACGGCTGGGCCAGTCAGTGCGACGCTCCAACAGACCAAACACACCCTTCTGACCACACATATAGCAGTTCCATGGGTCTTCTTTGATGGCTGCATGAGCTGCTCCCTGACCAACGAGTAGGTCCACACACTCCACACAGAAACACCTGAAAACGAGCCAAGGAAAACTGTTAGTAAAATCAGTGATAAATATATATAGTACCTATTAGGAGCTACAGCTCATAAGTTCAGTACAACCATGGTAAGCTAACGGACCTGAGAGAATAGAAGGCCTGAAAATGTCACGCCACAACTTTTGTTTCTCTCACTGTGGTCTGGAACGGTCATGACATTGTTTGAGACGCCATTAAACACATCTGGTTATGTTGTATGTACAGTCAAACTATCACATTAAAAAAAAAAGAAAAGAATAATTGGAACATAAATAATCTCCTCCTTTAAAGGGAGCTGTTCAATAAATGACTGACAGTTCTCTTCGTAGTTTCTAAATCAATAAATGTCAGAAACAGACCACAGAGTCACAGAATCTGTCCTTGTTTTATTTTTCTTCTACAAGACCTTGTTTTAACGATTTTTAAAGAGGTTTGGGAGTTCAACCAAAATGCCATCGAAATGTCAAATGCCAGCTCTAAACACACAGCAAACCATTGTTTACAGATTATTTCACAAGGCTCAGTCTGTTCTCAGAGCTATTCTCAGTGTGAGGATAGTTTAAAAAATTACCTCTCACCCATTAGTCTGACTGACATACAACCACACCATTTCGTCAAGTACATTAGTTAAATACTATTTTGAGACACATTTGGTGCATTACTGAAGTCATGTTTTTATTTTCTTCTTTCATTATTTCAGAGAGAAATATTATACCTTTTATTTCATTAAGTTTATTTGAGAGCTTAAGTTACTAGTAAAGTTAATAAAAGTTAATAAAAACACAAATAAACAAATAATATCAGCAAACAAAGTAGCTCAAATCATCTTTACAAGCTCCTGTTTTTGTTTCATACCAAGTCCAGTCAAGTCCAGCACAGACATTTAACCTTATTATTTAGTAATAAATATACATTTTCTTTGCCATATTTTCTTGCCTTTGAAAGTCTGTCAATCAAATCTGGACTAAACTTGCACATTCATGTTTTCAACAATATCAAACTCAATACTGTGTAAAATACATTGTTTTCTAGTGGAGTACTTCTTTTGTATTTAGTTAATTTTAGAATATGTACTCACTACCTCAACTTGAGTAAAGAATTTGAAGTGGTACTTCTACTTGCGGTGGAGTGCTTTTTTAGGCAACTACTTGCACTTTTACTTAAGCACTAAGTTTGTGTACTACTACCTCCTCTGTCATTAAGAAGCCTGTATAACAGGTCTTCATTCTTTTTTGTGGACTGCATTTCTCATTTCTGCATATAAAACATGCAACTTTTTTTTATATTAACCAACTTAATTTCCTACATGTCGTATACTCCTGTGATCAGATGCAATGTAAGTGCTGCCAGGTGGGAGTCCTTTCTTTGAAATGTATATAACAAATTTAAATGCCAGAGGAAATAATAATATCATATTGGTCATAAGAATTAACTAGCATATGAAAACATTATTTGTCTTAAAACTGAAAAACAGCAGAGTACTGGGTTAGGCTTTCTTGTTGTACTGACAAAATTAGTGGAAATGTACTTTATCATGTGAGCTTTTCATCCAGCCTTTATTTGTTCAGAACGTTCCTCTTACTTGAATACTGGCTTTGATATGAGAAAGGTCAAAAAGCACTCTTATGAAAAATGAAACATCTTGCAGTTTAGGATACCACAAAACTACTAAACACAATACACACATATCTCTTCCTTGGAAAAAAATATACTTCAAATGTAACTGCAACACAGTGTCGTGATTACTCAGCAGAATCCAGTAGAAAGCTCACCGACAACAGTTGTTGTTTCCACACATGAGCACCTCTCGGCCCCCGCAGCAGATAGTGCAGTATGACTGATAACCATCATCATCATATTGATATGCACATTCTAGAAAGCAGTTCTGTGGAAAAGAGGGGTGAAAGTCAGAAGTAACCAATTTCACATACAGTGCCCCTTTCTGATTTTAATACACAAAGATAAAGCAAAATGCTGTTTTTAAATGATGATTTCATTTATTAAGAGAAAAAAACTGTTTCCCTTTAAAACTACATTTCGTATTTACTTTGAGTAATATTAAAATCTGTTTGATCATCTGAATCATCAGTAGCTGCTTAAAATAGGTCCAGTTTTTATTAGCTTTGAATGTAGCTGTAATATTAATTTTAATTTTTTTTAATGATACAGCAGCTCCCAGATTTTGAATGACCTCTATCACAGCTTACCTTACAGCTCTGGCACATTCCTCCAGCAAACAGTGGGTGCTCAATGCTAACATTCAAACTTCCACAGGAGATACAGATGTCTGCAGAAAGAGAAGCAGTGGAGTCAGAGAGGTGTAAACACTCTTCACATATCAGTGAATTGTTTTGGACAGCTGTGACACTAGATCTAATGAGCTTAGCTTGTTTGTTTGTAGGAAACACACAAGGGAGCTAGAAAGGCAAGCAAGGCAGCAAAAATCACAGAGATGTTATTCCTTATTCTGTACTCTTTTATTGTCTTATTAACACAGAAACAATCAATTCTGCTGCCTTGATTGTCACCAACAAGGGCAAGTTTAAAGTGTCTAGGTGTTCATCCCCTGAGAGCCCCCCAGTGCTGCTGCAAGCTAGAGCACACAGAGGACACATCACTTACCCTCTATGCTGCGGCACTTTTGTCTCACTTCATAAACAAGCCGCTCTAAAAATACAACACAAGACACACCTCATGAAAAATGTAGGTTAACAAAATCTACATTAATTTGTTAAGATCACCAGACATTTGTCTTTTAAGTTTGTTTTAACTTTATTGATTCCAAAAATATATGCAGTACTAATAAAAATCTGTACGAATTTGACAGATTAAAACCCAACAACAGATGGTTAATCTCTGAAACATAATAACTACACATCAATCATCTATGTGAATCCAAATACTACTGCACTATAAACGATGGTGTGTAGACACATGAC
>JAUBNQ010000014.1:5409340-5422874 GCA_032353495.1 Ctenopoma kingsleyae
TCTGTGACCTCAGATCCTCATGAAGGATAAGAATGGAAATATCAAATCATGCATCACTAATATAAAAATTTGTAACACTTATATTTGCACCTGTGATCACACCTACCAAAATAGGTGACCTGTGCAAATACTCTTCAGTAAATCAAGATTTTGTAATGTATAACATGCTACAGTAAAAGCAATAAAACTATAATCTGTGACATAGCTAACAAGTTTGCATTAGCAATACAAACCATGTTTCTTATCAGGTTACAGAATAATGTGTAACACTGACCAGAGACTGGTGCAACATTTTATCACCTTCTGCCTCTAGCTTGTTATTTTCTGCCTCTGCATCAGACCAGTTAAATAAAAACAGTGAATTAAAAACATTATTTAAAAAAAACTAGGTTTAGAACATGCTCATAATGCAACAGACTGCAGTTTAATCATTTAAAACGTGGACGACGTTAATAAACACAGGTATGTGTTTCAAAGGTCAGGTCATGTTACATTCTGAGTGTGTTTGCTGCTAAAATGAAATAAATCCATCAACCATTAGTGTCCCAGGGTGATAAACTAATTTACATAAAGAGACTGATGTGATCAGAGTAACTGAGGCTGTGATTAATGAGCACAGGCTTAAAACTGATGAAAAATGACACTAAAATCTGAAATAATCATCACAAAATATACATCTGTGAATTTCTGGATACAGAGTGTACCAATAAGCCTAAATTTACCATAGTTGTTATTGTGAATGTAGAAATCGGTCCCTTTTGTTAGAGAATGTGTTTTTGAGATGGTGCTGGTTCATTGTGTGCGTGCTAATAGACCAGACCTAATAGCGTGGTGCTTCAGTTTTTCCTTAGCAGTGCGGCAGAATTTGCATAGATAATAGCACGTTTTGAGTGCAGCCTGGCGTGCAGGCTCATTTGGGAACCACTTACATGGATGACACAATTCAGTGGTGCCTGGCTATCGCTGCAGGAACAGCCTACACCACACCGCTCGTCCAATTCTCAACCTGAGAGCGTCGACATACTGAATGGAAATAATGCACACAGCTTCACCCTAATATTTCCTACAAAAAACAACATAAAAGCTTGAAATATGATTTGTTGTTGCCTGGGGTGAACCCCACTACACTGTCAATTTCTCTACACTATTTCCGTCTGGGTAGCCGGTTATTTAAGGCAATGTCTGTTGCCAAGCAACAGGACTAAGGGCAGTACTGCGTAATGGGAATGTAGAGGAAGAGGACAGATCCCCCCCCCCAGTAAAAGAGCCGTAGAGCCATTTCAGCTTTGGCTCAACCTACACCAGCCAACGCCCACGTCACCAACCACCATTACAACAGCAAATGTCACATAATACAGCTGCACCTCGCAACAGTGATGCTGCTGTCGCTGCCACCGTGGAGCATCTGTGATGCTGCACTTACACATGTACTGTAATAATGAGTCTGTCTGCATCACGAAAGATGACATTGCACTCCACATGATGCTGAAGTCTTAAGTCTGGAGTATAAATCTGACTATGTCTTCAATAAATAGAAGGAATCAATACCACCAAGTCAGCCTCAGGAAGTCTTTGGATTGCAGAGATCAATAATGTATTAGCTTGATTGATTGATTAAGTCCATTCATAAAATTGGAAACAATTTTAATTACATTAAAAACACATTGCTTTAAAGGTGGTATGCATTTACACTGTAATATTGCTATGAAACTGTTATTTGACTTAATAACTCACAGATATTTTAGGAAAATACTAAAAAAAACACTCTGCACCACATCATGCTGGAGCAGCTCGGGAGTGAATAATCTCTGCTTAAATCAACTTTCATGAGTTTATGAGGCCTTTAAAAATCCAATTTTCAGGGGCAGAGAGTCAAATCAGATTAATCAACAACCTAACTCAGGTCATTCATAAAACCAAAACACACTGAATGACTGAATGAACTGGCTGAACCCACTATGGCTGTAAAGTTGAGAAATCCTGAGTCATTCAGCAACACACCGCGTTTCAGATGGCTCTCATAAATACCTTCCCGAGACACACTTTTATGTTTCGCACATGTTCCTCACCATTCTCTTTGCAGGTGAATCCGTGAAGTCTGGTGCTTTGAGTGCAGCGGTGTTGGCGTTGGTGAACGGGTTGGACGGCATTATGGGGCTTATGGGTGATGTCTGATGATGGGTGGTGCAGATGAGGGAAGATTCAGGTGAAAATAAACTCAAAGGAACAAAAGTTAAAAAAATGAGAGATGATCCCTCTTCTCCTCACTCTCCTGGAAGGTGAGAAAGAAAAGTGACAATCAGCTTGATCAATCATCACACCTTAGGTACAGTTTAGTTTTGCACTGTGATGCTTTACATCAGACGTGAGCAGAGCTTCATGCAAACTATACTGCAGTGATAATTAGTAATGCATCTTGGATGAATTTTACCACAATCTGTTTAGTTTAGTTTAGTATTTTCTATCATAATAAGGCACTTACGTCCTTTGTGAGCGCGCATCACGTATAGGAACCTCATAGGCTGCTATAGGATGACTATATACGACTACTATTGCCTATAGGGCTTGCGCCACTTTTTACACCACATGGATGTATGGGTGTACGGTATTCGACAACACATGGCTGCTACGGTGTGTACAGTAACCTGAATAATACTACACAATAAACAGTGGATGATCAGAACAATATGGATTTAAAGATAATTAATTTGATTAACTTTCACGTCAAGTATCTGGGTTAAAGTTACTCCAGCAGTCAGACATGCGCAGCACAGTCACACTGTTGCACTCGTGGAAATATGCAAAAAAAAAAAAAAAAAAAAAAAAATCATAAGCATATGTATCTACATTCATACAGGTTGAGGTTGAGAGAGGAGTGATATTGATCGTCTCTGCTTTATTTGTAAGCTCTAATGCTGCTGGAATGAAAGTCCTCGCTCCTGAAAAATAATAACGGAACATGTAATGTTGAAAAAATTTTTATTGTAAGGCCACACACGCGTTTAATGTCCATGCACATGAAGCTACAGTCGGGCCACACGCCAGCGTTACTGCGATCGACTGACTTTCATTTATAATTCACAGAGCTGCGCGTTTAAATCGCATTAAAGTTTAGTTTAGGCGTCTTTTGCAACAGGGAAGTCTGCAATATGAGCCAGGGGATTGTGGGTCTTTACAGGCCACGGCCACTGAAGAATAAATCCCCGTTATTTTTCTAATCAGGCCAGTGTTTTTAAGGAGCCGCGATCCTGGTTCTGGTGCCGCAAATTCGGTCAAGTTCAAGTGCACATCGCGATGTCCAATCAGCACATCTGCAAAAAGCCAACCCTAAATCGCTATTTTCCCATTTCCATCGAGCGCCTTCCGCTCTCAGGGCTTTCACGTTTTTGTTCACATCCTGTGCGGTTACCAGTGCCGGGTTAAACGGATTTAAATGCGTGAATCTCTGTGTGTTCGTTACCCGATTTTCCCAAGTCCCAGGCCTGACCCTTTTTTGTCTCGCTTGCTCCCGGAGCCTCCTTCCTCTTCTCTCCCCGTCCTCCACCTCCCCAGCCGGCCAGCTCTCTTCCAGATGCGCCGCTCTCACTGCAGGGCCCTGCAGACGGTGGAGCTTAGTTCCTAAAGCTTGGGGGCCGTGACGTCACGTCACGTGGTCAGCCAGCGAGGACTCCCCTTTGCCGCACACGCAGCGCGGCAGTGCGTCTCCTCCGCAGAGAGCGCACATGCAGTGTTACCTCAGGGTGTACACTTTAGCAGGTGCACCGGTAAAATCCAACGCATTCATATTCTTGTTTACATAAATGAGGAGGCCAACATGTGAGAAACGCTTCTTGCGCTTCTGATGCAGAAACATGCACATGTGTCAGAAACACAGAGCACCGGACTCATAAGTCTGCACAGTTCCATCATAATGTGATGAGGGGAATCCCTGACGCAGGGAGTGATTGTCAGCATGGCTCTTACACTAGTTCTCCTCACTGTAAAGTTACACAGTAAATATATAAGTAAAGTAAATATAACTTATATATATATACTATATATTAGCAGCTCACCTAACAGCAACTATACCACCGGACAAATCGCAAGAGCGATGCGCACCGGCCGCGCGGGAAGACGATTACGCGCTGGTCGGTCACGTGACATGATGTCACTACTCCCAACGCTTGGGAACTAACGAGCACCCCTGCAGACGGTCTGCTTCGGCCACCGGGTCCTAAAGACAGCAACTTCACTGCCGTGCAAACCGCTACAGCAGAGCATGCAGAGGGACAGAGCTGAGGGGCGAAAGTGGTCTGAGGGCGCTGAAAATTTTCATTCAGTAGCTCTTTACTGTTATCAAGGGTCCAATGTGCTGAAAATACTGAAAGATGGCCTTTTAAAAACATTTATTGATTTCGTATGTTTGACAGGTGAGAGAATCGAGACAGCACAGAGGAAGTACAGTCAGGGAGAGTATTAGAGGTTAAGAATATAATAAAACAGTGTGAGTCTTAGATCACTACACTGCAGAGCATTTGTTTAATACTTTAAAACTTTGAGTGTCTCTGACCGTACGGCAAAATAATCACTAAAACTTATTTTCACTGCTGCCCTCACATAAACATTCATATTAAAGTCCATAAAATATACAACAAACCTAAACAAATCTTCTCTGAACAATGATAAAATGAGCACAGGAACCGGAGGAGACTTTGTTTTAAACCGCTTCATTTATTGGCCCCTTGTTGGTTGTGGGGACCTAAGTAGCCGTGTAATTACTTGCTGCCTCAAGCAAGTTTTGGGGCCTAGTGAAGTAAAACATATACCTGGTGGTTTTAAAGTGTGCTTCGTCAGTTCATGATCTACAGTAGTTTTTTTTAAATTCTTCTTTAATAATATCTTTAATGACTTGAAATTTGAAGATGTATACTCTTAAACTTCATCTTCCATCCATATATCCAGACAGTGCACTGGTTTATATTAAGCTGCGCAGCAGACTTCCTGCTGATTTTGCTGTATATATTATTTGTCTGGTCGAACTTTAATCAGATCAAATGTCATCCCTATAGTCCAGTGTTGCAAATCACAAATTTCCCGCAAGGAGCGTCACAATCTGTACAACATACAACATCCTCTATTCTTAGAGTCTTAAATTGAATTAAGAAATATCCCTTTAAATCACTTTAATGGGGGAAAAATTGAAGAAACGTCAGAAAGAGCAGCAGAGTAGGGATCCTTCTTCCAGGCTGGACAGTAGATGCTGTTTGTGTAAGTAAAGGCGCTTGAGTACATACAGTGTGGTAACGTGGTCAGTGCTTCACATATAGTGGTTTCTGCAGACATTTGCACTCTTCTCACATTGCACAGTAATTACACAGTGCAGGCCCCATATGTAATGTTTACATTTGTGTATTTTAGACATCTTATCTTATCTTACTCATACTGTACATTTTTTTTAAATTCTATTCTAAGTGTAGTGCGCTCCAATCATATCCAACCTTCTTCACAGCAGACATTTTAATTTCCAAAAACACACATGTAACTAATAACATTTTATTGTTGCATTGTGTTGCATTGGAGATAAGCCATTGTTAATGTTATTAGTTCCACTTGTGCTTTTCCTGCTATGACAAATCAAAGTGTCAAAAGTGGGATAAAACTGATTCATCTGAGAACAATAAAAAAAAAAACATGATTGCTCTGGCACTAAAAGGCCCCAAGACTCATGAGCTGCAATATGGAATCTACACTTTGAATGAATTTCTCACAGGAAATGAGAAATGGTGATCATCAACAAACAAACACATAAGTCTTATCCAACACTGACTGGTTTAGTATGTGGTAGTAAAGTGGTTCACTGAGCTGGAAGCAGCAGCGTCTCCTCTTTCTCATAGAGTCAGTTGCATCCAGTGGTTCATCTGAGGACAGTGGCCACAGCAGGAGCAAGACGTGTGACCATGTGACATACAGACAGGAGCAGCGTGTTACCAGCTCTCTGTGTGTGTACATATGACTTTTGTGATTGGAGACGCACAACTCAGCTAGTGAACTTGTTATGATTGTGCCTTCACAAACCTGTAAGTACTCCTTAAATTGTGTAACTCACGAAACACTGATCAGAATGACAAATTAGGTGCTTACAATTAAGTGCTTTGATTAAAAAAATACCCATCACTTCAATTTATTTACAATATTCTGTGCAGTCATGTTGTTTAATGACAGTGGTGGAACAAGTAGAAAATCGTTAACTCAAGTTGAAATAACCTGTCAGTGAGGTAATTAAAAAAAGCACACTAACAAACATGACCAGTCATATTTGAAATGTTTTTAATATATCACACATTTGATTTATTTACAAAAGACAGTGGCTTTGTGACATAAAACTATGTTCTGTAAAATCAACATGAGAAACAAATGTGTACCAGAAGCAGAACCATACAGAACACACATATCAACAAATATCAGGGGGACATTCGAGGTTGCCCTCTTTGCACATTGTCTCTCTGCAAACAATAAAAGGATCACAATGTATGCACCTCTGTTTGACTGGCTGTGTTTTATTTGTATAACCCTGATTATCATCTGACAGGGTATACAGTATTGCCTCCGCACTGGTTAAAATGACATCAGTGACTGTCTATCAGTACATTTGGAATGTATTTTATATCTTTGTTAACTATTAAATGTGTCCAGCAGATTTCAGCAGTGGAAACCATTGAATGTGAACATGTCCAGGGATTTTGTGAATAAACTATGTGCAACAACAACATACTAAAGCAGATATACTTTGATATATACCTGTAATTATGTATGACACACAATGTCTGCAAACAGTTTGGCACAAATGTAAAGGCTAAGCATAAGATTCTCCCAGAACATATTTAATAAATAAATAAATAAAATCTCTACAAAGTCACAGACTAAAACGTTGACATAAAGGCTGAGAGGTCAGCTTATTTGCTGAATGGTTACTTTATACAGCACTTCACAGAACAGCTACAGGCACAAACTGAAAGAACCAAACGTTTTGCATTCAAGTGCACGGCCAGAATAAAGGGGAAGACAGTAACTCTTTAAATTTTTATCTCTACGTTTTAATAGTTTTTGGAGCTTTGAACTAAACAAAATAAACTTTATGACAGCAGTGGTAGCAGAACTTTAAATGACGGCGGTTCCGTTTTTATACCAGTTTTACGTGAATCAATATTTGGACAGCTATGCAAGTGTGAGTGTGCACGTGAGTCTGTGTTTTGGACAAACTCATTACAAAGACTATACTCCACTAATACTGCAAACCAGAATAAGAACAATAATAATAACACAGAGAGGAACAGAGAACTGAGTAATAAAAAACATCACATTTAGAACAGTAATAACAGAGGAGCCTCATATTATTCTTTTTCTTGACACAGTGTAACAGGCTGCTGAAACCTTATACTTAGCTTATAGGATAGGCTTACTGTACAACTCTCTGAAGAAAAAGTTCACACTTTCTGTGGTTTAGTACAGTCAGATTTTACATCCCTTTGAGAACATTTTACTCTGAAACTGCCTCCAGACCTTTATTACTGTGTTACATTTATTAAAACCAGACATTGCTCATTTTAAATTTGAGATGAATGAACCCAAAGATTTAAAAAAAAAAAAAAACATGGAACCAGAAGACAAAAATGTAAAAGTAACACTGACAAGATTTCTGTCTGACTCAAAATAAACATCTTCTCTGGTTGGCCGCTACCGCTGTAACAGACAGATCGCTTTGCTTTTCAGTGAGAGACAGACACAAATTCACACACAGACAAACTGATTCCAACAACATGCGTCACCAAAAAGCACTTAAGAAAAACTCGTCTCCTTCTTGCAATCCACATATTTTACCCAACATTTAATCACTTGCTGTTGTTTTCTTCTTCATATTTAAAGTCTTAACAAAATCTTACAACACAAATCACGAGAAAGTTGATTGAACAGTGAATAACAGTGGGTGCATATTGGAATGAAACCCTTCACATTCATCTTAGATCATCAGCTGACCTTTAACTTCTGATGATAATTTCTAACATTTAAAGGACATTACCACCAAATTTCACCTAGAGTAGCTCTGCAGTCCCTGAGCACCTATCTTCATTGCACTTAAACATTTTCAATATTCCATTATTAGCTAAATAAAGCTATCTGAGCACTTACTACTTGCTTAATTCCTGACATCCTCACATACTATATATGTTCATTTGTAACTCACAACTAAAACTCAGCTCCTAAGTTCATTAATATTAAACATCCTTGGGTGCTTTCCTACACAATAAATACTGAGGCTACCAGCTGGTCAGTGTATTTCGGGAGGAGGCACCGTGCTGCGTTAGGTGCTACAATGCCCTTCAGGTGGATCAGTTTCCAGTGGGAGGAAAGACTCTGCAACAAGACATTATTGTGTTTGGAGTAGCCCCTGGGTTTCTCCTAACTGCACAGCCCTCTTATTTGCAAGGGTGGCTCAGTGAGAGCCCAGTAGCAGCAGAACAGTATGACTGAGGAGAGTGTGTTTACGTGCACGCAGTATTCTGGAGACCAATTCATATCCCCCAGAACAAGGACAGGCTGTTAATTTGCATCTCTGGACTGCAATGATGCATAAAGCTGGATCCAAGAAGAGAAGTAATATTAGTGTAATTTTCTTAAGTAAATGGAGGCAAGGACTGCAACTATTTTTCCTAATTATATAGTATAATAATATTCTAAATGACTGATGAAACACTTTGACATTTGGAGACATATGCTTATTCAATATCTTGCTTAGAGTTTGACTGATAAGAATCTTATATCTGCCAGGTAAACAGCCAGTTAGCAAATAAGGGCTGGCTATATTTTGTTTGTTTTACATGTGCAGAGACAAAAAGACTGCATTAAGTCACTATGGCAAGGACACAACCCCTTATATCTCAACCCTATTGTTAACACAACATAACATGTTAGTGATATTTAGAGGTGCATGAAGATGTATTTATTATATTTACTTTGGACAGTATCAAGTTAACTGTTTCCCCATGTTTCCAGTCTTACACTAACTCTTTTTAAACATCTGGTTAAAAGTTTTATTAGTCTATAAGTTTCCAAAAATTGTAAACACCCACAACCGATAGCAGATACAGTTTGCTTAGCTTTAACACTGCGAAGAGTGAGAACAGCTAGTCTGGCTTTCTCCAAAGGGTATCACAATCTCTAAGAATCACTCTTTAACTTGGTATATATGTTTTTTTTTGTGTTGTGGTTTTATAATATCTGATATTCTGAGCGCTTCACTTCAATAGTAAGACTTTAGGAAGTTGTTTTTTACCTTCAGCACAAGCCAGGCCATAGTAAACTAACTGGTTACTACTATTTACTTTAAAAATAAAAATAAGAACAAACTTCTTAAATCACTATCAGCAGTAAAGGATATTTTTCTCAAAATTTACATTGGAGCATATCATGGCTATTGCAAACAGGCCATTGTTTTATTCTAAAATATGAGAATACTGATGTTCAAGTAAACACGCTCAACATGAATTCTGAGGCAGGACACTTGTGTCACCCCAGCTGCCATCGTAAACCCACACAGAGCTGGCACAGCATGGTACAGTACCTAAATCCCGACATGAGTGCAACTTCATGCAAAAATAATTTAAAAAAGAAATAAAGAAATACTAGAGCTAATCATACAAAAGCAATGATGGGGAACATGTTATGACAGGAGGTCACCTGCACGTTCCCATGGTCATGGTGTTTACAGTGTTTTATTTACAGAATGATCTGCTGCAGTGGAAGAGTTGGGAGAGAAAGCACAGCAAGCCATTCCTTAGCAGTCATGAGGGAAATCATTGGGTAATTACAGCAGTTTTCGTTTACAGGACAACATACACACTCGCTAATTAGACACATCTTGCTACCTGCAAGGTGTGAAGAAACTTTTTTTTTTCACATAGTGAAATCCCGTTAGATTACAGCATGCATTACTCTACGTGCTAATGCCAGGGGGGTTGTTGTTGTTGTTGTTGTTGTTACTGATTCTTCCCGGTTGATGACTGTATGTCCTTACAGAACAGGATGGTGTTGTCTTTCCCTCAGTGCTTCTGTACTCTCACTGTGCCTGGATACAAACACAAAGGAGCTTATTTAGTGCTGCTGACAGCCTGCACAGACTGGACGAATTAATTTAAAAAATATATATAAATGGCTCTGTGGCAATCTGCCATTGCCTTGCTAATTGTGGATGGAAAGTTGTGGCAGCAGCTCATTATAAAAAGCTAAACATGTATTTTTTTGGCTTCTAAAGGTCTCATGCAAATATTTAACTGCAGCCCTCTCCTCCAGTCCAAATAATTAACAAACAATCAGTTGGTATTAGCTCTAGCTATTATTTCTATAGTTGCAGAAATTACTTGTACAACTTATTTATATATAAATGATTAGATACAGAAGTCAAGAAGAGCAGTTGAAGTCATTTTATTTCATCCCCTTATCTTGAGATATTAAGTTAATTACTCACTTATCTCAGGACGGCTCGATTTGATCATCTTCTTATCTTGAGAAAACCTGCTGTTATTTCCCAGCATAGGAAAATACCAGGTTAATTTCTCATGATGATAGGTTAGTTAATGGATAATGTGTTAATTATCTTGAGATAACATGTGTTCCGAGATAACAGGATTATTAAGGCACAAACCTCACCAAAACCTTCTTGAGGATAGAAGAGATTTATCCCATCATCTGGAGAGAACAACCTATTTGTGTGTCTTGACAAACAACAGCTTGTTTTCTCAATATAACGAGATAATTCATTATTATATCTGGAAAGACCATGATGAGAAAGGGAATGAAATACAATTATTGTATTTATTGTATAGAAGTTGTTGACTTCTGTAGTTTGTTATATATGTTTAATATAACATTAATTAATTATAATTCCTACTTTTTGTTCTTCATTCTGCTTCAGCTGAAAAAAAAGAAAGGAAATAATACATGTTTATGTTTTGGCCAATCTCTATGATTGACCCAAATAATTCTGTACCCTGTTTCTGAGTGGTATATTCTAGATAGAGTATTTTGACCATATGATGGCTGGTGTAAGATTCAATTAGGAAACTGCTGTAGTAGCAAGTACTGGACTCACCTCTGTCCCCACCGTTCCTCATGTTGGTCTCCTCTTCGTCTCCCCCGTCATCTACTTTAAAAATAAAATACGAGACTTCAGCGACAATGTTCTTGGTCACAGTTTACAGACTTAAACACAGAGAAAAACATCAACACATGCACAACACAAAGAAAAAGATACCTGTTGCAGAGAACAGAAACAGATGACAAAAGATACCATTAAACATGTGTCTTGGACTAACCTGAGTGGAGCTCTTTCACCAGCGATGACATGGTGTTTGTGATTGAATCAGCAGCAACTAATAGATCATTCCGAAGATTTCTAGGTACACCTGGGAAACAGATGTTGTCAAACCAAATTAAAAAACGCACTTACATGTCTTGGAGTGTATGGCTTAGCAAAGGCAGTTCATGCACAACTTGGGCGTTAGTATCACTACATTACTACTGCACCTAAAGTTCACTAACGTACCATAGTAACCATACCTATGTTAATAACTCAGTAACTTCTACAATGTGCAAAAGTTTAATAATTAATGCTCCTTGTTTCAGGTGTAGGGGCACACTCACCCTGAGCAAAGGCCTCCAGTACGTCCCCTCCCACCCCTGCCAGACAATCTTGTGGTGTGTGAGTTGGGGTGGACCCAGCTGAGGTGGATCGTATGGGCATGGGCATGGAGCAGCCTGCACCATGACTCGGGGAAGAATGAGGGGAGCCTCCGGACTGGGACTGCAACATACAAACACCTGTGGTCAATGTCATCAGTTAATAATTTATCCTGTTTGGAAATCAACTGTCTGTGTCCCAAACAGTTATTCTGATGGGGAATAAACTTTGGATTCTTTTTTTGTAATCTGTGTGCTCAAAATACAGGTTTATTTCATCTCAGTGAAACAAATGTTTATTTGCTTTCTTGTTGAGAGACAGATGAGAAGATCGATGCTACTCTGGCATCTGCATGCTGTCATTATGTTTTAAAGGTGTTACTAAGCATATTTTATCATCTTTGGACAGAGCCTACTCTCTGTCTACAAGCTGTTTCCCCATTTCCTGTCTCTATGCAAAGCCAGTGTTCAGTCAACCGGTGTTTGTTATTACATGGCAAAGTTAACAAATAGATGGTACAGTATGTTATGTCATACCGATGGCATACTGGATAGTCTTAGGTGTGCAAACCTTCAATCTTAAATCCAATTAATCTCTTTGTCAACAAATCCAGTTCTGCAGCAGATGCGTTTCAATTAAAGATGTTGTGTTTCACTAACAGATTGCAGCTTTAAGACGAAATGACCTTTTTGTTTTCAAAGGTGACTTTATTAAAACAAAGGCAGACACAGATGTGACCAAAAGAACTTAATCCTTAAAGGGAGAACAAATAAAAACAATGGTTTAAAAGCAAGAAAAACTTGGTAATCCTATACTGGCTGGCGATACTGTGTGCCTCTGTAGTCCACCTTTACTTCATCAAGAGGGTAATGAGAACCATGTGTGAGTGAGCGAATGGGCCCTGTGCTGAGTCTGGAGCTATATCTCACAGAGAAAGGATCACTGTGTGTCTCTGGGACTGGTGCAGGCCCAGGTTGATGGCTCAGAGCCAGACAGCAGATGGCCAACCAGACTGCAGTCACATTAGAAGGGAGGTTGTTAGTGCCGATGAAAGGAACATGTCCCTGACATTCGGGCTAAGAAAAACACAGTTCTGTGAACTTGTTTGGACCACAGACCTGAGAAACCTGATTTTAAAGATTGTGTCTCAGTCTGTGGTTTGAGTTCTGTAATACTGCTAGAAATAAGTGCCTGGATAAGATGACTAGATCGGTGTAACCCAGTTAGGGAGTGAAATCCTATCATCTTCCCTAACATCCTTCTTAAAATCTATTATAGAAACTTCCTTCAATCACATCTGTGTGAAGGGGAGGATATGGAGGCATTAAACTAAGTGCTATGACTAGAGCTAGTTATTGAGCCTTGCAAACTGAATTAAGGGCAACTTACAGCCTGCTTCTGCTCCTCATCCTATCAGCCATCAAAGGTGAGCAGAAAGAGAGAGTAAAAAGAGTGAGAGCAACAGAATTAAAGCAGTGAAAGAAGAAGGAGAAAGGGATTTTCTGCATGCACCATAAGGCACCTTAACATAACTTCTTATTGCTGTAGTGGTTTTTAAGAATTAAACATGTCCACACACTTCATTTAATCAAACATGCCAGATGCCATCAAGCTTTAAAGACGTGAATGTACAAGATCAATTAGCAAAGATGTAACCTGTAAAATGCTAAAGAAGAACAGCAGATTTAGCACATTCAGTTGTGTGGTTATCGTAACCAATATGATGCATTTTTGTCCCACATACGTGATAAATCTTCAAGAAGCAGGTGATTGTTTTACCTTTAGCAGCCTCATGAGTCCCTCCAACTGCACCATCAGCTC
>JAUBNQ010000014.1:5425483-5435621 GCA_032353495.1 Ctenopoma kingsleyae
TTTTTTTTTTGTTCTTCTGACGAAGCATAAAACTGTCCCTTTTTGATCCTGTGTGGATCACAGATGTGGACAAAATCAACCAAAACAGAAATGTTTAGCCTTTAACTTTAGAACAAATGACAGATGTTTCTTATTTTACTATGTTTCCCAAAAAACCTTTCAAAATGCCCACAATGCCTCCCTTCTCCACTTGTGTTACAACAATAATTATTTATGGCTGTCAGTAGTAGTTTTTGTAACTGTGGCTATAAAACGTATATTGTAGGTTGTCCAACCACAATGAAGTGCCAAACAGTAACTCAGAGTATTAAATGTAAAATGCAGGTTGACTCAAGCCCACTACGGGGCACCCTACGGGACACTCACTGTGGAGTTGCCTGCCTCGGCTGCCAGGCGGGCAGCGTAGCGAGCAATCAGGCGGTGCTCCTCATCTAGCCTGCTGGGGCTCTCCAAGACACTGCCCAAAGTCATAGAGAGAGACGTACATCAACACACATAAAATGTATAAAGCAACACTGATTCTAATGTCAAAATCTCTTATGTAAGTAGAATGAAAAGTTTGTACAGACAAAGTGGTTATATAAAAGAATTTGCCTCAAAACTTCATAAATGAGGTGACCTTAATAAATGACACATGGCTTTGACTCCAGTGTTAATAGACAGACTGAGATAATTGGGCATAACAATGAACTGCAACAGATAACAGACAATGCAGCATGCCAAATGCATTTGTGATTGTGCCAATGTCCATTTTGTCCATTTCATCACTGGCTGTGAATGTCAAATAAGGCATGAGACTTTAAATGATCATGGGTGTGGCATATGGTGTGGACAGATGACAGGACATATGCTGTCCCTTCTCAGCAGGCAGCCCGCAGTGAGGAGAGAAGGAGAGCTGAAATTGTGCTGGGTGCTATCTAACTCTGAATGGAGAGTGAGCGATGATTAAAACCATTAAACCCAATCTGACTTCAAACATGCTGCATCAACAACCACAATCGCTGCAGGCTTCACTACTCAGGCCCACAACACACTGCAAACCAGCCTTTGAATTGACATTTGCATTAAAATCTTATCTTTCTCCAAGCAAGATTAAAAAAAAAAGCTGCCACTGTGAGATAATTTTAGCTGCTCTGGCTCCTACCTCACTTATTTCAAGGGTTTTCTTATTTCAGCGATGATATCTTAAAATACTTGGCAGATCATTTGACTTATTTCAAGATAGTGTCACCTGACTCAAGAAAACTCAGTTGCTCCGCTGCAGGGAAAGTGAATCACTCCACAAATATGTCAAAGGACTTGTTTTGAAGATGTCAAAAAAAAAAGTCTAAATAGGACTCTAAATAATTTACAGTCTGGTCCTCAGGCTAAAGCATAGACAGTGCCTGAGGTTTCTCGTAGGATTAAAGTTATACATTCACAAACATCAAGGAACTGCTTGGGTTTGCTCAGGAAAAGCTGTGACCCTATATGATCTTTTGGAGTTGGACTACATGTCTGAGTCTTCAGGCAACATCCTGTTCTTCAGGGAGTTTCCTGGCACTACCTGAGAACCTGTGCCAGCTATTGGATAAAGATGCGTGAAATGCCTCGAAGCCCTCCTGAACCGGCATCTTTCCAGTGTATTTTTAATTTAGTTGCACATTTGAAGCCTCTTTCAAGCAAGCACATCTCAGACACCACCGGTTCTATTTTTGTTAGAAATGGGAAGACGGTGCACCTGAACATTGTGTTCTGATTTGCTTCACGATACAATGGTCAGACTTTAAGAGGCTAGAGACCATTATGCATCTTGTTTTGACCGGCAGATACAGTAGCATGTATAAAACAGGATTATAAAGTAACAGTATTTTTCTAGTATTGTCATATAGTGTAAGACAAGTTGCATCATGCTCATCATCACTGTCTGTTTGCAGGTTATATCCACTTCTTACTGAGATGAATAAATTATTGCGTAATGCCATTATTAAAGGGTGACTTCACTGATTTTCAAGTTGCTCCCTATGTTTACATTTTGGGGAATATGTACATGTATATGAATTGTATTAAACTTCCCTCTGTCTTGCCTATATTAAAATATCTATCTGATCCTAGCTGAAAAACAGTCATATGGTTGATCATATTACTGAGGCTGTATTCTTGGTTGCCCTACTCCTCCAGAAGACACCACCTGAAATAAAATCTCCTACAGACACATCCATCTGTAGGGGTGTTTCAGTTAGAAGCAGGGGGATGTTTTAATATAGCGAAATGACACAAGTCGAGTCTGGTCAACCCCAGCTGGGCCTACGGAGTGACCGTGTGCGACGCTGAAAGACGTGAAACACCAGGTGACATCTGGAAGCATTACTGCTGATGTGTCCCACTGCATCCTATAATGTGTCTTTGAATCATTCAGCTAGAAGTAGAGGGATATTTTAATATAGGGAAAGCAGATGGGAGTTTATGCTACATACACAGTACTCATACACAATAGGAAGCTAAATTAAAATCTGTGACATAACCCTTTAATTACTTACATATGATGTGACAGATTCACATTTAAACAGTCTCTTGTATAAAATTCTGTGTTTTTATTCAGTCATCATTGCTGCCTCATGTGACATTACCTTACATAAAAATCTGATTGGTATTCTTTAGACACACCGAGCTACGGTGTCTGAATCAGCAGAAAATGAGTCAGATTAGTGCATCCCGAACATTAAGTACATGCTAACCTTCACAGGACTGGATTCAGGTCCTACACAATTTTTTAAAAATGTATTAATTGCAAACAGCTCTCGATGTAGATCCTTTAATGTCACCACAAAATCTTAAACCTTAACTGTTGTCTGACTTCATATATGTTGTTTCTTTTTTACTGGTTTTGTGGAATATAATTTTTGTGTCTTCAGATAAGACATCTTCATCTCAGTGAGACTAGCTGGTTAAAGAAAGACACTAATGCCAATTAGTAACACTTTAAGTCCACTATTTAGTGTTTATAAGTGATGAATAAACATTTAATAAACAGTCACAATATAACAGTTATTATTAGAAATACTGTAAGTGCTTATTAATGTATCTGTCAACAACTATTACTCATAAGTGAATACAATTAAATATAAAATAATGAATGACGACATAATAAAACACAGTTGTAACAGTACAAAATATATCAGAATTGAACTTAGCACAAAGTTATGTTGCAGACAAACACGGTACAGTAATAAATACTTACAATAAACTGTTTCTTTATACATACTTATAACTACATTACTGTAGGTTCTAAAGTATTTATTAAATGTTTGTCTACTTCTTATACACATACCTAAGGTTTAATCTCAACTTTCATGCTGAGCATATGTCATTCAATTAAATATTTTAGGAGTTAAGTCCTGAACTGGCAACACAAGTTGCTGCTTCACCAGCCCCGAAGCAGAGCTGTTAACTCTAAATTAAAACCCATCAAGCTCAAGACAGTATTTTTTTTCCTTTTTAAATTTTATCTACTGCTGCCGTGGTTCTGCATGACTAACAGGTAATAAATTGTCGGTTTGCCCTTGGAGAACCAGCTAGCGGTGAGCGTGTCTGTGAGACAGGGCGAGGTAGGAGGGAGCAGATGCCATCTCAGCAGAGCAGACAGTATCAGAGAGCAGGCTGTGATGGAGGCTGGAGCCACGGTGACCAGACTGTTTTTCATTTTCAGCTCTGCACTGACACAATCACGAAGGTGTTTTTTGCGTCCTCTCTGGTAAAAAGTGGAATCTGAAAAGGGTCAACAAACAAGGACACCACTGGTGCTGCTTTTCAGTCTGGGGTGCTTGAACTAAGACAGAGCCACAAGGAGTTCTGCATTATTCAGCAGTGACATCTTTGACTCATGGGCCCTTCATGTGTTAGCAGACAGGCCAGTGCACTTTAGTTATAACAATAGATTAATATTTACAATCTAAATGTGGTGCAGGGAGAATCTGGCAGCAACTAGTCCTGAGACCAAACCTAAGTAGAATCTGCTCCATCTCTCTTCATCACCTCATCTACGCTGATGTTTAACACAGCCTATTTCGGAAGCATCGCAGTGACTTAATGCACAATTTCTGCCCTACATACGACAGCTTTGTAGTCATTATGCCCCCCCCAAGGCAACGGCATCGTCAGTGCATGACATGTTCCCAAAGCTGCTCTGACTCACAGAGCAAAATGTCAAGACAAAGGTTATCGGGCTTCTTTGTTACTGCCACAGTGAAACAAACCTCAGGAGAGTGTCACCTTCCTCTTCTACATGCCGCAACATGTGATATCTTCCACTGACCTCCACTGGTCTGGATGCAAGGCATCATTTACCACCTTGGGTGTCCCTATCTTGCCAGCTTCCTTCTAACGTGCTCTAGTTGTGATACTGTCAGTCCTCAGACAAAAGACTGCACTGCACAAAATATTCAACTCCACAAAAAAATCAATCTAGTATTTCTTGTTAGCATCTAATTTTTCTAAACACACAGAAGAAGCCTGCCAGCAATGTATATAATGATTTCACATTTTTCAGAATATAATGTCAATTTCTACAAAGAATTAAGTTATTAAAGGATTGACCTCAACCCTTTGTCAGAATTTTGCCTAGCCCAGAGGAGCCCAAGTGGAAAAGAACAGGCACACAGGTCATTTGAGGCCTTCCGAAATTCTCTGCCAAAGCTTCCTGTTGTCTTCTAAACTCAAATTGGGTGGAGAGTCACATCTCTATTATTTCTGTACACTGGACAGTGACATCCTTTCCATTCTAATGCGCTGTGGTGAGTCCTGAGCCTCAGAGCAGTCCCATCTTGCAAACACAAAGTGCCAGAAAGATATGTCAGAGAGATTCTGTACACAAAAGGAAAACTCACCCAGCATGTGGAGGACAGGGTGCAGGTACACTACAGCTCCCTTAAAGTGCTCTCTGATATCGAATTCATAACCACAATGGTTCATTACCACTGTAAGCAAATAATAATAGAGATGGCCTTTAACTGAGAAGTTAAAGGATGAAATGAGAGGACAATTAATTAGGCTGCTTTCACGGGGCCTTGCCTACTATCTGCTAACATGGTAAGGTTCCAATTCTATCATAATCTATTTGTCAAATCAGCCCTTAAAGTAGGAGTGCTTGCATATTCTTCATGACAGCGTAACAGATTTTCCTCTAAAAATACACTCACATGGACATGCTGCTCAGATGCAAAAAAAATGTGTGTCAAGTGTGAGAAAACAAATAACATCTGTAGTCTGATTTGTTGCGCTATTCTTGTTATTTCCACTGATGAAAGCAAAAATGTCACCTACTCTGAGCACAGACTCAATGCTGTGATTAAAGGAACTTGTTTGCCATGTGTGTAACTTCAAGTGACATTTTTAAAGAAAACGTTAGAGGCAGTTATCACAAACGTGAACCTAATTAAGTCGAAGAATTTGAATATAAACTTCAAAAAGACATTATGCCTGGGGGTGCTTACCTTTTGGTAGGAGTAGGTGCCCCAGAGGACATGAGCATTGTGTCGTTCATGTTGTTGGCCACTGGTTTCGGCTGACTAAAAGACAAGATTAGAGGTCTTCACTGCTACACTGCAGACGCCTGTGGTGCTTATCACCAGGGAATGGGAGAGAGGGCATTTGCATTTTATTAATAATCATGAATCAGCGATCCTGACTTCAATTTAATCCAAATGCACAGAAGAGGGTAGGGGGGGGTGGAGGGTCATTACAAACTACTGAGTGTGGTGCACAAAATTGGCAACACGTTGTACTTGAGTTAACTTTAAATTGTTACAAAATAATTGACTTTCCCAGAAATTTAAATGTGTTTTAGGCTATTAGCTTAAACCTAATTAACATGAACAAGAGCAACAACAGCAAACAAGAAATCTAATTAAACTGGAAGTGTGTGAAAAACTAGGAAAGGTGACTTTGGAGGAGGTAATTTGGGAGAGTAAACAAAGCTACGGGGCCCATCTGGCGGCTGAATCAGTGGCCCCGTAGATCTCATCGGGGCCCGAGCCACAGAGTCTCATTAGCGGATCAAAATATCACTCTGCACATCTCAGGTGCTCTCAGCTTCACATTTCACCGGCACAGAAAATAGCAGCAGTCCCTCTCCTCAATCTGCACATAGTATCTCTGTGTAGTTATCAGCTTTGAATCAATTGCAGCTGAATTATCTATTTAAAGCTCTCATTATCACCTAAAACTCTAACAGATTTGTCCAATCAGCATCTTTCAGGCAAATCAAACTATTTATATCCATATGGTGGAGAATATTGTTATCAGCATGAGGAGCTGAAAGCCTCTTATTTTCTATGATGCCACGAAGTGCGTCCACGGTTTGCAAGCCTTTTTTTCTGTTATTGTGCTAAGACACAGCAGAAAGCAGAGCAAAAGAAGCAGCATAATCACTTGATCACTAATTGTATTCAAATTATTTGCCGCATTATTTGTTCATACATCAACGTACACATTGCCTGCATTAATGTAATGTGGATGCTCAAGCGAGTGAGCATATTCTTTTTAAAAACATGCTGCAATTATATATCGGTTAAATTTCTCTCAGCACTAAAACCACAGCTGACCCCACATAAGTAATTCATCAGTTCTAATTTTTAATTTCTAAATCCATTTGCACAAACACAATCCTGCTAATAATAGGAAAACCGTCACCTCTCAAACCAGCACATGCTGCCTCCTTCACAGACACACAATGAGTGCAAACACTCCAAGTACAATCCCAGTCCATGTGAAATGTTTGTTTACCTCTCATTTAATGCTCATTGTCTTACAGTAATCCACCTTAAAAGTGAGCTCTAGACAGAAGACGAGGCATCACACTTACCTCTGGGAGGAGAGAAAGCACCTGCCTGACTGGCAAAATACATCCAACTGCTGCTGTTGCCAGATTCCTAATCTGCCCTCAACTGAGCGGGCGAGCATCTGAATGTACTACACTGCTGCTGTCTCCAAGGAAACTCGATGGTCACATGACTTTATGACGACGTAGATTTTCTCTCCCTCTCTTTCTATCTCTCTCTCTCTCTCGCGCTCTCTCTCTCTTTCTGGAGCTCTCCGCCGTGACTCTGTCTTTTCACCTCTCTCTGACACACTGGAAATTAGGGAAATGCCATTTGCTCAAAATACCTCAATTGCAACATCTAAAAAAAAGAACAAATCTATTAAAATCCTTTCATGTAAAAAGCATGTAACGAACTAGTCTCTGTTATCTACACTAAAACTACATTTATACATCTTAACTCTTTCCCTTACCCTCAGCAGGTTACATAAGTCACAGCTCTTCACTGCCATTCTTCTATAAATAATCATCATTCTTTTCTGAGTACACCAATACAACTCATGCCAAACAGTAAGGTGCAATAAAAAAACAGCACCTCTTCTTATATAAATGCCTCAGCGTAGCAGCATTTAATTTTTCTCTAATTTTGGAATAATTATAACACACATCCAAACTCATTCACATCAGTGTCTGCAGCCCTGTGGGTCACTGACTGGACAAATGCTGATTTAGGACACAATGCCGACATTCAGACGGTGTCTCAGAGGTCAAATGGGAATGAACTGACACAACATTTAGGCACTAAGAGATCAAAGTCTGCAATGCGCTAAGCCTCGTCCTACCTGCGTGCAGTGAATGACAATGCACTACCCTTGTACTTGGCAGTTGGCGGAGGTACAGAGAAAATTAACTGTGGTGCTGCTTCATACACACTCATTCACCTTATTTCAGACACCAATGGAAGCATGGCTGCCACTAAAAATAAAACACAAACACGAAGCGACCTCTCTTACTACCAACATTGCTCCTTGTCCCCCCCCGAGAGGCTGTCAGTACCTCTGCCATAAAAACCCAATGGCTCACACTCACAGAAAAGTGAATTATGTGCTTATTCACTTTTATTTTTATGAAACTGATGGAATTCGCATTGACTTGAAGAATAAAAAAAGACATAAAACAGGAGAAGTCATTTTAAAATGTGGAAGGATTTCTGGGGATTATAGAGAGAGAGGAAAATTGGTTGCTAAATATTAAACTTGGCACTGAGAATTTGATGCTGTGTGTAAGTTGCCTAATATTAACTCAGACAGTTTGGGTTCTTAAAGTCTGAAGGTAAGAAGCTGTATCATAGATTTTAAAGTTTCTGAAATGACAAGGCTAGAACTTCTCTTCGAAAACACAAATCCCAAAGAATCTCGCTGACAGTCTGAGTTGAGCGAAAAATTCACAACTCAGCTCACTGTTAGTTTTTGCTTTCAGATGCCAGTAAATATTTCAGACAGTATCAGAATAGCTGCACCCTGTCAGGAGACGATGCGAAGAGGTTGGACAACTGGGAGACTCATGTCCGTTCGATTTGGGAGTTTTGATCAAACCTGACGCTCTACCCTGATTCTGCCATCATTACTCACTCACAGGCACTTCGTCAGCCCTCACACACACACCACACACGCACACAGACACCTGAGAGCCCACAGTGATGGATGTATCCTCTTCGCAGACAACATTCATCAGAACAGGCAACTAGCTGCACAAGTTTTAGGATACTCGTGTTAAATCTCTCTCTCTCTTAAGTATCATCAATAAAATGGAGTCAGTGCAGACTGAAACTGAAGGCTTGGCAGTTTTCCTGTGACTAATTATCTGAGGGATCCAGTTTAAGGGAAGATTTCTGTAGCAAGCAAGGAAATCAACATGGGAATAGTAGACAGATAATTATTGTATTCACCATTAAATTCTCTGAAAGTGATCATTAAAAAATGGGACTTATTCCATTTGTTCTTCATTCTCGTGGCTCAAGGATAAAACTAGAGTGGAAGATTTACAAATGGCACGTTGGATTTAAAGAAGTCATTGTGAAGACTGATATCACGCTCATCAGCCAGTAACCTCAGCATAAAGTGAAGATTGAAAATCCACCTACCAGCAGCTCTAAAGCTCATTTATTTGCAAATTATAATTTGGTTGTTTAATCTGTACAAACAACAAGGCATAAAAATAACAAATTTTAGATTGAGGGAAAAATGGCCAAGCACGTAACCAGTTGTTCTCTTTACATTTTGGTTTGGTATGGATTCTTAACCAACTAGGACATAACTTGTAAACTGGTTATCTTCAGGGGTGTTGGTGTGGTTGATTTTGTTATCTCACACAGAGTCTGGTTAGCTGTTTCCCGGAGTTATGCTAGGTTAAGGATTTGTAAAGGTTCTCTCATGAAACTTAAATAAAAGTACTATTTTAGTTTTTGCACATATTAAACGAACATACTGTATATCATTTTAATTAGTGAGCTTAAAAAGTGTTCTAGTTGAAGCTTTATATTTAACCGACACATAAGAGTGGTATCGATCCTCTCGTCCTTTTAATGTTCCAATTTCATGTTGTGTGTTAGATTCTGAACCTGAAAATCACCATATTTTTACCTGCTAGGCTTAGGCATATTCTTTGAAAATGATTTCCCAATATATCTTCTTGTCATTTTGAAGACATGCACATTTAAATATGGAAGGTTAAAATTGGAGCCAAAAATTGAAAATGGTAATCACTGATGAATGCATATTGTGAAAGGTTGTCAGATTTAAAAACATCTTTTCATGGCATGGTTGATGGCAGGCGCTACTTAATCATCACCCACAAATGAAAACATAAATGCTTCTGCAACCAAAAATAGCCTTTTCTCCCATCATCAATGACAGGGATGTTTGGTAGATATCTTTCCTATGTCAGACATAACAAGAGACAAAGAGACATGCAAACAAGCATAAGCGGTCAACAGTCACATCCATTATCCTAAAAGTCAGTGAATATACACTGTTTTGCAAAAACTGAAATGTCATTTGTGAGAGCAAGAGAATGAACTTTGTCCATTAAAAGAGGAATTTCCTGGAATGTCTATTTAAGAATTATAAATTTGGGTCAAATGACCAGTGGTAGAAGAATTACCATGACCTTCTACTCTAGCAACAGCACCATTCAAAAATACAACTTCAGCATTCAAATAAGAGAAATCTACTTCAAATGTCGAAAGTTAAAGCACTTTTTCTGTAGAAAAATGCCCCCGGGTGAGAGTTTTATTTTTATGTGCTATATTATTATTATTATTGATTGTCAGTGCTGATGTGT
>JAUBNQ010000014.1:5445471-5456453 GCA_032353495.1 Ctenopoma kingsleyae
TTGTGTGTGTGTGTGTGTGTGTGTGTGTGTGTGTGTGTGTGTGTGTGTGTGTGTGTGTGTGTGTGTGTGTGTGTGGATCAGCTAATGGGTTAATCTACTCATCATTTCAGATCTAATTATAATCACTGATTTCAAGACCACCAGATGGCTGCATTTTAAGAGAGCGATAAACCACTTTGTGCTAAATCAAACAGCAATTTTAATGCTCTTTAGTAGTATTGAGGCAAATCTTAACAATAACTCAGTCAGAATTAATGATTAATGGAGTCATGGTGGCATTTGGAAAAGTCTCATTCGCTTAATAAATTAAATTCTGGGCAGGGCAACAAAACTGTAATTTGATATTCCGGGAGGGGGGGTAGGTCAAAAAAAGCACTAATGCATTTTTGGGGAAAGAGTAGAAAACATCGGCTGTGCAGTGGGAGACCCAACAGACACATGTCAGCAAAATAATACAATGATTCATTGTAAATATTCAGCCTATGAAGTAACTGCAAAAATTCATGAGTAGGCAACTCAGGCCTTGGTTTGGTTTTGCATAGTGCAGAAGAAAATGTGGCCAATGCTTAACAGCAAATGACAGTTTAACAGATAGGGTTCTTATTTTATGTAAGATAAGAGAAGAGACGCAAGTTTTTAATAATTAATAGACAAAATTAATCCACAGATTAAGCACAGACCGGAATCAGTGTGGTAACCGTCTGAATTAATGGGATTTTCAGTTAGTTGCATTAATTCAGTTGCGCATAAATAACAGGCTCATAGTAGTTTTGATGACAGCCTTTTTTGATGCAGTAAGATCGGGTTGTAATGATTATAGGCCTGTAAAGGTGCATTTTACTGTAACCGCACCTTCAGCTTCGAGGTAATGACAACATCCTTTGACGCGAGTCAACATAAGGACTGCAGTATCTCCCTTCCGCTGCTATCGTTCACTTCTCCGTTTCTACAAGCCTCAATTCTCATGTTGAACAATCCCACAACACTTAAAATCCACTTCTGAAGCGACGGCAGAGCACAAACGCAGCCATATTGCTGATTTAACAGCCTTTTCACCTTATTTCCGCAATGGGAATGATGTGTCGTGATGCCTAGAATTTTTTTTGTGTAAGAAACAATGACAATCCTGCATATTTTCAATTCTCACCGGTGTCTCGACAGCTGAATGAAGGGCCACAGCAGGGAACTGGCCTTTACCGGAGGAAAATCACGCAGGTTGCGTTTAGAGCATCATCATCATCGCCAGCAGCAGCATCAGATGGGGAGGATAAGTGGTCCAGGGTGAATAAGGAGGATATTTCCTCTGTGATTCAGAGCCGCACTCTCACCTTTAATGAATCCACGCGTCCGTCCGCCGACGTTACAGTAGTCCGAGCGACGAGAAGCGACTTCGGCCATCCATCATCAAATTTCAGGCTCCTCTCGCGTTTCATTCGACTTCAGTCTTGAGAACTGCGGTTGTAGCCGCACACATAAATGTACGAGCGCCCCGCTCCGCTCAGCATCATCAGCGACCCAGCGGCAGAGGACGGCAGAGCAGAGCGCAAGCAGGAGATGCCATGCGCGGCCACCTACTATATTTTACGCATGTGCGCACGCACGCACGCTTGTTAAAGGCGCACTACTACTGTTGTTGCTCTTACTTTTAATTATGGTCATCAGCATAATAGACTGGAGATGAAAACAATAAACACAGATTTAATTTAATTTAAAAGTGCTAACATTGCAGTTTCATCATATCGGTTGATGTTTGAAATAAAAAGATGTTCAGACTGATGTGATGTAACTGAGGCAGACAGTCAAGCACACGAAACACTGGCTCCTAATATTTCCAACTCATAAATATGAGCCTCTGTTGCCAAGAACACGTTTGAGTCTGTAAAGAATTGTTTGAATTCTGTTGTAACTGGTAAGAGATCACAGCACCAGTTACAGCTACATTCACCCAAATTTAGAAGAAGAATTTAGCTGATTTTTCATTTCCTGTCATCATAACCTCCAGCAACATAGCTGAATGTTATCTGCAGAATTTCACCTTGGGAGTCATACTCAACAGTGGTCATGGTGTTTTTGTGTGCTTGTACTTCTGACTTTTTATGAAAAGAAAAAATATATATATATATTTTGTGACATTTTTATTAAACTTTTGTGATGATTCACCTATGAGTCACCGGACATTTTCTGTGGGTAAAATCAGTTTCACTTCCAGAATCAGACACTAAACTATCCCTGAATGAGTGCGAACTGCAGATGCTTTCAAACTGTGCACCTCCAGGTTGTAAACCAGGCTTTCTGCTTTTGACTTTCAAGCTCAATCTGTGATGATAAAATGAGGGTTATATGATTTTAAATGAGGGTTAAAACATTGTAGAGCTCCACCCAGAGTCACTGAGGACATCATCCAACGTTTTCAGACTGTTTGAGCTTCAAGTGGCCCCTGAAACACAAAAAAAAAATGCAAGCAACATGCTTTTATTTTTATTATTTATTCATAATATTCTGTAACTTTTGATAAAATACACTTTGTTTACAAGTGCTGATTACTATATTACATTCGCCCGGAGTTTAAATGGAAACAAAATGACAGACGTACACAATTAAAATCATCTCATGACAAACGTGGCATTTTAAAAATTGCGGTGATATTTTTTTTCCCCCACAGCCAATTCTAAATGCACAAACACAACAGGTAACTTTAGTGACAGCACAGATTGTTTTCTCAATTCATGTTTCAGTCCTCATTAACACAAGATTTCAGCTGCCTTCAGGGTGGCGATTTAATATTTTTAATTTCTTTCTGCAGTGCAAACAACTTCCTAAATCTACACCAGGAAACACAATATCCTAACATCACATTCAACCAAATGTTAATGGGGGATAAATTAAATTTGTGTTAACAGAATCAAATACAGGCAACCCAGTTTTAGTGAAAATACTATACTATTCATGTAGAAAAATCTCCACATTCTAGCCCTACAATCAATTCAAAAGACACAACTCCCAATTTAATAACAAACACATCTAAAAATTGACTTGCCACTAACCTAAAAGGTTTCAAAAGGCAATGACACAAGTGTAGACATCCAGAAGGATATACACATTAGACAACAGCTCTAATAACTATAAACCGATGGATCCATTGAAAAACTTAGGCCATACAGAATATTAGATACTTGGGCAATTTGAATTAAAAAAGTCAAGTTACTCTCTGTACGGTGGTCTGTCCAGTCTAAACAAATTATAGGAAAAGCGGACAGCCAATATATTAATATTATAGTAAATACCCTGTTGATTTGTCGAAAGGAATTAGCAAATAGATTTGTTTATATTAAAATATATTAATTAAAATATATTACTCTGATTCACTAGTCAGACATTAAAAACAAGTTCTGATTACTTAGTTTTCTTTAAGGTGACTTTGGCATATTACGTTAGAAATAACTGCTATAAAACAGGCCTACATCGCACCTCCAGGAGATCTCAATATACAAATGAGTCTTTTTTTTGCAGTCAACACCTGAAACCTGCTGAGGTAACACTTCACACTAGCTTTTTTTTTTTGCACATAAATAAGTGGTAAAGTAAGCATTAATATTGTGGTAATTATCATAATGCACTTACAAGGTTGTAATAACACAGTGTACACACCACAATGCGCTGATTGATCCCTGTGTGTTACATTATTGTACATTATATAAACATGATACAGTATTATTTTGTGCTTACAATAATTTATACCACAAATATGGACTATTCCCTCAGTAATCTGGAAAAGGGACATTTTAAAGTGAAGTGTTATACGTGCTTGTTGATTGGTGCCTCCAAATCATTTTGTAAACTAAAGCATGCTATGCTGAATCATTACACAATAAAGCATTTAGAGTTTTAGCATAATTTACTGTTTTTTTTCCCCTCATTTTCTTTCCACAGTAAAAAATTATTTTGTAATAAACAACTAAATATGCTCAAGCAAGGTGCACTGCATGAATACAATTAAATCAATGTCTACATCTAGGCTTATAGTGTAAATGAGCAAATATTTACAATGAATTTTTTTTAAATTTTCTCCCCTCGTCTTGAGTGTTTTTTTTTTAAACTGTTTATGTTTACTGCCATTACTCTATTTATACAGATATACAGTGTGAGAAAACCCACTTCAAGCCAGCCTTTCGGGGAAGAAAATGCAGGTGCACACCTTCACCTGGGACAGAAAAGATTGAAATCAAATTGTTCTTTTCCCTGTTTAAGTTCTGTACACAGTTACTACCTCATCTCCAGGTGGGTTTCAAGTGCTTCGTCCTGTAACTGTTCAGTAAAAAAAAGTAATGTGCATTCCTCACGAGTTAATTGTTATAAGGTATAATTTAAAATTTCTTTTATATTCTCTTTCTAAAACTATACATGATCTTTCTTTCTTAAATGTACAATTTTTGTATAAAATAGTTACTAATAACGCTTCCCTGCCTTACAAGCATAAATGCCAAATAGGAGGTACTCTACAACCAATGATTATCATTAACGCCCTTTTGTTTGCCTTTAAACCATAACTGATTAGGCCCAATAATAAAAAGTGTCAGTGTAAAACAGTCATTATATTCTACAAAAATAGCAATGCTAATCTTTTCCTACTTTTTTAAAAACTACACACATACACACACATATATACATATATGTTTGAAAAAATATATTACACTAATTCTAGCAGAGTGCAAACATTGCCAGATTTTATATTTGTTACACATCTGACAGACTACTGATCTGACTGAAAACTGATTTGACATTTCTACCAAAAAACGGCACAACAACAACAACAACGTTTCTTAGACGTTGGTGAAACAAAAGACCATCCAGTGTAGATCCCTGCCTTTCAAACAGCAAGCACATGCTGGCTGTTCTGTCTGGAGCGTGACTAATATGCTTCAGCCTAACCTGTTATGATCGTCAATCACCTGCTTCTTCTTTGTATCTTGAATCAATGCAAATCAAACCACAATATCCTTTATACATTATTCATTTCATGTCATCGTACCACTAAACATGACACGCACAGTTTTGAGGGGCCAATGCAGTCATCGTGGCAAAAGGCTCCACACCCTTTGCACATGATCATGGCCTTCAGTCTGCAGTAGCATTTAGACTGGACGTCTTCCATGTTGGAGCCCTCTATGAACGACTGGTCAGGCGAGGGCTCGCCGTGGTTGCTGTGGTCTGAGTGACCGGCAGGTATAGTGGTGACAGTCACTGAGAAAGACATGACACTCCCGCCACTGCCATCAGCCTCCGTTGAGGACGTGGAAGAACCAGTTCCTGCAGAGCTGTGGTTCAAAGTGTGAGGTACAGACATGCTGATAGTCCCACCATAGCATGACGCTACCATGTTCCTACCGGGTTCCTGATTATCAAATGTTCTCTGAATTTGAAAGGCAGACAGCCGCTGGTGACTGGGATCCACTTGTGTAAAATATGGCTCGGAATTTCCTTGACTACTATTGCAGAGTTCGAGGTACCGTCGATGTGACTGAGAAAAAGAGCTGGTGTCTTTGGCTGTTGCACTGGAACTGGTACTGCTAACGGCAGCCACTGCACTACCCTCTGATCCAGGCTCAGTTTTTACATTGAAGCAAAGCGGAAAGCTTGCTGCTTCATCAGACTTGGTTACGGAGCATCCCTGCTGCTCTGTTTTAACCCCAAAAACAGGAGAGAAAACCTTTCTTCCTGGTCTCTCTTCCTTAACCACTTCCTCTCCTTCTGTGCTTTCCCTTTTTAAACTAGACACAGATGTGTTTGGGATGGCAGACTGATGTAGTCTTTTACTCTCTGGCCCTCGGCCATACGTGGACACATTGAGCAGGTAATGTCCTGTCATAGCAGGTCTTGGCGTCCTTTTACGACCCAAAAAGCCTACAGAAATCCTGGATTTATCTTGATGTTCTTCTGCATGCACAAGTTGATGGGCTTTGTACTGAGAGTGCTGAGGCGCCAAACTTCCATAAGGCTGGCTCTGCTGGACTTTCCTCTGTATTAGAGCCTGTAGGATCTGCTCCTGAGTCTCCTTATCAGGAGGTTCCCTGTGATGTCTTGTGTAATCTGAGAAAACTCCAGTTCGTCCTGGTGTATTGATGGAATACTGATTAGGCCCGTGTTCAAGAGAGTGCAATATCTTCCCCTTACTACCAGAAGGGCAGTTTGACATTTTTACTTCCACCTTAGATAGAGGTTTTGGGAGAATCTGCTCCAAAGGGACCTCTTTGCCCTGCAGAAGCTGAGTGACCAGGGGATTATTTGCAGGGATACAGGAGCTGGTCCTGAGTACTGATCCAGCAGGAGATGGGCATTCCTGTCCCTTTAGAGAATGCACAGATGAGTTTGCACTCTTTAAAATGCTGTGGTGTGCTGCACTGACCATACTAGCAGGATGACTTTTCTGTATGTCATCAGGTTTGCTTGAGCAAGACGTTAGAGGCCAGTTTGGGCTAAACTGATTAGAAGAGTCCAGTGGGTGGGAAGGAAGTGGACTACTCTGACTGCTGCTGGTGGTTGGTAGCCCGGTTGATGCCTGTGCAGATGTTGGACTGGGGCTGGGTGATGGTGTTTGATCACCAGCACCTCCTCCTGGCCCCGGGCCTGGCACCGTTCCCTTAGATATCGACGATACAGTGGCAGCCGCTACTCGCTGCGCTCGTGCGAGCTGCGCTTTGGCTTTGATGTCAGCCAAAGTACGAGCACCAGTGCGGCCCGGGCTGTTAAGTGGGGCAGGGAGGGGGGTCCTGGGAGAGACCTGGCTTGGTGACACAGGAACGGGAATAAATCGTGATACTGGGATCTGCCAAGTGCAAAGAAAGCAATGTTAGAAAGACCTCCACAAGTAAAGTTTTCACCACAACATAGCACACAACCTTTGTATCACATTATTGCCTCCTCACAGGCTATAAATCCCATAAAACCCATTTCTGTCACATTTGTTTGCCATGACTCTGGCTTACCATTGGAATTAGGTCTAACTGCTGTGAATACAAGCACTACAAGTTCTCTCTGTGCAGAAGCAAGCTACAAACTAGTCAGAGCCACCTTTCAACCCTACAAGTGATGAGTTTTTGATACTCAAAAGACAGACAAAGCTCACAAAGGTATTCCTACCTTTAATGGTGGAACCCTCTGGTTTGTTGTGGGTGTAGCAGGGCTCGATATGGATGATGCTGGAGGAGATACGGAGGAGACTGAAGACACTGAGGAAACTGAAGACATACGGGGCCTTTTCTCTGGTGTCAATTCACTGTCCGTCTCACTGAGAGATTTTCTTTTTAGAGGATCTGTTGATCCACCAGGCTCAGAGATGACCTCTTCACTCTCCTCAGCAGGCTTAACCACAGACACAATCTGATCCTCTTTTAACTCTGGACCTACTTTTGGTGGAGGGCTCTTCCTCACAGGCAATTGAGTCCCTTCAGCTTTTTCCTCTTCTAGATCCTCTTTATGCTCCTTTGCAGGCAGTGAATCTGCAGTGATCTGTTCAGTCTGTTTCTCAGCCTCTGGCTTTCTCACTGGAGGCGTTGGCCCACACTGCGTTGTTGCGTTCAACTTACGATCCTCAGTGTACTGTGAGCGTCGTGTCTTCATGGGCTCTGCAGTGAAGACTGGCTCTTTTTGAGCAGGCTGTGCTTTCAGAGGCTCCTGTGGTGATGTCTGTGTTGGCTTTATGTCTTTAGCAGCAGATTCAGTCTTGCTGCTGTCCTTCGTGCCCTTGGTTTCCCCCAGTGCTTGAGTAGCAGGTCCTGTCTGATGAGATGGGAACTTAGGTTTGGCAGGTTCCTGATTCAGATCAGTCTTTGTCAGCTCTTTGGATTCCTCATAGCTGAGCCCAGAACTATACAGAGAAAAATTAGGTTCAAAGACAGACAAAGAAGTGAATCCATAAATCAAATGCTTTCTTTCTTAAACAGAACAGAGATGTATAATATTTTCTCTCTATATATTATAAAACACTGAGCTTTTGAAGATCTTAGGAATGCAAACAACAATGCACACAGTTGGTCTATGAGTGTGACATTTAATTAAAACAAAGTAAATACATTACATATTTTGGTTGTAATTTGTATTATGTTATAGATCATAGGAAAAACATTATACTGCAGTATTTGTTACATTTTTTAAAATAACTAAATTATTATTATTTATTTTAAAAGAAATATTCCCTACATTTGAGATGTGATTTTGATGTGACAAGTTGATCTGAAATTACAAAAGATTTCTTTAATAAATAAAATATATTCTAACACTCTGTAATGAGTGACCTGGTACTTAGTGACATATATGGTCACTGATCATCATCCATCCAACCACCTGCGCATCACCCAGAGAGCATCCAAACCTAGATACATTTTAAAGGCCAAAGGTCAACTCAGTGTGGTTTCGCACTGTCATTAAGCAATATGATGTTGATGGATACAAAGCAATTTACTACAATGTGATGTTAAAGTGTGAACACTTTCGCTGTAATTCAGTTTCCAAGAAGAAATCACACTGGTTATTCATCTACTCCAGTGATGTGAGACAGCGATGAGGATGTTGATGAGGGTGGTGTTAAGATCATGTCTGGAATCTCATTCAATCTCGAAACAATCCTTTCCTCTCATCCTCCGATATTAAATATTTAATGTTTGTCCTTCTGTTAAAAGTCTTCTAATTTAAAAGGAACTGTCTTTTGGATTTGGATAAAACAAAGTTGGAAACATTTTCAATCATACAGGAGAACCTACTTTTCGCCATAGTAGTTTTCAAAAAAGGCCTCCTTCCAGTGCTCAACTTTCTTTTCCTTCTCAATTTCTTGACGCATTCTTAACTGTAACTCAGGAGTAAATTCACCTGTAAAGGAAATAGTTACATATTTTAAAACAGTACAATTATTTTATACTTCTTCTGTGTAGGCACACAAAGCCTCAATAATCGGTTTCTTTGAATGTGATGTGAATAATGTTATCATCAGGTAGACGTACTAACCCTCAGCCAGTCTCTCCTTCCACGACTGTGCTGCTGATGTGAAGAACTCATTGTTTAAGGCAGAACTTGTGACCTTCAGAAGGCCGTCTATGCACGCCTGTGAACAGGAGGCACAATGTTATGACTAATATCACAATCACCATCGCCACATTATACTTCATATACTAGACATGATGTAGGGCTGTAAAATCAGTGGACATGAGTACAGTGCTAGATAATACAACACAAGCATAAAAAGTATGTATAATGAGCCACCTGCCGGTCAACTTCAGGAAGAAGTTTTAGCAGCTTCTGCTGACAGTCTGGGGGCAGGACAGAGAAGGTGTGCTTGTTGATGATCGCCCGCAGGTTGGTGTTAACCAAAATAGAGTCTGGTGTCTCCACATCTATTTTACACTTGGTACGTTTTATCTGCCCTGCAAAACAGGAGATAGATACAAGTGAAAACAGATTCAGCAGTGCAAAAAATAAATGTCGATCTTACAGCTGACATCTTGAGCAATTTACTTCCATATTTAGTCACTGTTTAAAATAGTGCGGAAATGCTGTTGTGTTCTGTGTTTTCTGTGTTAATCAAAATGAACAAACATTTTAATTGTTTAATTGGCAACAGTCTTTTCATGGGATTTGACAACTAGAAGAAAAATGCAGGCCCATCACTGCTCCTTCTCTTACGATTTCCACGTAACTTGATAAAATTGAAGTACACATCCGACTTACCTGCACTAAGGCGACTTGCCCTCTGTGAAACCTTCCTGGGTACCACTGGGTGACATAAGTCTGTTTGGGCAGAGGGAGAACGGTTGTAGGAGAGTTGTAAGAAACTGCAGGACAGAGATCTGACTGTTTCCACACTTACGCTGCCACACGCACGAGTCATGTTTGAATAATGACACAATGCCTTTTATTATCTACTTCTGAAAATCAGTAATATCTGGACAAAAACTAGGAATTGGATCGATATCACTATATGTAATATAATTTAATACAGAAAACCTCAATTCTATGGGCTGGATGTGCTCATAGATTGTACAAGCCCAGTGTGCAACTAATAATTTCACTTTGCATTTGGCAATTTAATTGCTGCCACCTACCAGTCTTTGTACTAATATTGTCAGTCATATCTTTGATTGTTTTCAGAAGCAGTCTGGGACTGGAGGAGGTTGGCATTCCCCCCTGTCTGCGCTGGTTTCTCTGCTGCTGCTGCTTCAAGGCCTGAAAATGAGCAAAATAAGGAAGGAACAAAAAGCCAAATAGCATGAGAAAAAAAGAGAGCGTAAAGGTGTGTAACCCTCTGTTTCCCTGCAACTACACCCACAAGGCCATTAGCCTGGTTAAATAATAACTCAATAACAATGTGGCAATGAAACACAGGTTGCATGACACATAATGTATAAATTATCTCCTTGTTATATATCTGTCAAATCTGTTGTGTCCTCACGAACACAATGTCAATTTAAAAGAGCCATCTAAGGGCATGTAAGGAACTCATACACAATAGATCTTCCTGACACTAATATTTTAGCCAAACTTCCACATGTTACCTACATGTTGCCTTATAAATGAATACAAATTCGTCTTACAAAGCTGAAAATTCCACACCAGCACAGACGGAGTGAATTACAATCTGTGCAATCAAGTGAAATCTAATTAAATGGAACACAAAAGGCAGAAAGCAGAACAATAGGAAAATGTTGAATGGGTGGATTATACGAGCATTAATACTATAAACCAGCTATAGGCATTTTTCCCTGCTGTCAGATTGTTTTTAAAAAATTAGAACAAGATGTTAAACAGACACTGAGTGGAGCGATAATGAGCACCTGCTGAAACACCAACACGGGGATGTACATATATATATATATATACATATATATATATACATAAAAAAAAAATTCCCCACTCGCACTCCTGTGGGCGGTCTTTGTCCTTCAAGCTCGGGTCCTCTACCAGAGGCCTGGGAGCTTGAGGGTCCTGCGCAGTAT
>JAUBNQ010000014.1:5456553-5474886 GCA_032353495.1 Ctenopoma kingsleyae
GGAAACTCAGATGATTCGTTTCACAACCCAAAAATATTTGTATAAAAATGATTGATACAAAATATAAAGTAAAACCAACACTCACTTTCTGGACTTATTAATGAAAATTGTTTATGTACTTTTGCCATTGTTATTGTGCAAATGTAAATATGCAGACATCCCTCACGCAGCACGTTTTTTCAAATTTATTAATATTTCTTGCTCATCTTGCAAAACACTCGTAGACCAAGTTACTCGCAATCCAAGGTTCCACTGTATCTGAACACACGGTTGATAAATCACTATAGCATAAAAGACAGAAACATGAGTATAGTAAGTAATAAAGTAATAATGTAAGTAAAAATGTTTCTCTGTGTGCTGAGAGTGAGGTGACAGGGATTTTCATGGGTGTGGCAGGAACTGTAGTATCTGAGTTGTGTCCTTGCACAAATAGTGAATGTTAACAGCAACAAGAAACAACTTCAACGGGTGTTGAAAAAAGTTTTTTTTTTAAAAAGAAAAGAAATATAAACCCTATTTCCAGTACCTGTTTCAAAGCTTTCTTGCTGTGTTTCTGTGAGGGAGAGATGATCTTGCTGGTGGGGACAGAAGGCGACGAGCATCGAGGCTGAGGAGACGACGGCTGTGACTGCAGCTTGGAGGGAACTATGAAATACAAAAGCACAAAACAGAGGTTACAAAATACACTTCCTGAGGGTGGTGTGCAGAATTTAGCCCATCATGCTTTTGTTTTGACGAAACTGAAACCAGTACAACTGCACAAAAAAGTAGATCACATTACTGTGCTAAAATGTCATATTACTGGCAATGGGCTAAAGATCTCAACAGGAAGATTGTTCACAACAACCACCCCCGTCTCGCTGCTATTTCTAATTTAAAAAAAAAACAAAAAAACTTTTCTACATACCACAGCTGGCCCCCTTGCTTCTTTTTCGATGCACCATAATTTGCATTTGACTTTGTGGTTCTTTGCATCGATTAGTTCAAAAATAAGTAGGGAGTATTGGAGCACTCCCACTCAGCTATAAACCAAGGTTATTCGCTTGGCAATTTCGAACTTGTGCATAATGAGGAAGTGGTCACGGGTCATGCTGAGAAAATACAGTTTCCTGCTTTAACAGTCACTTAAAGTATTCAAGTGGCAGAGAGAAATAAGGATAGTCAGCAAGATCACATCCTGAGCAAAGCAAAATATCTAGCAGTTGAAAAGCTACTTTTTCTCAATCCGTACAGTATTCTCAGGCATGAAATTCAAACCAAACCAATGATTTCACCCCACAGACAGACGAAACAGCACAAACTGCTGGGATGTGACCGCCAGGTGCAGCAGGTTCATCTGCTGACTGTTATCGGAATACATGGATACAGCATGTTTGTTTAAAGATAAAACCCACCTTTTGCTATCATCATATTTGATGCTCAGTGTGTTCCAGGAAATATGTTCAGATGAGATGGTGTAATTTAAGTTTGTGGTGAAGCCAGTTTCCCTCAACTTGCTTCATCTTCTGCTACTTTAGCTGGTTTCCTGTGCTTCTTCAATGACTTTTAAAAACGGCTGAGAAGGGGCGTCAACGCTTGTTGACATAACAAGAGCTACTTAACCAATCAGCTAAAATCAGCTAATAAACAGCTTATTTATTGCGTAATTACCTACTGAGGTTACTGTTAATGGAGAATGTGGTATCTTTCTCTTTATTACTTCTACCTGAATGATTGCTGAACATCAACACACAATAATGTAACGAGAAAGAAGCCGTCATTCTTTAATACTGTAAACAGAGCTTGGAATAGACATTGTCACTTCAATCAGGAACTTTTAACTATTACATAACATAAATACTGTTAAATCTTTTGTGTTTTAATTTAATAATATGCTATAATTTATTTTAAAATCTGCAATAAATTTTAGGCCAAGTATTGTGAATCCTATCAGCCAATAAACTGAAATTCTGGATACAGCAGGGTGTACACCGTTCCTTACCAAATTACTTTAAGTGGTGTACTAAGTGTACAAGTGATTGTGTATACACAGCACAGTACCTCTCCGCATCCACCGTCCACTTCTGCCCTCTTGAGCGACGTCACTGCTGCTGTTTTCGGTGCTTTGGGAGTCAGACAGATTGTCACTGCTTTCCTCAGAGCCTTCATCAGACAGCTCCTTGGCCACATCAGAGATGTCCTTCTACATAGAAAATATGACACTTACAATATAGAACTTTTGTGTCATAGAAGAGGAGCTGAGAAGACAGAAAAGCGCAAAAAAAAAAAACAACTCTGTGGGGTATACGATCATCCCAAGGTAATAAAATTTGTATTTATATGTTGACATTTTCCTTTTTAGCCTGTCATGGTACTAAACTTATTTCCCTGTATTCAGTCACCAAAATGGCTAAAACTACCTCAAACAACCTTCACTTCATTTTATGACGCTACAGGGCAGGATAATGAAAGCTGCATTATTTTGAGCTAACCTTTAATGTGTAGACCCCCATCCTGCCTGGGACTTTGTAGAAGATCCCCTCCTCACCACGAGAGTTTGTGTGCAGCATTGCATTCAGACATGCCAGTGGCGAAGTTCCACTAGATCATGACAGAAAAATGCAAATTATACATCTGTTTCCCAATAAATTGGACAGCTGGAAGAAATATGCACGAAGAGTAAAGGCTAGTTTGATATCTGGGGAAAAATTGCTATCATGCAGCAGGGGGACACGTGTGAGTTCAGTTCAGAATCACATCAGTAGAACTGTGGGGAAATGTTCTCTATGTTTTGTAAGGAATCAGTTGCATAACATTGATTCAAGGTTAATCTAATCATTGTAAGGGGCTGATATTCTCAGATTACACTTATCTGACATGAAAACATCTGTTGCATAAAAATTATTGAGTGCAGTCAAGTCAACCTTTGGCTCAGTTATGCAAGAAATCTGTGTAAATGTAAATAACTTAAAATACACTACGTAACATATTAAATGATTTATCCATTTAGTAAATTACACTAGTTATGCATACAAATATTGATGAATAATGAAAATATGATCATTTTTATGCAACAGGTGGCTTTAGGACATCTTAAAAAATATGAACATGTGAGTCTAACACTGCATCTTTATGCAACTGAACCTAAGACACGTTACTGTTAATAACATGCAAAAGGTAAAACCACACAAAGTGGCACTGCTGTAAGTTTGTTAAGGTAAGGGATGGGGGCTAGCGTTTTCTTACCTTCTGGATGAGTACAGTGACAATGAAACAAAAAGAAATGCAATAATCATTAACTGAGTCGAATAACTGCAACTATGTGACCAAGAAAAAGGAAAGTTTATGATATGAGCAATCGGTAACTGTGAGAAAACTGTAGTACTCTTGTTGTCATGAAGATGTCTCCTAATAGAAGGGCATTTGGTGTTGTAAACATATGATGCAAGAAAAATGTTTACCTTATTTCTTTAAGTCTTTCTCTTTGTATCACCTGCAAGATCTCTTTATGGCTCATGGGTGTGTTAGGGTATTTTTCCAAAACCTAAAAAAAGAATAAAATACAAGATACAGTTCAAATGACAGTGGCCTTCATAAATGCAATGCAGCTGAAGTCTGAGAATTCACATAATGAGGTTTCCACAATCTCAATTCCTTTGACTGTGTAAGTGCAGGACAAAATGCTCAGAATAATAAAGACAACAAACCTTGAACAAACATTGTGGTCTTTTGACTTTAATTTGGAGACAGACATTTCATGTTGTTGGTCCCCTCCCTGCACCACATCAGTCAGATATATAGTCATGCTAATAATAAATAATATTGGGGTAACTACTCATTTTGACCTGTGGCTCGGCTAGGAAACATCACCATGCTATTAGATGAACAGGGAACGCTTGCAAAATCTCAAACACTTATTATTATAAATAAACTAAAACTATTATAACCTAAAAGAAAAACATGAGAGCAATAGCACCTAACAGTTCACTAGCATTACAGAGATTTTCCATAATTTAAATAACTGTGGCGTTAAGCAATGTTGGTTATATTTTGCTAATATTTTGTGACGACTGTTCGTATATATCTACGTTACTGTACTATGTTGACTTTACTAAGACTTTATCAATGTTTGGAAACTAACATTATTACAATTTATCATCTTCTATCACATCATTATGCAGTCAGCGAGTTGTTTTGCTAGTTATGTGAAATGTCAGCTGTAATGAACTCAGTTGCGCTGATGTATCACTGGACAGTTTACATGAGCGAGCTTCAGTCATAGAAATCATAAGTTAGTTGTGAGTTTTGATATGCTGAACTTACTCGTTGTCACGCTAGCTCCACAGCTAGTTACGATGCTAGCAACGTTCATTACTGTAGTTTGACATGTCACCAAAACGTTGACACGCAATAGATGTACTGATTTGACCCTATATTATGTTACTGAGGCAATGTTGGGGTGATTACTTAAAATGGACAGTGTGCATTTAATTTGTTTTACTCGCAACTCATATCAAACAAACTTGTTGACGAACTGACTTGCGCTAGCAGAAGCGTGCTAGCGTGCTAACACAGCTAGCGTGCAACACCGACGTGATCGCTCCTCGGTCACTTTATTCTTTTACTTCAAATCAGGAGACATGTCACCGGTAACGCCTGGACACGGCGCACACGGGGGGGGTGTCGGGAAACATGCTTAGGTGCACACGGCCGGCATTCATTTCGCCGCTCAAACGCTGACAGACGAGGCGAGCTACGTGAGCAGCTAGTGACAGCAGCCTCTCTGCGCGTCTAACCGTCAACACAGGCCTCGCGCGGCGGACGCAGCATTTCGTCTTCCCAGCAGGTCATGAACTCATAAACACAGTTGTACAAGTGGGAGCATTCAAGGAAAAACAACCACAACAAATAGCAGATAAAAACACCCGGAATACCGTTTTAGCGGCTTCCGCCCACGTCCTCCCCTTCTTTTTCTTCTGTCTCTCCCTCATTGTGGATGTCTCGCTGCGGAGTAGTGTTGAATGTGTGTGTGTTTTCAGTTGAAATGTTGCTTTAGTTACCGCGTAAGATCCACTCCGTCTGCCATGTTGGACTTACTGTAAAGAGTCACGTGACTGCGAAGGAAACGTCACCTTACTGTATATAGCTGCCTTCTCACAGTCCTCAACTTTCCCACATATATCTAAAACTGCCACTGCAATTATGACCAGGCTCCCATGGGAGACTGCAGGATCACATCTGTTGGGAAAACAACAGTAGGCACTTCAACAACATGTCAGTTTATTTTCATGTGTAAGCAAATGGACTTTGCACAATTTCACAGCTATGAAAAAATAAGGCAGCGAATCAAAGAGAGCACTGCAAAGCTTTCTCCACATTTTTTTTTTTTTTTTTTTGGCTCACAATTACTTCAGCAAGAAATTCAGCAACAATTTTATCAAGCACACAGGTTAAACAGCGTGGCCCCCCCAGTCAAGGGGCCCTCAATTTCTCCATCACCCTTCACTATTTAGGCAAAGACCATGTACATGTTGTAATCTTTTTTTCTTGAGAAAAAGGCAACTGAAGTTTTGGTGTCTAATAAAATATAACATTGAAATAAGAACTACAAAAGATCCCCAAATGTTTTAGCTGTGCTAGATAGGCCAGTGTTAGCCGAGAGAAACTACATCGTTTAGGCAACGGCGGAAAGAAGCCAGCAAACAGTGAAAGATCACTAGAAAGAGCTCCACTGCATCCACTTAACAGTCATTCTTTGAAAATGAATGATTAAGTAAAATATATGCCTACCAATGGATTATTATTCAAAAATAAAGGGTAACCATGAAAACCAATTAAAAATAAAAACAGAACATTTAATTCCACCTCTCCCAAAAGCCAGCTCTACAGTACAGGTGTAGTGAGACATATCAGGGGCTTGTCTGAGCTGCACCTTCCACCGGGAGGTATGCAGCAGAGGATGGTCTTTGTCTCTGAGAGGGGGAGAAGGTCTGAGATCCTGATGTCAGAGTAGTGGATGATGAGGACGATGTAACAGATGCTGTTTGCGGTGCCTGATACCTGTAGATCATTGAAAAACAGATTAAGTTATTATTTAGGATGCAATATTAGATTATCACAGAATGACCAAATATATCAACAGGATAACAGCAGGTGCTTTTATACCAGTTACAAGTTTGTATCAGTGGATTTACATATAACAAACCTTGAAAAGTGCATGTAAACAGAAAATTACATGGTGGAGTTCATACTTATCCTGATTAATGCTCCTAAAATGGGCATTTTTTCAGCATCTGTAAGCATGTAAAACATTTGCCTTTCTCTGATGTTCTCTCACCACGATTGAGATTTCCTGACTCGTGATGATGCAGTGGCTCTCTCCCTAATGGGAACAGTCACCAGGAAATCCCTCATCAGTCTGGGAGAAAAGACTCTCTCCAGGTGAGCTCCATTAAGGTTCAAGGAGAACATGGTTGGTGGAGACATATCTAACTCCAACAGCATTATATTCTCAGCCTGTAAGAACAGATACCCATAAAATTCCAGTTGTAAATTCAGAATTACACACACAAATGTATTTTTTTAATATGGTCCTATATGGCCCTGCTAATTAATTTAATTTTTGTTGCATATGTTGTTGATGTAAACACAAATTTTATATTTACACTTTATGAGTTTCAACTGAAGCCCTTCAGTTGGTTCAAGTACATACAGTATTCTAGTTCATTTCTTTTAAATATTTTGAAGTGGATCATCTTAAGCAAATTTAAAGTTTTATTAATAATTTCTTAACAATAACAAAGCATTGCAGTCTTTTTTAGCCACAGAATAAAAGGGTGTGGACTATAGCATGGTTACACATTTGTGTTGTTGAAAATAATGCCTGTAAAATTCTGATTATGCTACACTGGTTTATAATTATTGCTTGCTTTAGTAGAAAATACTGCATACTTTGCTGTTATTTGAGACTTTATATCATCTGCTCTGTAATATTCACCAGAAAAACAGTTATAAAGCTATGAATGGTTTCCATGGCTACAACCATCTTCAAATCCTTCAGCTAAGGTGTCTTTGAGCATGAAAACTGGTTACGAAAGCAACTTTCTCTGTTGTATTTGTGATTGTCCTAGCACTGACCTGGTATCGAGATGGAGCGCCGGTTGCAGTGGCAACAGCGATCTGTGCATACTGGCTTATTGGCCTCTTGTATCCAACAGCTGAGAGAGGCCTTCTCTTGACTTGAGTGGGCTCACTGTGATAAAGACATAGGAAACGAAGAGTTTGCATTCAGTGAACTGCTTGGGGTAAAAACTGAGATGCAAACCTCTGGAATCCCACGTGCCCCATGTATGGTCAACTCATCGACTACCACCAGGAAATATACCCTCTGTGTCATCTTTTACTCAATTTCCAACTGTGAACACAAAAGAGGTGTCTGAAGTTCTTTGTATAAAAATATATCTGTTTCTTGCAAAGGCAGAACACATACATTACCTATAGTGTGTAAGGTTAGAGTCTGTTACTGTGAGGTTCATATGGGTTGGAAAAACTCTGACTCTTTGTTGTCCCCTGGTGGCAGCATTGTAAAAACAGTCCAGCAGCCACTGAGCAATAAAAACTTTTTCCATTTAAATAATTTGAAAGACACTAATGACATAAAATTAAGAGTTTGTGTAATGGGTTGGTGTAATTCTTTTCTTATGACTTTTCTTATATGAATTAATTCACTGACCTCTCTGATGGAAGGACTGGCTGGAGTCTCCACTGATCCTCCTCACTGTCAAAGTACAGCCTGTTCATAATCTTGTTCTTTTCCTCAGGAGGTATAAAATTCTCAATTAAAAGATATCTGTAAAATGCAAGAATAGTCACCCAAAGCATTTCATTAATAGTACATAAAAATTAATGTAAAAAGCTATCAGTTTCAACAGAATTAGAGACATTAATATTTAAAACAAAATGTCAATAAATCTGACTTTGTGTAATGTTGATGATCTCATCTTGTGCTAGGACATATGATGTGCCAGTGATTCAATAATGTCAACAGATTTTTGAGCAATGCTAGCTGTGTTATGCTCAAATACAAAAAATAATGTAACATATACTGTATTAATCAGTTAGACTATGAATGTATGACAACATGATGAGATCTAAAGGTGATCATTCTACTTTGTGTAGACTATGGAGGTTATACTGGGTCGTGCATTATATTAAGAGGTTGGAGGTTTCTAATGTTTTGGCCACCTTACTTATGTAAATATGCTGCCCAAAACATTACTAAGATTACAATCAGTGTGTGTGTATTTAATAATGTGGGCAATGCACTTACTTGTACTTGAGTTCTCTTGTGAGTTCATTCTGGGTCTGTTCAAGCTCTTGTCTGGCTATGATGTGTTCATCAATGACATCTTTCATCTCCCCCTTCAGCAGCTGCAGTTTTGTATACAGCTGAACAAAACAGGGACTTATTACTGATTTTACCATAGCTACTAGACAAATGATATAGCCTAAAACTGAATATGTGTATGAAGTTGTAACAGAAACTGAGAAGCCATTCAGTGGCCCAATTTTAACGAAATTAATTAGCGCGTCCTCTAAACACACAAATGACAACATGCTCTCCTCCAACCAGAAATTATTCTAACACCAGGAAGTAAAATGCACTTTGCTCAGAGATACATGGACTCACTCCGGTGTCGGCTTTCCTAGAAACGTCTCTGTTGCAAAAATTATACTTACTTGCAAATAAGATTAACTGATTAAATTACGGGTAACTGCCTTGTACGAATGACATTGGGAAACATCAGTGGGTGAGTCATCTTACCCTCTTCAGCTTCTTTGTCTTTAGTTCCACCTCCTGCTGCAAGGAGGAGAACGTTTCTTTCATTTCTAACGTCTCCTCATCCTGCAGCATCATCTGCTGCTGGATCTCTCTCTCTCGTCTTATCTGCAAATCAGATAGAGTCAGCTCCATTAAAGTTGAATGCAAACAACACACCATTCAAATCAAGGTCATTTTTATAACATCTTCCTGTGTAAGTTCAGATGACCCATAATTGGAGTTCTATCAACTTGAGCAGAAAAGTAACAAAAACATGTTTTATAATAAATAATGTCGATAAAAACATTTAAAAAGCATTGCTATTAGTACATTAAACTATGATTTACCTGTTCTGCAATCTCTTGCCTCTTCAGTTCCAGCATTTTCTGTTGTTCATTCGTGTGATCAATTATAGTCTTTCCTCCAACTAACAGCTTACTCTCCATAGCCTGTGAACAAAGACATACAATAAATTATTAATGCAAATTTCTTTTGTTCCTCCAGTGTCTCGTTTATCAGACGCTGTATCTGATTTTCACCAGTACCTTATATTTTTCTATGATCTTCTCCAAAGCATCTTGATCCCACTGCAGATCCTCTACACTTTTTCTGTTTTCGTTCTTGTGCTTTAACTTCTCGCTGCTTTCCTGGCAGCTAAGAACCTTTGGGATGGCAGCTCCCTCTTTCACGTAATGTCCCACCTCTGATTCCTCCTCGAAAGGCTTCCAAACATCCACATCCCTCTCTTTTAGGATCTCCTCTTCCATACCGGCCAGACTTTTACTCAGTCTTTTGCTATTTCTTCTTCTCCTTCTCTCCTTTGCAAGCATCCCTCGCTCTTCCAGCTGGGCTTTCAAGCGTGCAATCTCCTCCTGAAACTCCCTCAGCAAGGCATCTTTGGGGTTCTCGTTAATCCGAGGTTTGTTCTTTATCTTCTTGGCCCTGCTGGCGTACCTCAGCGTGGCCAGGGATTCCTCAAAATTCTTATGTGAAGGCCCCACTGTCGCTATCATGACAGTCTTTGCATTGCCACCCAGCGAGTCCTGGAGCAAGCGAGTAAGTTTGGAGTCTCTGTATGGGATGTGGGTGCTCTTCCCATCCACTAGAGCTGATATGACGTTCCCCAGAGCTGAAAGAGACAAGTTGATTTTGGCTGCCTCCTTAAGGCGCTTCCCTTTAGCACCTGTCTTGCTCTGGCGCTCACTGCCAGCCAGGTCAACCATATTCAGCTTTCCAACACGGATGTGATCCTCACCATCTGCTCCTACTTCGCTGCACTCCACAGTTATGACAAAAATCGCATGAGACCGGGAGCTGCGTTCATTCATGTTGGTGAACCCAACAGACCTGGACTGGTTGCCAATGTTCATCACATGTTCAATCTCAGTGGCGTTCTTTGTCACCACTGAAGACAGATCTTTCACATAAACCCCAAGATCAGGATTTTCTTTAAGCTCTAGTTTTTTGTTGTTATCTTTGCACAACAGATCTCTGATTTCCTCCTGGTAGATCTCCAGATATGATGACCTCACCAGGTACTTCTGATTCTGAGTTCTGGATATTTGTGTGAAAATGTGCTGAAATGAATTTGGTATAACCCCTCTTTCCTCTGGGTCGTTTGAAACCCCTTGCATGGTGAATGTTTTACCTGTGCCAGTTTGTCCATAGGCAAATATAGTGCCGTTAAAGCCCCGGAGCACAGACTCCACCAGAGGTCTCACTGCATCATCATAAATGTCGCTTTGTTTTGAACCCCAGCCATACACGGAATCAAACGTGAATACTTTCATAGGCTCGTCGGGTGGTGCCTTCGGGTTCCTGATGGTGATCTGCCCCAGCTTGTCATGAATCTCCAAAATGTTTTCACACGCCGCTATCTCCTCTCTCCTGCTGAACGGTCTGCAGCGGACCACCACCCTGACGGCCTCGCAATGTTTGGTTTTTGACATTCTGGTTACTAATAAGGCAAAACTCGCCTCACCGCGTTAAAAAGACATGTTGGGCGGTGGCCACAATTTTGCGCGTCTTTCCTCCTCCATACAGGTGCAACAGAAAGCGTCAGTCAGTCATGACACATCCCATGCGCACCGTCTCCTCCGCCCTGAGCATCCTTCAGATAGGAGGCGATGTCACAAGATGTTAAAGGATGATGCTGGGGGAAAAACACGCAGCCAGCTCGGCCCTGCCCACACAGCATCCACGCCGTACACACCCTGCTCTGCGGACAATAGAAATCAGACATGTGACCTGCGCAACGAATTGGATTCGAGCAATCCCTCATGGTGCACAGATATGGTCTAATTCTGTAGTTTAAGCGTGATAAATTACCCTCCGACTAACACGTGAACGCACCAAGAAAGGAAAAAGCAGGTTTGATTCAATAACAAAACATTTATTGAAGCTTCACATTTCCATGTTCCAACATTAAAGATGTACAAAAAAAGAAAGACACTGGCTGAACCAAACTGGTGGACATTCATCTAAAATGAAAAATGAAATTTCCACTTGGAAAAGTCTTTCAGATTTTTATTCTTTCCTCCGGTCAATATCTTTACATATGCAATGTGTGAATAATTAACCATGTATTCCTCGAACTATACACCATCAAGTAAATTATTATTTAAGTACTAAAACATTATCCACTTCACTGATATTATACACTCAGTCACCAGTATCTCATCAGTGTGAGCCAGCATACTGAAAATACACTCAGTTGCCAGTTTATTAGCTACACCCTGCTAAAACTAATGGACTTTAACAGTCCTACAATAAAAGCTACCTTCACTTAAGTTATAATGACCTGTTTTTGCTGAAACCATTTTAGAGACAGTTGATTCAACTGTTGAGGCTTTCGTGCACCTCTGTGATTTCAGTGGCGACAGGTTAAACAACTGGAACATCTATGTATACTGCAAAAAAACTGAACAGCCTCCAAACACAGGTAAACAAACAACCAATAACTTTCATGACGGAAGGATTTATTGCAGGATTGTTCTGTTTGACTGCTTTGGCTTTAGCCAGCTGTATCTAACCTGGCAGCTGAGATTATTTTCAATATATTTGCCTCCACTCATGATATAAGCGTGAGGCACATTCTACTGGCAGACTAGAGTTTTGTTATGAGCTAATGGCACACAGTGGTGAGTTGGTCACTTGTGAAATTTCTTGCTCGAATCCTTTGCGTGATCCAGCAGGAGTTGGCATGGTGTGAAATGATTTCCATAGACTGCTTCAAATGTCCTCATCTTCGCCACCAGTTTGTCTGCACCAAAGGAGTCCACAAAACGGAAAGGTCCTGGAAGCAGTGAGAGATGATCTTAGAAATATTGACACAACAAACTGTACATGTTAACTGTATGACAAGGACATTGCTTTGGGCTTGTTTTCATAACTTAAAACAAAAGCTACCATACCAGTTGAGTTAATGACCTATAACTAACACTGAGTAAACAGCTACATTGGTCCTTTACATTAATTGCTAAATGTTTTGTCCCTGCTGTTAAGGTGGTTATGTCAGTTATGTCACAGAAGTGAGTGTAAGCGACTCAGATTACAATGACTAAAGTTGAACTCTGACCTCCAAGCATGGGGGGGAAGCCGAGCCCAAACACAGCCCCGATGTCTCCTTCCAAAGGGCCGTTCAAGATGCCTTCTTGCAAACACAGCACAGCCTCATTGACGAATCGGGAAACGAGTCTGTACTGCACATCCGAGTCTGATGAACTGCAAAAAGATTGTCATGCAACAGTAACAAGTATTTCAAATGGCTAAACAAGTTCAAATTTAAACATCAGTAATATGCAACAGTGTGAATTTAATTCATGCATTGCTACTTATGCTCACTGTCCAAGGTCAACTTACACAGCAGGATTTGGGGTCAACCTATACTTGTCAAGAATGTCCCCAAGTTGTGGGTTGACATTTTTGACTTTAAGTCCTGGCTGGTAGATGAAGCAACCCTTTCCAGATTTGCGGCCTTGAGGAAAAATAAGAGCAAGATTTCAGTAACTGTACATGTCCACATTAATTACCGCTGAATTATTATTGTCACAGTCCTTCGGTGTAACCATCCGTACCCTTAAATCCCAAGTCAACCATTGTCTTGAGAACCTCCACATTGCCACCACCAAAGCGAGAACCAAAAGCTTTGCCGAGATCCTCGGCCACATGGGCAGCAACATCGATACCGACTTCATCAGCCAGTGTGGCAGCACCCACAGGGAACCCAAAACTTGTGATGAGTGAATCTAACTTCTTGGGGTCAACCCCTTCCTGTAAATGCAAATAATGACGACTATGCTGACTCTGCCCATCTTAGTACATAATGCGGTATTCATAGAAGCAGTCTGCACTGTAATACTTCTAACCTGAAGTACTCGTACTGCTTCAGCCAACATGGGAGCCAAACATCTTGTTGTATAGAACCCAGGTCCATCCTGCAAAGACACAACATATTAGTGCATCACCTTCAACCACCTCTTGGTCATTTGTTGTCAATTTTACATTACACTGTGAATACTTGATCAGGGATTTAAAGAGTTTTCCAAGGTATTCAGCAGTTATGACATTAAAACTCACTCCAACAACTATGATGACTTTGCCCTGCTTCAGACCAACATCCACAGCAGCAGCTGTAGTGTCCTTTGACGTCTTATCAGTAGTTATAATTTCAAGGAGCTGCATCTTGTCGACTGGAGAGAAGTAGTGCATCCCAATCACCTAACAATACAAAGAAAATATTAGGAAACATGAGTTCTTATTATTTTGAATCAAAGCAGGATTTATAAAATTGGAGTGTTCCCAGGTCAAACCTTGTCTGGTCTCTTGCTGGCAGCAGCAATATCCTTGATGGGCAGAGCAGACGTGTTGCTAGCAAATATGCAGTGAGGGGGGATCACCTGCAGGCAAATGTTTGTTGAATTGTAGCTTAAATTCACAGCTAAACTACTTAACTATTGTGTTTACATTCACACTTTCTAGTCACACTTACAGCCTCCACTTCCTTGAGCACCGCATGCTTGACATTAATGTCTTCAAACACCGCTTCAATAACCATGTCAGCATTTTCAAAGCCCTTGTAATCCAGCTGGCCCATCAAGTTGGACAGTATGGAGTCTCTCTCAAATGATGTGATTCTCCTCTTTTTGGTCTTGTCATTGAACCTAGTTAAATACAGGTCAAATATTTCTTCAACATACTACATGTGCACACAATTTATTTTCCCACACACCCTTATGCTACACAACTTAACATAAAACCGACATGATAAAGTAGATAACTTAGAACCCACCCTTTGTAAACCTGCTGCTCTCCCCTGGATAGTCCTTCCACAGTGGTGTCCTTCAGAATTGTGTGCACACCTTTGTCCACAGTCACCTGGGCGATACCTGCTCCCATCAGACCTGCTCCCAAGATGGCAAGAGTTCTAGGAGTAAAGGGACAAAAACAGACTATTTAAAAAATGAACAGCATGTAACAGGAAGATAGAGGTTGAACACATGTTGATTTACTTACTTCACTGGTCTTTGAGGAGCTCCAAACCGGTTCTTCTTGCACGCAACTTGACCATGATAGAGACCAATCAGAGCTGCTGACTCTGAGGTTTTTGCCAATTGACCGAAATTCTGGGACAAACATTAGAAATTGGTGATGTTCACTTAGACAATGTACTACTGTAAATTTAACAGTGATGTAAGGCACAGACTTTACCTGACACTCAGCTAAGTATCCAGCAACAGAACCTTGTTCTAATCCAGTCTTCACACACTGAGAGGATGAAACAATAACAAATGACAAATGTTTAATATTGTCATATTAAATATGACAGTTTTATGACATTTTAAGAGAATTAACAAAGCAAATAAGACAAAAGTGACTAGTAGTCCACTGAAGCATTTCCCAAAAGCAGTTATTCATATTTAACAAGCTCCTGGTCAGTATCACTTCTGGAGAACGCGGTCCTCCACACTAAACAGATAAAATACAGATACTGATTGGATCACTTTTACAAAAAAAATTTTTTTTAAGTGAAAACCATTTGTTAGATTTCTCCCAATATATCAATGTTTTAAATACAGTTGTAGAAAGTTATTTGTTGAATGTACTCAGGACATTTTACTTACTTCAATGATTTTGAGGGGTGCTGGATAAAGTCCCTTGGTCTGCTTCATAACTTTACCATGAACAGTTTTATAAATTTGATTTCGTACAACGCCAAAGCTCATAACGTAGTCTTGAATTTCTATGGAGAAAGAACATTGTAGTACAAGATGATCTTCCAATAATTGTTAAAACAAATTCAAGTTACTACGAAGAGTTAAATACAGAAGAACTTACTCTGCATCGTGCCTTTCTCTTTGCGGAGAGGGATCTTCTTGTTGACAATCCCTCTCGCACAATCAATGGCAACTTCCTCAAGGTACTCTATCGTTCTTTCCTCTGGACTCTTCAGCCCAGGTCCTATAATATGAACCAAAAAATATTGAAAGATTAATTTTAACAATCAGTTTCATTCTAAAAAACTAACTGATGCACAGTCAAATACTGACCACAGTGCACAATAATTCAATATTTAACCATGTGCAAGTTTTACCTAGAGGGTCTACAAGTTGGTCAACGAGCCCCATCTTCTTGGCTTTATCTGCTTGGATATTTCTTCCCGTTAGCATCATGTCAAAGGCATTGGGCAGACCAACCTAAAGGCAATAAAAGAAAGTGTATGTAAACTGATGTATCATTAATATTAAGACACTAATGTGGTGTGTATAACTGATACAGAAGACACACTCATGAGACCTAGACACCCACCCCTGAAACTGATGTATATAAAGTAAACTGTAGGCAGCAGACAGCACAGTTAAAACTACACAATATGCATGGAGGAGTAATCTGTTAGCAGGGTCTTAACATCTTAGACCAATTATGAGAATAACCAGATTTACAGCTTAGCTGTTCAGATCTTATCTTATAAAGCTTACCATGATATAATTATCATAGGATGCCTCTGCATATTGCACAAAATTCAATTTTGTACTAATTTTTTAATTCAATTAAAAAAGTCTAGTAATTAACACAGTGAGGGATTTTTTGTTGTCTTTTTTTAAACTGACCATTTTCGGGAGTCTCTGAGTACCACCAGCTCCAGGTAAAAGGCCCAGCATTACTTCAGGAGTACCAAGAACAGTTTTCTTGCTCTTAGTTGCAACTCTGTACTGGCAAGCAATGGCAAACTGAAATGCCAAAAAGACATTAGATTATATATTATTAGTCATCCTAAGCAAATATTTTTAATACACTCAAACATGTATTTACTTGCTAAAATAATTCCTGTTCACCTCTAATCCTCCACCTAGGCACGAGCCGTTAATGGCTGCAACGACAGGCTTAGGTGACTTTTCAATCTTCTCAAACATTTTCTGTCCTTCCTGAGAAAGTTTGGAGACCTCCTCTGCATTGTTGCAGGCCTGGATCATACTGCAACAGATAAGACAATATATTAATAGAATACCAGAAAACCCATGACAGGACAACCCTATTTGATGTTAATTAATTTTCTAATTTAAATTTCAAAATTGACCCCCGCGGCCCTTACGAGGACAAGCGGTTAAGAAAATGGATGAATGGATAAATTTCAAAATTGAATGGGCGCTGGATGTAAAGAGATTTCTCTTACTTAATATCAGCCCCTGCGATGAAGCATCCTGGCTTGGAGGAGATGAGAACTGCACTTTTAACAGCATTGTTACTCCACACTTCGTTGAATACTTCTTCCATCTCATCTTGCATTTTTATTGACAGTGTGTTAACCTACAAGAAGAAATTACCATTAGGTTCACATTTCCACCTATAACTTAAAACTATCATAATGAATTTTAATGAGCTCATACCCTGGCGTTTGGATCATTGATCCGTACAACGGCAACATCGCCCTTGACTTCATAGTTCACGTGTGTACGGGCTAAAAATAGAAGAGGTAATGCATAGTTATGAAAAATCCGTGTCACTGAACATGAAGGCATGTTTGTGCACAAACTATATAATGTGCATTTATTCACGGATTACCTAGCATGGCAGAAGATACTGAGAAGCTACGACAATTATTGCCTGCAAAGAGAAAAATGAAACAACACACAGCGTATCCATTAGTTCAGATAATACTGCATGACCTCAAAGGTTCTCAGCCATGCTGCACAATCCCGTGAAAAATGACCCTTCACCTAGATTCTCCGCCTACCACTGACACTGAATGCTGCTATCACAATGGCGAATAAATGGCACAAGACTAATACTAAATAGTCAAACCTGACATCTTACAATGAAATGTGGAAGCAAACAGTCAATTCCATTCTTTATCTTCGAACCAGAGTCCATCCTGATTAAACTTAGAGTGCGTAGCAGCAGCCAGTTAGCTTGCACATATAGCTACCTTCCACGTAAGTTTGCTCGCTAAAACAAACGCTGCAAAAGTTTCACTTCCAATGACTATTTTGGTTTAACATCCACTGAGACAAATGTTTGCTGAAAAAAAACCAAAACGTTAGTGTTGTTTAATGTACTGACGTGCATTTCTGCATATAATTCTTTGGAGCTAACAGCTAATTTAAGAAGCTAAGTGCCATTACACGGTGCTTTGCAAACTCTGTATTTAAGTATCATTCACTGCATTTCTATATACAAAATTCGTGTTGTTTTACCTGTGAAGAGAGCATATCTCCTTAATGTAAATCGCGAGAGAACACCAAGGGCTCGAACACCAGCCATCATGTGAACGGAGGTCAATCAGCAGTGGTGTAAAGTGAAGCCAGTTAGCACTAGCTCGCTGTCATACTACTATCACATTGAGAACAAGGAAGCTTGTCGACATTGCGCCGTTTCCTGAAAGCGGACTGAGAAGCTGATTGGTGTTCCCTGATCATACTCGCATCCCATTGGCTAACTCAGAGGGGCTCGCAGCTCATTGGACGTTCTCGAACTACAAAACGCCCCCTGAGTTCATCCAAATATGTGGAGATTATCTTATCAAAAAACAACTGAACGTTGCATCTGCAAATACTTTAGTTTTAGATTCCTCGTGTAATTCAAGTGAAACATTATATTAATAAATATAATATATAAATATAAATATATGTATGTGGCAAACGTCCAACCTAAAACCAACATATTAGACTAAATGAAAGTATTAGCATAGTCCTACCACAAGGTGGATGCAAACATCAGACTTTAAATTGAATTAAAGCGACATAACAATAACTTTTGGTCATATTTTAGGTAGTTTATAGCCTATTTTATTCATCGTGTTGTCATGTATTTTCATACATGAATCATGTGGCTTAAATGCACAGTTTGACACTAGCGATATAATAATATTTATCTATGAGACCAGGAGAAACAAATTAATTAGTCAGACTTCAAGCTTGTTTAAAAGACATAAAGGCTTAGATGTCGTGTAATTTTCTGCTCCTTAATTCAGACAAGACAGAGGTTATTATATTTGGGCCTCAAAACCACAGAGACACCTTATCTAATCATATTGC
>JAUBNQ010000014.1:5476453-5496409 GCA_032353495.1 Ctenopoma kingsleyae
CTATATCTGGTTATGTGTTACTGATTGCACAATTTACTCTTCTAACCTTTGACACATGATTGTCCGAGGGACATTTGAAGGCAGCACCAGTCTTTTTTTTTTAACCCTTTCTCAGAAGGCGGGATCATGTGACGCTTTAACGAAAACATCCAATCAGAGGCCAGATTTTCACCTAGCAACACCATTCAGCGAAGAGGGGCTGCCTGGTTGCGAAGGTAGTGGTAGTGGTGTACCGCAAGAAGCAAGTGTTTCCTCGGGGCTGGCTCGCTGCTTGTTTTAGTAATACATTCTGTCTATGTATCTGTCAAGTTTGCCGCCTAATTTATAGGCGCTTAATTGTCTTTCAATATGTTTTAGTTATTGCATGTTAATATTGCAAACTAGCTTGCGTGGCGGACGTAACTTAGTCTGAGAGGCATTTTAAAGCATAACTGGACCACGAAATTACGATGCCATCCCCGATGGAGGGATCTTCCAGAGATGGTGACCTGTTTACTGTGAAACATGAGCTGAAAAATGGTAAGTTAGCTGCGAGCTGCCGTAACTTAACTCGGTGCATTCCGTTTTATTCGACATGTATTATTCGGAGACACTTGTCGGGGGAGAAACGTTAGCTGGCTAGCTTGGGAGAGTCAACTGTCACTGTCAATGGGCGTTTGAAGTGAGCGCTAACGTTAACGTTGCTCAAGTCCAAAAATGGCAGAGGACGGCTAACGTTGGCTGCTCTTTTTACTTGCATTAACGTTACTGCTAAGTTACGCAAACTAACGTTACCTAACCATTTACGAACGGTAGCTAAATGCCACTTAACCGCGGTCAAACCAGGTGACAACATTAGCTTAAGCTAGTTGTTAACGTCTGACAAGGCTAAATCAGACCATCATCAGAGGTTTCACGAAGTTTAAGCAACCGTGAACGGCATTTCTAAATGAGTTGGTTTTCCTGTTGTTGCCTGGATTTGTTAGCGGTCACGGCAACCTCCTCCTTAGCAAACGACGTGCAGAGACACAGCTGCAGTGCTGTCAAGTAACAAGAGCTAACATTAGCGTGGTTCCATTCAGCACAGTACCTGGATGCACTGTTAGGTCATGTAACGTTAAAACAGTTCGCCTCTTGGTTCACCTTGTTATCTTTATACCGTTAAGCGCCATCTTCAAGGTGAAACTGTTACAGCTTTTATTCAGGTTAGAGTAATATCAATAAATGATAAGTTCAATGTAGTGTTTACATGTACCGGAAGCATCCCCAAACCTGACTCTAAATGGGATCAGAAAAAACAATTCTCCCACTTCCCTAAGATGTCATGTGATGGTGGTTATGTTGAGTATAGTGGTAAGTGTACCGATTCGATGCATAGGTCTGTTGAATGAAGTTGGACACTGCCTCTGCTCCAACTGATTTATGATAACAGTTCTCTTCAGGTTGCAACATGACTGTGCTGCACCCCCTTTCACTGCCCTGCCCCAAATATGTGGTCTGTCTAGTTGTCCCTGGCTCTTATTTTTTGTATTAAAGGATACATAGCATTTGAGCCACAACATTAACCTAAACCCAATTTGCACCCTTGTTGTAACGTTTGATCCAGTGAAAATGGTATAGCTAATTGACACATGCTAAACCAGTCCAGACAAGCTTTTATATACTTTTCCAAACAGACTAACTGATCTTATCAAGCAAATTGGCAATATGAATATGTAAGTGATCACATTCTGTCTTATCTAACATGAAGTATGTATGCAAAATTGTATAAACTGAACATAGCTGCTATAGTTTTCCAAATGTAGTAATCTTTGTCATGGCTATGATGATGCTTTACAAAATAAAAAGAGAGAAAATCCACTTTGCTATTGGACAATTGGAGACATTTTGTTGAAATTAGATGTTGGATTTTTAAGTTTGATCACTCACAAATGGGACAGTAGGAAGGTTCATTAATACTCCCCTATTGTAAAGTGAAGAGGTTCCTCTTGTCTAGCAGTAAGGCATCATCTGGCTGGACACCTCTGTCAGTCTATTAATACACACTGAAATCAAACTTGGGCTTGGGAGGGTGAGCTTGACAAGGTTGTTATGCAACCTGATCCTCTGACCTTAAATTTGAAGGACAGTTGTGTTTGTTTTGAAATGATATAGTATGCACTTGAATTGCCTAATAGTTGCTTTTTTTCATCTCTTGTGTAACAGGAGAAGCAACAGAAAAGATTGAATCTGCTACTTAAATTGCTATGTAGCCAGTTTTCAGAATGGGAGTGTGAGACAGAAGGAATGTGCTCAGTACAATGGACATGCATGTCTGAGACAGTGCCATGCTCAGTCAGCTGTATTGGGAGGCCATGATTTTAGAAAGACACAAGGAAACACTGACAGTGTGTGCTGAATTCACCGAAGGTCTTTGATGAAAGATAATGTCTTGTACTGTTACAAATTTTAGAGCGAGTTTTTTAACATGAGACTTGTTCTTGTAGATCTTTATTAAGGTGAAGGAAGTCTACTGACTACACGTGTTTATGTTTGCAGCATTTGCACATTTTTACAATTAAATAAAGTTGCCATTTTAAAATGCCCTGTGCTAGCAGTCTGCTGCTGCCAACCAAGGATTTTCTTTAATCATCCAAACAGTTTACTAGTCCACTTCACCAGCTTTTTTAGATTTACAATTAGATTTTATTGTATCAGAAGACAAGCTAATATTATGCATTTACTATATGCATTGATGTTGTATAGATGTTGTTTCAATATAAAAAAACATTAACCACTGAGTTTCCTAAATTGTCCACTGTCCAAATTGTTTACAGTTTTTGGAAGAATATCTGAACAGTCCCATGTATTTACAACTTGGCAATGTCTACAGCAATGAATAGACAATGAGAATTCATTTTGACCAGCGGCTGATTATCACTGAAATGTCAGCTTGTTAGCCCCCAGTGGTTTATCTTTGCATCTTTTTTTATCATTTAGGAGCAGGTGCAGCTATACTGTAGAGAAGATTAAAGATGATTTAAAGAGTCAGACCTTTCACTTTTATAGTATGATCTAAATTCACAACTCAGACCTTTCTTTCTTTCTTTCTTTCTAACATCTAGATTTTATTACTTAGTATTTTGCCATCATTAGGCAGAGCTAAAAGTCATGCTAATTCTCTGCTAACTTGTGTTATGTGGCAGTAGTCATGGTAGATGGGAGATATATTATACAGCTACAGAGAGCAATTGCAGTCACAGTGCAGCATAAACCCACATTTTCCTATGTCCCAGATAAGCTTCAGGTGGTCAGTCAGTGGTGAAATACCTAACATCGAATTACATCTAGGCCTAGGTACTTGTTAATTTACCAACTTTTTGTAGCAATGTGAAAATAAACTTTTATGCAAAGCATTTTAGAGGAAATGACCTTTTTATTTAATCTCTTTATCTGTTAGTTTGTTATTTCCTTTTCATCGGTGTCTGTGTATTTGTCATTGAAGCCAACTGTGTCTTGTAATATAGAATGAGCAATAAATTGCATGTTTTTTCTCTAACTTCAGCCAACCTGACAGGCCATGTCGAGAGGGTGGGCATTGAAAACTTTGAGCTATTAAAGGTGCTGGGCACAGGAGGTGAGTAGAACTGTTAACCTTAGCCTCTCTTGATAGTCACGCCTAATGTTTGGAATGATATACGTGTTACACTTATCATTTCTGTTTGTGCCTTTATTTGGCAATGAACTTTGTCCCTGGTCTTTGTTTATTTTAACCTCCAGCATACGGCAAGGTGTTCCTGGTGAGGAAAGTGAGTGGTCATGATGCAGGGAAACTGTATGCCATGAAGGTTCTGAAGAAAGCAACTATTGTACAAAAGGCAAAGACTGCTGAACACACTCGGACAGAGCGGCAAGTGCTGGAGCACATCCGCCAGTCTCCATTCCTCGTCACACTGCATTATGCCTTCCAGACAGATACCAAGCTGCACCTTATTCTGGGTTAGGTCATTTTATATGGAACTGCCCATTTCCACTTCTGTGTACTGTACTTTGCTGTGTAATGCTAATATGAGTGAAGTCAATGGTTAATGATTACATCTAACCCAGTGAAATTGATTTTTAGAAGGTGAATAAATGTATCTGAACAAAACTCTTCCTTCTAGACAAACTAACCAACTTATATTATTTTAGATGCAACATTACATAAATTATATCTTTTGTTACAGATTACGTAAATGGCGGGGAGCTGTTCACACACTTAGTGCAAAGGGTGCGGTTTAAGGAGCAAGAAGTAGCACTGTACAGTGGTGAGATTGTGTTGGCACTGGAGCATCTACACAAGGTAAAAGTCAGATTCAACACAATCAAGTTGTTGCGTGTGTGTGTGTGTGTGTTCACAAGTTGTCTGTAGCTGTATATGTGTTTAACTTTCACTTGTCAAAGTCTCTATGTGTCTGTCATTTTTTGTTGCAGCTTGGGATTGTCTATCGGGACCTGAAACTTGAGAACATTTTACTGGATTCAAATGGTCATATAGTTCTCACAGACTTTGGCCTTAGTAAAGAATTTGATCAGGTACAGTATATCTCAGCAATATTAGTTAAAAACCCTTAATGATTAAATTCTTCAGATTGCAAATAGAAAGTTGGTGGAAACCATGTAAGTATTCTCCATATTAGGTTTTGATTTAATGTAAGAAATGCATAATGTCAACTCTTAATGAATAATGCCCAAATATATTTTTCTGACCCTGAACCTACACTGATGTAGTCATTTAATGTTAGAGAAATACTGTACCTAAGATTTCAGTAGGTTTTCTGTGGTTTTAATCATTTTCACAAGGTCTATCATAATAATCATCACTTAGAGGCATTTTACAACATAGGGAAATCTTGCAAAGAGCGTCTGTATGTTGTTACAAATTGGCTTCTAAAGTATGTCTGTTCTTTAAAACAGGTGGAAAGGGCTTTTTCTGTCTGTGGCACCATTGAATACATGGCTCCAGAAATAGTGGAAGGAGGAGAGTCTGGACATGACAAGGTAATTTGTAGTTTTATGTTTTATGCTATCGCCTGTTCGATCAAATCAAGCAGCCCAGACTCCCCTTTCTGAACTCCTAAATGTGTGCTTTCTCCAGTGATATTTTTCTTTTAGTCTGTTAAGCCAAAATCACGGGTGGGTGCTTTCATGCATTCCAGGCAGTGGACTGGTGGAGCCTTGGCGTTTTGATGTATGAGCTTTTGACGGGTGGATCGCCCTTCACTGTTGATGGTGTTGAGAACTCGCACACAGACATTGCCAAGTACGGATTCTCCCTGATTATCAACCACAGTTTCCAGCTAGTTCTCAGTTATAATCCTTCTACTACACTGACTGTATCTGTCTCACACATTGCAGGAGGATTTTAAAGAAGGATCCTCCTTTCCCCAAAGATATGGGACCACTGGCCAAAGACCTCATCCAGCGACTCCTCATCAAAGATCCAAAGAAGAGATTAGGCTCAGGGCCGAGTGGAGCAGAGAATGTAAAGAAACACCCGTTTTACCAGGTGGACCCCATTGCCTGTCTAGAATATTTCGCAATGTTAAGAAAAAGTATTCGTATGAACTTTGTTAATAAGAATTGATTTATTATTTGTTAATAAGAACCATAATACAGAATAAAATTTTTTTTTGTTTTTTTAACTCACTTTAGAAAATTAACTGGGAAGACTTGGCAGCTAAGCAGGTGTCTCCCCCATTCAAGCCTGTGATTCGGGATGAGCTAGATGTCAGCAACTTTGCAGACGAGTTCACAGAGATGGACCCCACCTACTCCCCTGCAGCTCTGCCTCAGAACTGTGACCGCATCTTCCAGGTGGGAGGGAGATGTTAGACAACCAGGCTATTTTCTGTTGTGGTGGTTTTGTTGTTTACGGACAGGAATAATGTTTTGTGCTCCTTGCAGGTCATTGCACAGGACAACATTTATATTTGCATCCGTTTTGTGCTGATGTTTTTCTGGGCTGTGGTTGCAGGCAGTGTGAAATGTTGACATGGATGAAAAATCGCATTATACATTATCCACTTTTTGTCTGTGACTATATTTGACATACTCCACAGCAATTAAAGTAATCAAGTGAAGTTTGAATGTCCTCAAAAGGTTGCTGTAAGTCAACATGAGTCTGTCTGTGTGCATTGGTATTCAAATTGACTAAAGGGTCTTTTATTGAAGTAATTGCTGCCATATGCAGCTCTTATTGAAGTAACAGATGTGAATGACTATTTTTGATGTAGCTTTGAACCATAATATGGCCCACAACTTCGTGCCAGCTGATGACTGTCTGATGTATTGCATGAAATTTCAACTCTGATTGCCTTCTGGATCCTTGAGCTCAGTAGATCAATAGATCCATTAACGGGCTTCTCTCATGGAATAAAAGGTTACACTTTGAGAGCATCACCACATCTGTCTCGGTTACGCCTTCAGTCTTTGATTGCCAACTTCATCTTGGCTTTTTTTTCGCTTTCAGCTGCCATTCACATAGTCTGAAATTTTGTCTTTATAATTTGCAAGCCTAGCAATCTCTGAGATAACGACAGCAATCCCAATTTTAAACCGTGCACTTGCTCCCCCGCGGTGCCTCACAAAACAAAATTAAAATTGCATTAAGAGCGCCAAGATGTAATTTCACAGCAGAGCAATCAAATATTCAAGCCCAGCAATTTAGGGCATCTCATTCATTCAGCATCCATCCTTCCGTCCATCCATGACTGTCACTACATACCACACAGCTGTGTGTGTGTTGGATAAAGGGAAAGAAACATTAATGCCAGCTCAAAGCTCTGGGCTCCCCACAGCTGGAATTAAACAGGCATCACTTCACAATGACAGGTCTAACAATAGGAACAGCTGGACAGCTGCTGTCAATTACAAATTAACTGAATTGGGCTTATTGTGGAGCTGACAGGCTGGATTGTCATAGGAACATTTGAAGAAAAATGAACAAACGGTTCCAGTTTCACAGCAAATATGGAAACATATTTAGAACATGTTTAAAAATGTCTGTAATACATAAAGTATAATCAAATAGATTTTAATGCTACACTCTATATAGAGGTTATCCCCATGAATGCAAGTTTTCTTTTCCTCTGTCTAAATTGTTCAGCCATCATTTTCTGTTTCAGTAAAATGTAAACATAAAGAGTTTATGTGTGTTCTGTGTACAGGGCTACTCTTTCATGGCCCCCTCCATCCTGTTCAAGAGGAATGTGGTGATGGACGACCCTGTCCAACTATGTGGGGGCTCTGAGAGGCCTGGCTCTGCTGCGGTGGCCCGTAGTGCCATGATGAAGGTAAGATAAATGGACTCCCCCTCTGTAAACTCCTTCCCTTACATTCCATTGACTTTACTGTTTTTGTTTTTCTGCGCTCAGATTCTGTTTCCAGGGATGAGCCTATTTACTTAATGGTGATTACTCACGAATTGTGAGCTGTATCTGTACAGATGTGAACTTTTTTTAAGAACATAGCAGTGCGTTGCTTTTTGTCCACTCATTTGGTTTCGTTTCAAGCTTTCTCATAAACATCCTTTGTACCTTCTGATGTAGATATGTTCTGTTGATTTAAGTGATATGAGGTGAATTGGCAATGAGTGATATAGAGCTGTTTCTCAAACTTCACCACTGTTATCAGTGTGTTAGTGATCTTCATTATCATCATTATGTTTTTCAGTCCAATTCAGAAAGGCTTTCAGCAGTGCTTAAAAAAAATCAACAAAAAGCTTGAATAGTAGAGAAAACAAGTATTTGACTTACATGTAAACTTGGTAATAGCCTACTTCAAAAAATATTCAGCTCCATTCAATTTCTGCACACTTTATTATGTTGTAGATTTGGTTTTAAATAGATACAATTCTCATTTATAATATTTAATCTACACTGGATAGCCCACAATAAAGTGAATATATGGTTTTAGAAACTCTGCCATTTACAAAACTTTTCACACCCTTACTCCAGTTCTCTGTAGAAGACACTTTAATTTAAGATTAAAGCCCGTTATTGTCAGATGCACAGCAGTACACCATGGCAGCAAAATTTGATTTGTTCGAGTTCCAGTCTAAAAATATTAAGTATTTACAATATGAATTTTGCAATTAATAATTAATAATTTTCAACCTTTTTTAATGGAAAATGACTATTACTTGCAGTAATTACAGCTCTGAATCTTCTTCAATATATCTGGTCCTCACACCTGGATTTGTGCAGTTTCTCTCACTCTTTCTCACAGATCCCTTTAAACTCCATCAGATTGGATGGGAAATGTCTGTGAACTGCCATTTTAACGCCTCTCCACAGATATTCTTTGGGGCTTTGGTTCAGGCAACTCAAGGACAGTCAGAGACTTGTCCTGAAGCCACTCCAGTGTTGTCTTGCCTGTATGCTTTGGGTCATTGTTTTGAGGAAAGGTTAATTATCGCCCCAGTCTCATGTCACATGGACTCAAGCAGGATTTCTTGAAGAACCTCTATATTTGGCTGCATTCATCATGCCCTCAATTTTGACCTATCTCCCACTCCCTGCCACTTAGAAGCCCCATGCAAACACTTTAATTTTTGTCTCAGCAGACCAGAAAATATTTTTCTCATATTCCATTAAGTCCTATTTAGAAAATACTCCACTGTTTAATGTTCCCTTCTGCAGGACTCACCATTCTATCTGAATTACGAGATGGACCTGAAGGACAGTGCTCTGGGAGAGGGTAGCTTCTCCATCTGCAGACGGTGTACACACAAGAAGACTGGACAAAAATATGCAGTGAAGATTGTCAGCAAGAGGTACAAGCTCCCTGCCTGGCTGCTCAGATGTGTTTGTCTATCTAGAGGCTTTTAGTACTATGTTGTGTTTATAGAATTACTGTATACAGCCACCCGCGCGCTCTCTATGGCAGAAAGTCGACCATATTCGTCCACCTCTAAGCTTAGATTCTCAATTCTATATTCAGTATTCAGTGAAACTGTTGAATTCAAAATGTCATAATTTGGCTTGATTACAGTGATTTGATTACAAGTTGGGTCTAAATAAATGTTAATATATCTCTGCTTGCAAACTCTGTTGTTTTTGCTGGCAGCTGTTACAAAATAAGCTGTTGTGTGTGTTGAATGCAGTCTTTTGCTACACACCTACGCTCCTTTACTGACAGTATGGCACCAAACATTAGGGCTCTATTAAGAGTCTTAAGCCTTAATGGGCTAATCCTTCTGACACAAAGATATGTTCATTAAATCTACAAAGGCATTTGCAAAGTAAATCACACTCGTAGTCACATTGTCACAGTGTCAAACTGTGTGCTATTTGGAATTTGTCCAACTGATGTCAATGGGTTTTAAGAGCAAAACTGCATTTATAAATGGTAGATATTACAGAAATTGAAAAGGTAAGAATTAGACAACTGGAACTTGTGGGCTATCCTAGGTGATTTGCGGAAAATAACAAAGCAATAGAAGGCCATAAAGAAATTAAGAAGTGATAAACACAGTGGCGGAGGATACAGTTTTCTTTTGTAAAGCCTGTTTTTACGTAAAAACATCTCTGTATATTAAACAGCAGAGTGTTTATTTGTTAAAGAAGGCAAAAACTTCCGCCTTACTCAGCCGTGTGGGTGTGTGTTTGTGTTGTATTTTATGACACTTCTCAGGCCTCCTGCTTGTGTTTGCTGTAGGATGGAGGCACAGACCCAGAGGGAAATAGCAGCTCTGAAACTCTGTGATGGCCACCCTAATATTGTCAAGTTACATGAAATTTACCATGACCAGGTAAGGTTCATGGCAGCGTTTACATGCACCACACTAAATTCTGTTTTGCATGGCTCTCTGTGGAGCCTGTGGGGACCGCAGCCTTATTAAGTCCTAGAATTAGAACAAGACAGATTAATGGGGATGCTGGAAGCCCTCGAGGTCTCTCTCTATCTTAACATATTGTCCCATAAACATCACACGACATGCTCGATATTTCACACCAAACGTATTTTTAAACTGCAGCTGTACAAACACTCATTTTGTGCTACTCAATAGAAACAGCCTAGATTCACTTGTGTTGCTAATTGAGCTTCACTCTCAACCCAAACTAAGTGTGCAAATGTTTCAAATGTAGCTTACCTCAGTTGTTATGAAGGTGTGTCCGTGTGTCTGACTGTGCACAGGTTCATTAGCCCCGGTCCTTCAAACCTAGGAGCACCACTTTAGTCCTGATGAGCTCAGTGGGGTTATTACTGTACCTCAGAGGCCTGTGACCCAGATCAAAGCATTGCTGCCTCACTTCGCCTCAGCCGAGTCCTGCCTTTGTTTCCCAGACACAGCACTAATGAGAAACTCTACCCTGCTGCCTAGACACATTATTCCCTTCCCACTTTGTTTTCCCCCTATTGCTATTACTGAATACCATTATGGTTTGATCCTGCCATCATGGGATCAAGGATGGCTTGTTTTTGCTCTATTTATTATGCAACACAAAAATCCTTGTCTGCTCTTTCACATGATAACATTCAGCTGTTTTTGACATGCAGTTCAAGCTGTGGAAGCCAAATCGATGGTACATTATTCAACACAAACTTGTCAATATGTAATTTATTGCAAAGCCTGTAGAAATGTTTGAACTTGTTGCAGAGCATGTCATAGAACCACGTTTGGAGTGGGTGTAACGGAGGCTGGTGAGAAATGTAAATATACTCTGTGTGTGTGTGTTTGCTGTAGCTCCACACATACTTGGTTTTGGAGCTACTTGGTGGAGGGGAGCTGCTGGAAAGGATCCGCAGGAAGCAACATTTCAGTGAAACGGAGGCCAGTCACATCATGCGCAAACTGGTGTCCGCTGTCAGTCACATGCATGATGTAGGAGTGGTGCACAGGGACCTTAAACCAGAGGTACTGGACGTATACTAAATTTTTTTATTTTTTAATCTGAGCACACTTTATGTCTTTGTGATGAACACACTGGATCACAAGCTTTTAAAAAGCGAATTGCTGTGTTTTTGTGAACTTTGTATGATTTGTCATATTGTCACTCTGACTCTGCAGTCTTCTACAAAACAAGAGTAAAATTGTTTGACCCTAACATGGGTCAAAAGTATCTGGTCACACACATCTTGATTTCCAATTTAGCTCCAAGCTCTTGAGTGGACCAGTTTTGCAGAGCAGAAAGAAATGATTGTGTCTTGAATTGCTTTGTAGAACCTGCTCTTCACAGACGAGAGTGAGAACTCCGAGATAAAAATCATAGACTTTGGCTTTGCTCGGCTCAAACCACCAGACAATCAGCTCCTGAAGACTCCCTGTTTCACCCTGCAGTATGCTGCACCAGAGATACTCAAATACGATGGCTATGATGAGTCCTGTGACCTGTGGAGTCTGGGGGTCATTCTGGTGAGTGGATGTGGGATGAGGTGCAGGTTAAAACGAATTACTTGAAGCTGGCGTGATGCAAAACCATTCATTATTCAAAACAACGTTGTTCTGATGTGAAAATGTGCATTGGCAACGCTTTATCTAAGTACTAAGAGTCACAAATATTTTGTTTTAAAGCCATTTGAACAAAAGAGGAAAGGAAGCATTTTAATGTACAGTGTTTACTTACAGGAAAGAGGTGATTCAAGTTTGCACTCAGTTCAATGTTTACAGCACATTTTTTATATTTGATATGGTAAAAGTTTGAGCTTGATGACACTGATGCCTCTTAAAAGCTTTAATATGACTAATTGATAATTGATTAACACTATTCAGGAGCATCGTTAATGTGATTGCACAATCTTAGGATGTATAAACATATTTTAATATGTGACTTTCCACAGTGCCCCAGAAAGTGACCTGATTACATACATTTGTAATTTATACAAATATTTTTGAAAAGCCACAGCTCTGAGCTCCACGTGAAAGCTATTTCATGAGATGCATTCACCGCAGATTTGTTGATGTGATCCAGTTTATGGGTTAAACATTTTCTGCAGGCCATTGTGATTAAGCAATCAGTTCTTATTTGAAATGATTTCCACTGTCACTCAGGCTTTTATTGTGTGTACGTTTGTGCGTAGGCATGCACACATATATGTATGCATGTGTGTGCTATTTCGCATGATATTCATCTCTCTGTTGTTCAGCTCTACAACCTTCAGCATCCTGTGGTGAGCTGACACAGTTTAACGCTCAACATGGAATGAAGAGGAGCTGGCCCAGCTCTCAGAGCTGGTTAAGGCTGAATATGAAATGTTGCCTCGGTAGTGGAAATGTCATCCTAATTCAACCTTTTTTTGCACAGAGGAGGAAAATTAAAAGGAGCGGTAGGGGAGAAAAGCACACAGAGGTAGGAGAGTTGAGAGAAGGACTTGGCCAGTCATCCATGGGCTCTATGCGCAAGTACTGCCTCGCACCATCGCCCCCTGGGGGATATGGGAGTTGTGTGCCTCATGGAGTGTTGATGAAATGGCTACTGACAAGCTATGTGCACAATACCCTGGAGGCAAAATGAGCTGAAGCGAAGAGGGAGGGAGGGAGAGAAAGATCAGGACAGATATTCCACTACTAAAAGAGCTGTTCTCAACTACTGTCATTTTAATGTGAAATCTGAGGGTAGGCATAAGCAGGCCAAGGTGAGAGTATTCCGTTCATTCAGCTGAGTACAGACTGCTCTTGTGTTTAGTGCTGGTTCAGCCACATTCAACAACATGCAGTGAAACAAGTCGTGATTGGTCAAGAGCTCTTTTAAAGCATGTTGTTATTTTAACAGTAGATGCATTTTAACACTAATGCCTGCTTACTTTCCCAGCTCATCATAGGCAACATGATATTAACAAAAACAAGCATGTAGTATTTCCTGTGCTGCACTGACTGCACAGCATGTGCAGATTTTTAAGCCTGGAAACTGTGTTCCTGTTGTTTTTAGTTGCAGATTATGTGGTTTTGCTTTGTTTGCAGTACACCATGCTGTCTGGCCAGGTGCCTTTTCAGTGTCAAGAGAAGAACCTGACCCTCACCAGTGCTGAGGAAATTATGAAGAAAATCAAACAGGGAGATTTCTCTTTTGAAGGAGAGGCCTGGAGAAACGTGTCTCAGCAGGCCAAGGACCTGATACAAGGTGAGGACGGAACTGGCTGATTATTATTAAATCCGGCAGCTTAAAATGTGAAGAGGCTTCACAGAGATCAGATGTTGCATGATCTTAAGACTGCAGTTTAGAAATACAGATGTCAGTCAACATTAATCCAGTGTAGAGCACCAGTTTCACAAAATGTGGCTAAAATAGTAATAGAATAATAAGAATATTGTAAAAAAAAAAAAAACTAGATGCAATAATAACACAGTAACACATAACTACAGTGAGTTCAACCACACAATATCGTCTTTTAACTTACTGCAAGTTTCTAGAAAGCACTTTAGCTTTTTCATGATAAGATCAGATCAAATTGAGATGTAGTTGTATTTTGACCTGTCAATCAGTCTCAGGCTGTCAGAATGTCCAGTAATGCTTTGAATGCAAATCTGCCAGTTTGGATCACAGACTAAAGCTTTAAGTCACAAAGTAGCTATCAGAGGTTGAACTACTTGCAGAGGAAATCCTCTCTCTGGCTCGTTTGCTGTTTACCTTTTCACTCATGTATTAAGAGTGCTAAAGGTAATTTATCTGTGTCTTGTTCCTGCAGAGCTGCTGACGGTGGACCCAAACAAGAGAATTAAGATGTGTGGCCTCCGTTACAATGCCTGGCTCCAGGATGACAGCCAGCTGTCCTCGAACCCACTCATGACCCCAGACATTCTTGGCTCTTCCACTGCTACTGTGCACACTTGCGTCAAAGCTACCTTTAATGTAAGATGTTAGATGTAGGTTGGGCTTTCCGTTGTTATTGTTAAAACTGTCTGCTGCCGCATATGATCAGTACCACTCTTAATCTGATCAACCTAAAAAATGAAATATGCAGATTAAGATTGTTTTTCATGTGTAATGGGGAGATTTGTCCAAAGTAGGCAGTTGAATGATCTACAACTATGCTGTTTTGATTAATTGTTTAAGATTAAGTTTGTTAGTTGTGTAAAATATTCCTTAGTTCAGGCTGTGGACAAAATAGGCTATTTGAAAATGTTAGCCTGAGCTTTAGAGAACTTTGTTTTTATTTTTTATTTATTTTTACAGTTTTCTGTCATTTCTACAGTTAGTTGAATAGTCAAGAAGTTAGAGAAATTCATAATGAAAACAATCACAAGCAGCTCCTGTTACTGTTTAAAAATATGTTTGATAGCACAAAATTGATTTGTTTTTTTTAATTAATAAAAATAGGGCATAATAGTGTATAAAATGTAGGGGTGTGATACTTACCCCACAAAGCAGATACTTACCCCAAGTAAACAGTATTTAATGTCAACCATGACATTAAATACTGTTTGTTTATTGGTATCATTATAAAAACATTATGTTTCCTCTGTCAATTTATCCAGCATCACAGTTGATGTACATTACAGTGCCGCAGAAGGCTGTGTCTTATAGAAAGAATGTGATCTGGGCATATCTTTGTAGCGCAATTAATTTACAGAAATCTTAACAAATGACTCATCAGTGCCCCCTTCTTTTGCCCCAGGCATTTAACAAATGTAAGCGTGAAGGCTTCCGCCTGCAGACGGTGGACAAGGCGCCACTAGCAAAGAGGAGGAAGATGAAAAAGACAAGTACCAGCACAGAGACCCGCAGCAGTTCTAGTGAGAGTACCCATTCCTCGTCCTCCTCCTCCCAGTCACAGGAGAAGCTTTTTGCAGAGGGCGACACCAACCCGCAGCCCTCCAACAGCACTCCTCTCACCACCCCCGTCAACACCCCTGTGGCCCTGGGAATGGGCTCAGGGCACCAGCCAGTGCCTCCAGCCTTTCATTTCTCAGAAGGACAGTGAGACAGCAAGAGGAAATCAAACAGTTTTTTGAATTGCAAGAAAGCTTGGACTGGTGTAGACAGCTGTCTTCTCTTTCTCTCTGTCCCTGGCAGCTCTCTGCCTCTGGCTCAATTGCATGGACATCTGCGCGTCCCCAAAATCAAGCATGCAGCAAGAGCAGCAACCGTCACCTTAACACCAATCAACCAATCATCACTAGCAATAGCATATCTTTTTTATTTCTCTCTCACTTTCACTGTCAGACTGTATCAATCAGGGACCGGACCAGGAAGAAGTTGTCACCGGTGTCCAAAATGAAAAGGGCTGCTCTACTGCGCCAGGTCCAGACAGACAATGGACACCTTCAGTCTCGTGACAAAGTCACATCTCTGTCCATTTACCTGTCTTTGTCCATACCGCCAGAGGTTTTAAAGGGAAAGTCGTAGTGTTTACACTATGGATGCTTTGTATTTTTTGTAAAAGGAAGAGAAGAACAGCAACGTGCTGCGGCGTGGGTCAGCTTCTCTTTTTTGGGAAGTCTCTGCAAGATGGAGCAGGGTATTTATATGTGAATTTTACAGACAGATTTATTTATAATAAGCTATATTGTTAACTTATTTATGGTTCAGACTGATCTGAAAAGAAAAAAAATGGATACAGTGTGTCTTTTAAAAAAGATATTTTGCGTATATGTGTTAATGTTGTCAGATGGTTGTTCCTTCTTCTTTGTAATCATCATAGACATCAACACTTCTAGTCAGCTCTTGAGACACAATTATGTAGACATTTTAATATTATTATAGGCAAGAAGAGATTAACACCATAAGCCAGTGGTTACTGGTTGTGAACCAGTTATCTAACAGATTTTTAAACAATATTTTTGGTGGCTAGTGACTTTTGGAACTGAACTGCAGCTGTGTTCAGTGGTTAAAAATGTTCATTTCCTTGTGTATCAGAATTAAAGAAGCAAAAGTATAAACAACATTTTGTAGAAACATCCAAATGTGGATGTAGTAGGTTCAGCCAAATCTGTGGTTTTATTGTTGTATAGGGAATACTGCTGCCTGAGAAAATGTGACCCTACCAGAGGAACTATATTTAGACTTAATTTTGCCTCTGATGTGGGAGGATGACTACTTAAAGACTCAGCACTGCTCTTCTTCCACATGGTCTGATCCTCAATTGAGTATTTAGCCCAACAGTGGATTTGTCTTGTGTGTTATAAGACTTAATTGTGTCAGTATCACTGCGAGCAATTGGATTGAGAATGTCCCAAACAGAAAATTCAGATCAGCTTAGTGTGAGGTGAATGGGTTTTCTGAGGTCCAAGATGCCAAAGGGCAGTTTCAAGTACTGTAGCGTCCTCTACAGATAAAAAAATAAAATAAAAGATTATGTTTATGTGCCAAAAATGCAGTTACATTAGGTAAAGGTCAGATGAGAGCCTGTGAGTTTAATGGTGGGTGATACACAAGGATATTTTAAAGCTACTGCACAACATCTATCCTGTTTGAAGACTTTCTGAGGACAGACCTCAAACACTTCCTTTTCTTTCACCACCATCCCTCGCTCTGTTTACCAAGTTGTACTGCATGACTGAAACGGTGATCTTTGCACTGTGTGACAGCTCCAATTTCAGACAGACATTTGGTTAGTATTAAGTCTCCAGTGCATGATGTGAACTGAAACATAAGCCTATTTTTTTCCTTTTATGCTTATGGGTTTTTTGGGAGATTCTTACTTGATTTAATGTGAGTTTGTTTACTTGCACATTTTAATATCCTCAATTTTATTTGGGACTTTGAAGTTTTATTGATTGAAGCGAAACCCCTTTTAACGATCGCCAGAATATTGTAATCTCTCAATGTTACAACACTGGTGATAGCCAGGTAGTTAGGCAAGTAAATGCAATGTTATTTATGTTAATTGTTGTTGTTGTTGTTTGACAGTATGTGTTACTCTGTCCTCATGGTAATAGTTAAAATACTTTATTCTTTTGTTATTAACAGCTGTATTTGTGATCAGTGTGTGAAGCTGTCTAGAAACAGTTTCTCCTGCTGAGGCAGGATACAGATTCTTGGTTGAACTTCTGTGCATTTAAACACACTCCTTCTTCATCTTCTTCCATTTTAATGCACTCTGAATCTGAACCAAAGCATTAACTTAAAGGTAGCTGCTCTGAGCTGCATGAGATCTTTCCTTTCATGCAAATATGCAAAGAAAATGCTTAAAATATCACTGTTTCTGTTTGTGTTGTCCAGCTGGTGAAATGTGTTAGATGTTTCTAGCTCAGATAATTCTGTAACATTGTGTTTCTACAGAGATTCTTGCAGGGGTGTCACACTCCGGTCCTCAAGGACCATAATCCTGCTTGTTTTCCAACCTTCCCTTCCCTACCTATTGCTGATTACCTGGTACAGGTGTGTTCAGTCAATCAGCAGTTGTAAGTGCAAGAATGGTTGGAAAACAAGCAGGATTGTGGCCCTCGAGGACTGGAGTTTGACACCTGTGCAGGATCTATAATATCCATATCAAGCACATTATCATGCTTAAAACTATGCATCTCCTGTCTGTTGTTTTTGCCATTTCAATAGGATTTCAACATCCTCAAACAGCTGAACAGTATATGTACATCATGTTATGCTCTTTTAAGCGCTGTGTTTGGACTACTTTAAAAGGGCATAACATGATGTACATAGAATATACTCAACTTACTTACACTCATAATCTGTCACAATAGAAACATAAAAGTCGGATCCATTGGCTACATGAAAATCTGTCACAATAGAAACTTAAAACTCGGATCCATTGGCTACATGAAAAGCTGGAAACCTTGGAGCTAAACACTACAAAGCTCTTGTCTAACTTAGTTCGCATGAGTTCCCTGTTGCTGCCTCATTAAGCCTCTTTTCTTTTGTTTGGGTGTATTAATAGCTCAAGTGGAGGAAGAGGAAGAGTGTCCTATATTGAGCTCCCCTCTGGGAGCCAGGCTCTAATAGCTGATGTACTGCAGTGCTGTTTGTTCCAAAGAAAATACCGTGCTCCACTCACTGCCTCTGTGGGACCCAGCTCATGTTCTTTGTAGGGAAAATAGCAGCATATCACTGGGGTTGGTTTAGTACCAACATCTCTTGGGGCTGGTTTTCAAACTAGGTTTTCCCTCCTTTGAACAGCTCGTTCAGTCTGCTACTATGGGGAAACGGGGAGGGAAGCCAGTTTTGATGAGGCCCTGTTTGTTGTCTGTGATACAGTTTTGTGTTGTTTCCTTAGAATCTGAATGAATGTTAAAAGCACCCCTCTTGATGAGCTAAACCTTTGTACCTTTTTTTCAGTTAATTAGTGGGCTGGTAGTTTGAACAGTTTTGTTTGTTGTCAGTAGATTGGACTTCCTGTGTGCTTCTGTGGTGTAATGTACAGTGTGTGCATAAAAGACAGATGTAGGTGCCAAAGCTAAAAACGACTTTGGACTAGCTCGCCACGAAAGTGCGTCTTCATTCAGTTGCTTTTGTGCACGTGTAGTCCTTGAAAGTGATCTGGACAGATGTGGCTTTTGTGGTGTGGTTTATGGTCAGCTTTTAGAATTAGTTTGTGTGGAGCTGTCCACAGTGCTGAAGTGGTCTAACTTTTGGAGAAGCTGCAGCAAAAACAAGTAGCTTTTCACAGTGACCGGTAATATGACATTTTAAAACAGTGATTCCCAGCTGGGAGTACTTGTTACCCGTGGGGTACCTGGAAAGATTGTGAAGTTTCTCAACTAAGTTGAGAAAAATGCGTACTCAAGAGTAAAACACTGAATACATACCATTTAACTTTTAGTACATTTATGCATCACTTTTAAACTACCAGTTAAGCAGACTGCATAGGACACAGCTTTAACTCATCTGAGTCATTTGTTGTGCTAGAGAGGGAGAGAGAGTTCTGGATAAATGGTTCAGCTTTTCTGACCCTAATTAGTAGTAGTGTAAATGCAAACCAACCAAACCTAAACATAAATTCCAGCATCCTGCATGAATTATAAGAATGCATAGTTATGGCAACAGAACATTTATAGACTGATATCTCACCTGGGAGTATGTGTATATGTACCAGAAGTAAAAAAACAAAACTTGTTGGTTGTTCTTTTATTTCACCCCTTTCTGAGATTAGAACACCAGCCCAGCCTCACTGTTGTCTTGCTCAAAGACACAATATGGGGAACTGGTCATGTGTTATTGAGATTTTTTTTTTGGTTTAGTCCAATAAATCTTCTCGTAATGTTGGTGCCAGAAATTAATGACACGAAAAGGTTTCAGGTTTCATGTTTTTGTGTGAACAACTTTGTGAGGGATGTTATTTAGTGCTCATGCCAATCATGCCGTCATCATCACGCATGTGCTGCTTGATTCCTGTCGACCTTTTAAAATTTTCGTTGATTCTTGTCGTGTCGTTACTGAAGCGTGTCAAAAAGTACTGTAGCAACGAATCCCTTTGAGATTGGTCAATATTAAACTGTTTCAAAACACGCAATCAAGCTTTAAGGGCAAAACTTTGCACTTATGTGTTATTTTTTATCATGCAGTTGATTTTTCTGTAAAAGAAGTGTCCTCTTTGATTTTGTGCAGATTGAGATGTTCAGCTTATTAATCTGTTTGTTTCTATTGATGAGACAATACTATAATATAAACCTCAACACCAGATAGTACTTTCTGTCCTTACTGCAAGGATACACCATGTGCATACCTGCTTTTTTAGGGCACTGTGAGCATCATTCAGGTCTTTAGGCACATTGTTAATATGAGGAAAAACCTTGATTTGCTTCAATAAATGCTTTACTTGCTGGCTGAATACATCTGTACATTTAATAACCTGTTACCAGTCATGAGTCCTTTTAATAGATCTTTGGCTTCACTGTATTTTCAGTGTATTTACATCATTCCTGAAGATATTTTGTGATACCAGGATTTGTGTGTATGAGCTGTCGGGAGGACAATAAATATACCATTTCCTGTTCTTGCATTGATCTTGACTAATAAAGTAGGTTTATATTTAAAAAAAAATTCTAATTTGAGAGAGTGTGTTAGGAGACTTTGAGACTAGATTTCAGCAACAGCCTCTAGATGGCAGCGTTTAATAACG